>CP137670.1:8846293-8956640 GCA_037976565.1 Mesocentrotus franciscanus | reverse complement strand
TGTGAAACCTGGTTCACTGACTTACCCTCTTCGTTATTCTCAATAGAGGATTTAAATTGTTATCAAATAATAGGCAAGGCAAAGTGGGAGGTGGAGTTGCTTTTTTACATTTCACATAAGCTAGCTTTTTATTTAAAAACTGAACTAACTCATATGAATAAAGACATTGAATGCTTATTCATTGTACTAAAAAATCACGGTGACAAAAATATTATTATAGGAGAAGTTTACAGGCCTCCCAATTCCAATTTTATTGAGTTTATATCTGTTACTCAGTATATACTAGCCTCGCCTTTTCTTAATAACAAACCTTGTTTCATCATGGGAGACTTTAACCTTAACCTATTCCACTAACAACAAAATACGAATAGTAAGGACTTCTAGATATTTTACTTTCATTCATTTATTCCAGCAATTACGAAGCCGACCCGAATTTCTCATCACTCGTCAACCCTAATAGATAACATCTTTACTAATGTACATTCCCTGTTTTCGCTGGCATTGTCGTCTCTGACCTGTCCGATCATTTTCCAATATTTTCCGTTATACCGAGCCTCACCCAATCGTCTTCATAAAGTATTAGAAAACAGAACCAATTTAGAGTGTTATCAGAGGAAAACCTTAATGGACTCAGAGAAAGTCTTTCGGTTATTAACTGGCAACAGGTATACAATAATGATGACTCTAATCTAGCTTTTGATAAATTCCTATACATATTTAATGAATCGTTCAATACCAACTTACCATTACAGCGTCCTGCTCAAGCTAACTACAAAAAAGTGCCTAGATCTCCTTGGATTTCGAAAACTCTTTTAAGGTCCATAAATAGAAAAAACAGATTATTCTATAAATATAAAACTGAACCAAACGAAAGGAATAAAAGTAAATATACTCATTATCGGAATAAGCTAACTGCTTTACTTTGCATAGCAAAAACAAAATATTATTCCCGTCAATTCAATATATTCAAGTCCGACATCAAAAGTACGTGGAAGGTTATCAACACAGTTTTAAATAATCAAAATAAAACCAATCTGACTTTAACAATATTTATGTTGATGGTGAACATCTAAAAAATCATACTAGCGTGGCAAATGCGTTCAATTTATTTTTCGTGAACATTCCCGATTTTAATTTACCATTCCATTCTTTTCTAAGAGGCAACATCTCAAATAGTCTTTTTTCTTTTACCTACTCACGAAACTGAAGTTGATTGATATTGTAAACAATTTAAAGCTGGAAAATAGTTCAGGGTATGATGGTATCACTAATGTTCTACTAAAAAAAAATCATCCATGTAATAGTTTCTCCTCTAACAAATATTTTTAATATATCACTAACAACCGGCACTGTCCCTAATAAAATGAAGATCGCAAAGGTTATACCAATTTTAAAGAAAGGTGATCAACAAGACGTAGGAAATTACAGCCCCATTTCCTCCCAACCATTTTCTCAAAGATTCTCGAAAAAAATGTTTATTCTCGCCTTATTGCTTTTTTTAATTTTAATCATGTTCTCTCCGGCTCCCAATTTGGTTTTCGCAAGAAGCACTCAACCGTGCACCTACTTCTATTATTTATCAACAAGATTGCAAAATGATCTCAAAACTCATATGAAATCTTATAATTTATTCTTTTCGCGGATGACTCCAATTTATTTTGCTCTCACAATAACCCAGAAACACTTCTAAACACTGTAAACACTGTATTAAATTGCGTTTTTAAATGGATCCAAGCCAATAAATTATCGCTTAATATAAAGAAAACATATTTCATGCTATTCAGTAAGTCTGTATCATCCTTACCATGTCATATCAAAATCAACAACGTAACCATCGACCAGGTTGAATCCACCAAGTTCTTAGGTGTCTATATAGAAAGTAAACTAACGTGCAAAGTTCACACCAATTTTTTATGTAAGCTGTTGTCACGGAACTCGGGTGTAATGAATAAGTTGAAACCTTTTGTACCTCCTCACGTCTCCTCACTCTATTCTACCTTGATCTTGCCTTATCTTAATTATTGTATACTTGGATGGGAAATAGCTCTATAACCCTTATGGACAAAGTTAATGTTGTACAAAAACGGGCTGTTAGAATAGTAAATAATGTTGGTTTTCTTGCCCATACAAATATGCTTTTCTATAATTGTAATGTTCTTAAAAGATCTGACTTACACTTATATAATTGTAGTGATATGACTACAGGTGTTTATGCAGGTTAATGCATACCTGCTCTGCATACACTGTCCATGTACCTTTATTTATATATTCATGTCCATGCATGCTCATTGAAGTGTTGACCATTGTTTAAGTCATGGCACACAAGGTGCAGTGGTTGAATCGAATGTGGGTATACCATTCAGGTGTAGATCTGCAACTAGTGTATTAAGGCTTCATTGTTATTTGGACATTTAAACAATGTTAGAATGTAAAGGGTGGAGTGTTAACTCCTTGGCCATGCTGGTAGAGGGAGACATGTTTTGGTAGGCTCTGAGAAAGGAGGTGCGTGTAGACTTTTAAGACTCCATGTGGATTTTGGGTGTGTCCTTTGCAGGACCGATATGTATATTGAGAGATACAGAAATAGCTGTTTAATTTTGAACATATAATAAACATGGAACCAAATGGAATACTTGAATCCTGCGTCCTTAATGCTTGACTCGTTACATAATCTTGGAATATTTATGTATGAACTATTGAAAGATAATTTACCAGATGCTTTCGTCCCCCTTTTTCAACGCAATAATACTTTACATTTTTACCCTACTAGACAGACAAACCATTTTCATATCCCTCGAACCCGCACGTTTTTGCAAACAAAACAACTATTTTTACTGGACCCAAATTCTGGAACAGCCTGAATAACGAACTAATTGAAAGCCCTTCCATTAATTCTTTTAAACGAAAGCTCAGGTGTTTCCTTTTTGAGTAAGTATGTATAAAATTAATGTTGATGTCGCGCTGGATCGTACAGGTGGTTATACAGACTTTGTTTTTGTTTTTTTGCAATGCCATTGATTTAATCGATTTGCCGTCTCTTCTTCCACTTCTTTTCGTCTTCCCCTTCTTCTTCTTCCTTCCCTTCTTCACCTTCTTCTACTTATCATTATTATATTATTTTCTTTACTCTTTATTCTATTTTTCTTTTCTTCTCAAATTCACTCTCCTTGTACGTCTCTAGAATCTCATACTATACTAAACCGTTTTCGCCTCCTATAATAACTTTTAAATTCAGACCTCTATATTGTGTTACTCAGTACAGGAGCCTATTCACATACAAGCTTTGCTTTTTATTTAGGCTCCCCACATTTTACATAGTTTTACCGTGCCTGTCATATATATATATATTCGAAACTTCGTACCTATTTTCCGTACATTATACTTGATTTGAAATCTTTAATTTTTTTTGTGTAATCTACGCTTATACGCTTGTATAAAAAAAAATTAAGTTTTTTTATGTAAATGTGGAACAAATAAACTTCAAACTTCAATTTTCCGGGGGTACGTAATTGTCCTCGGGGGTAATTTTCAGGAGGTGATTGTCTAGGGGGTAATTGTCCTGATACGATGGAAAGGGTATATATATAGGTGGTCGGTCAATGGTTGAAATTAGGAATTCGATTAGTATAGGCAATAGAACCTTAGAGCAATGGAATGTCGCTGGAGCATGTGTCGTACAACCGCCAGACGCAACTCGTCTTTTGAAAGTGCTTTGCTTTTTCAGCCAGTTGGTGTAAAGTCAGAATTTCATCCTTTTTTACCTGTTACTTTTAATATCAACATTATTGCCTCTAAAACACGATTTTTGTCTTAAGAGATTACATTAAGAGATACATGGGGCTAACACATCGGTGATTTAGGTTTCTTGCAGAAGTTGTAATTAGCGAATGACTGTATGCTACTAAAACAAGATTAATTTTGTAACGCGACTCCATGAAATAAATTATCATCTTCCAAGTGATCGACTCTAATCGAAGAAGGTAAATATATTCGAAATTTTTAACAAGCTGTAATATTCATTGATCATCACAGGTGAGAACTACTCGTGCAGAGAATGTTAATGAACTCAAACCTTGGTCATCCTCCATGCTCATAATTTCATTAAGATTTTGGATCTCGTGAATTGCATTTTTCTCGTTTTTTTGTGTGCTGATGATGTTCGTTGATAGTTAATCTACATAATTATGAGTAAGAATTGGATCAAGGACAACTCATTTGTTATAAATGATGAAATAAATTGATTATCATCATCATGACAATAGCCATTTATAGCGAGCTGGCCACGTGGACATCACAATGATTACAATCATAGTAATCCATTGTAATTACTTACTACGTGAGGAAGGTCCAAATGCATTTTTTATTGTCGAAATTGGCATTTGCTTTCCTAATTGAGCTACTTATCTGCAATAATAATGTAAATATATTGGACCGTTTCACATATGTAACTTTTACTTAGCATTAGGTTTTTTATGTTATTATTTTTGTTATATAAATAGTAGGATATTGCCCATTTTGTCGTAGAAAACTATGCTCCAGTTATCATTGTATATTCATTAAAATATATACATATATACTCTCTGTTCTGCATGTTAGTCAGTTGAAGTCATATCGATTCCCTTAGAATGAAGAAAACAACAAAATATAATACTCTGTCTTTGTTACATTTGTTGAGATTTTTCCTTAATATTCCTTTTCGATATCCTCCCATTGACGTTTTGTAACTACTGTTGCCTTGTGAGCTAACATTCCTCCTAAGCCTAAGCGTAGAGGTGTCGAAGTCGGGTGGTTTAAGCACTTGACTTGAAATGCAAACTGTTCGATCCCTGACCCGGCACCAATGCTCTTTGGCAAGGCATTAATTTACAGTAGATGTTCTTTCATCGGAGACGAATTAAACCTGCCCTTCAAAATGCCATCGTCATACTCGAAATTCAAATCCAAAATCGAATCCGTTAAAATTCTTTAAAGATTGACCACTAAAAATCGTAAATTGCAATAACTTTCTCAGATCACTTCCGTTTGGTCCTAATTTCTTACAGTATCTTAATCTTATCATTGCACATAACCATGCAAATAATTTCCAAAGCTCTTTGGTTGCGCTATACAAGAAATTTTGCCTTTGGTCATCTTTTTTATAAAAACTTTGTCCAATCAATTTTATTCATGCTATTTCCAATGTTTTCTAAATGTTTTCAAAACAATATATTTTTTGTCGATCACAGTTAAATCTAGCTTAATGTCCCAAAAGTAATCTTAGCAATGATTATTGTGATAAAGATTATTATATAACAGTTATTGCTGCTCTTTAATACAACCATACACATATAAACAATAATATCCAATGATCCCTCAACCCTTATTGACAATATTTTCACCAACTTTCTTGAACAAAATTTAACTCCTGAATAATAATAAGTGATATGTCTGATCCCTTCCGAACAATGACCCAAAACTTTTCAGAAAACAACGTAGATGATACAGAGAATGCTTAGCACATACTGACTGGTCCGAGGTGTACAACAAAGTTGTTGCTAATGAATCTTTAAATATCTCTATTAACACATTCAGGAATCTGTATTATAACCTCATCGCTTTACAATCTACTCGAACCAACTTTTTAAAAGTCCCGCGATCTCCATGGATTACAAATTCCCTTCTCCATTAACAGGAAAAATCGTCTTTATTATAACAAAAATATAAAAAACAAATTCCGAACGAAATAAACAAAAATACTCTATTTATCGTAACACCCTTACATCATTGTTACGAGCAGCTAAACAGAATTACTTTTCTAGACAATTTCAATTTTATAAATGTGATGCTAAGAGTACGTTAAAGGTCATACATAATGTCCTACGCAATAAATCGAAATTGCCATCCATTACTAACATAACTTGTAATGAATCCGATATACAAGACTCCACACTGATAGCTGAAACCTTTAACTACTTTTTTGTCAATATTGGCCCAAATCTTTCCGCGATATTGCCGAATCTGATATAGAATTTCACTCGGTTTTAAAAGAACCGCATGGTCAATCGATGTTTTGAACTCCAGTTACTACCTACGAAATTATTAGTATTGTTAATAGTATGAAGGAAAAAAAGTTCCGGCTACGACGGGATTGTGAATCTTCTATTGAAAAAAAAATTATCAACGAAATTGCAAGTCCTTTAACTTATTTATTAAATCATCCCTGACGAACGGAACAGGTCCCAATAAGATAAAGATAGCTAAGATAATCCCAATTTTGAAGAAAGGTAAGAAGCATGGTTTGGAAATTATCGTCCCATCTCGCTCTTAACCTGTTTTTAAAAATTCTTGAAAAAAATAGCCTGTTCTCGTATTGTCGAGTTCCCAATTTGGTTTTCGGAAAAGAACATTCAACTGTCCATGCATAACAGATGGTTATCAAAAAGTAGCCGAAGCCATAGATGATTTTTCCCACAGTCGGTATCTTCCTGGACTTCTCCAAGGCCTTCGACACCATCGATCACGAGGTTCTTCTTTATAAATTATCACATTACGGAAATCGTTGGAAGGCCTTAGAGTGATACAGGAACTACCTTACTGGCCGTCAACAATATGTTTATATCAATGGTCGGGCACTGCTCGGCGGCGACCAGTTGGCGTTCTTGTTTTTGTACTAAAAAAGTGTGTTAATTTTCTGTTTGTGTACGTTCACGTGCCGCCTTGTTCTTCGTTATCTTCGTCAATATGTCTGTACACGTCCGGTGTGTGTCATGGATTATTGCTATCGTGATAACTTTACTCATATCGTCCAATTGTGAATGTTATGGTCATGGAAACCGGATCTCACATGAACCCCAGTTCATGTATGAGCTCAACACAGTGGATTCTTCGGGGTTCCAACCGCCTGATCTACCGGCCTGGGTAACCGTGCGAGGAGACCAAGATGAAAACGTCAGTTGTGCACCGAACCATAGCCGACGTAAACGAGGGAAGAAAGGTGACGTTATAGACAACGCGTGCGTCGCCGTGGCAACAAGTTCATTATTTAACAAATCTTTCAGATATTTGCAAAATCGTTGGGTGATACGCGACATGATTTCATTCTAAACGGACGCACCAGAGCAGACCTCCGACCACCCTATTGATTTTACACGGTACACTCGCCTGAGCACGAACAATGTTATCCCAACGGCCTAACACCCGACAATTATCGGGTAAGCAGCCGGCTGGTGCCCCACCAGGCACCGCCGACAAACCTCCCTCTCCCAGGGCAGGTACACCTTCGAATGCAGATTTGCAGCGGGATATTGCGGACTTTTCCAACAAAGTCTTAACCAAACTAGAAACTATAAATACAGAGATTCAATCGTTCAAGCGTCGTCTGATGGACATTGAGACCACCGTTGAATTCAATTCCGCTAAGATTGTTGAAGTCGAGAAAGAAATCCCGAAAGTTCGTGACTCTCTTCAGGACGAAATTACTCATTTGAATGAGAAACTGCTACTAATGGAGATATATAATAGGAAGCAAAATTTGTTATTCTATGGTGTTGAGGAGCAACGAGAGGAAAACATCTACAAAACACTTTCAGAGGCGTTCATTCTCCTCGGCGTGGATGAAGAGAAGGCCAAGGAGATACAGCTCGTTAACGCCCACAGACTCCCTCACCGCAACCCACCCGTGAACAATGATGCCCGCACCCCTGCCTCTAGCCGACCATCCCCTGCTCCGATCATTGCAAAATTTGTTCGAATGGCTGACCGGGATCTCATCCTATCCATTTTTGAGAACCAGAAGCGACCCAGGGAAACCCCAGAACCAGCCGGAGCTAACACGCCTCCCCTCGCCGGATGACCGTGAGAACCGACCTCCCTCCTACCTTGAAAGCTCGGCGGGCCACCTTGCTGAGGTGGCTTACAAGTTACGCAAGGAAAAAAACTTATCTACCAGAATTAAACTTCTGGGAATCAAGATCGTCCTCCAGTGGAAGGAAAAGGGGACAACAGCATGGAAACCTCACCAAGAATGAACAAATCTATCATCATTTCAGGTGACACAAACAGTTATTCATCTTTTTAATTTGGGGTCCGAAAAATGAAAAGTACAGTAAACGAGAATTTACGAAATTTTACTTATATTTTATGTCACTTTAATATCACTGTACTCTTTTAAAACGTTGCTCGTATCGAGTTTCAAATGCCTTGCTTTAAAATAACAATAATATATGAAAAGTAATTATTTGTTTTGAATTTTGAATTTCTGAAGCCATTTTGTAATCAGGACTTTAACTCTTGCTTATGCTATAAGACAAAGCTAGAGTGTTTCCTTTATTTAGTTACATTAACCATGAACATGGTCGATATGATATATTAACCTCAGGAAGCCATTTTATGTTACGTGTGAGAAAAATGCTGTTAAAACCCCAGGGATCAATGAAATGTACACCCGTTAGGTTAGAGGCATGAATTGTCCACCTCTGTACATGATGAGTGGAAAGTTTTAACCCCAAGCATTTGCCAACTCCTACCTTTTACCAAATGTTAGCGGTATTACATTTTATTATTACTGTAATTTTTATAGAGTGTAGAGTACAACATGGCCGATAAATCGATCAACTAACCATTGGACGCCACTTATTTCACATGTTAGAACTACACATTTACCACCCCTGGTTGGGTTATGGGCAAGTATTTGTGTCAAAGTAAATCTTGCTTTGAATTTTGGAAGCCTTTTGTAACAGGATTTTGATTCGTGCTAATGCATTTCTTTCATACATGATATTTCCACGTTAGATTGTTCCATTTTCAGCTACATTAACCATGAATATAGCCGTTAAAGCAATATATAAACCCTTGGACTTAAATACATGTATCTGAACGAGTAACCATGGTAACCATTGCATACCAAACCATCTACCCCATTACGGTTAAACTATTGGCATACCGACAGAAAGGTTTAACAAATCTCTTTGTTTTGCAGGGTCATCTGTGTCAATCACAGAGCCTATAATAGTTTGTATGATGCGCTTATTACTTTGTATCAAAATACATGGACTTGTCGTTTAAATGCGTGTGACGTCGGAACAGGGCGTGGCTTCTCCGCGCCACGGCTGACCGATCTCCACATCGGCCCGCTGTGGCGCTCTGTCACAAAAATACTTGGCGCATAGAGCGATGGGTCCATTGTTTGAGCAGCCTAACTCTCATTTCAAATCTGCATTTTTTTTGTGTGTTTTTTTTGTGACCAATAATAATGAAAAGTTCGATTGTTCAAACACGTATAAAGCATTCGAATCTTGAAGGAATTGGACGTTTATCAGTAATGCTAAATTGTTATGATTGTATACCTTTCAGGGGTCATGCAGTAACATTGTGTCAGCAGGAATGTTTTGCTTACCCTCCACTGGGCTGGGGGTTGGAGACAAGTTTTATTGCCCTTTGATCTTGATGACTGGGAATGTCACAATCGAACTCCTCACTCTTTTTCAATGATTAACTGTTTAGCATTCAATTGCATTGAGCTTAATCTGTTTGAAATTGTGATTGACTGAATTGGTCTTGATGGGCGGGAATGTCAATTACCCTCTTTTCCATTTAAATAATTATTGTACTCTGAATTGTCATCATTGTTTTCAAGTATGTACATTCGAGCCTGCTTTAGCATGTATGTATCTTTTTCCTCTGCCCAACAAATCTCTTAATTTGGTTTGCTGATCACCTCTGTCAATCACAGAACCCACTCGTATATAATAGGCTTAATAAACTGTAACAAATACATGGACTTTTCGTTTACATGTGTCTGAAGTTGGCACGGGGCGTGGCTTCTTTGCGCCACGGCTGACCGATCTTCACATCGGCCCGCGGTGGCGCTCTGTCACAGAAGTACTTGACGCATAGAGCGATGGGTCCATTATTTGAGCAGCCTATAACTTTCATTCTAATCTGCATTTTTAATTTTTGTTGTGTTTTTGTTTTGTTTTTTGTGACCAATAATAATGAAAAATTCGATTGTTCAAACACGTATAAAGCATTTGAATCTTGAAAGAATTGGACGTTTATCACTAATGCTAAATTGTCATGATTGTATACCTTTCAGGGGTCATGCAGTAACATTGTGTATCATGCAGGAAAGATTGCTTACCCTCCACTGGGCTGGGGCTGGTGACAAGTTTTATTCCCTTTGATCTTGACGACTGGGAATGTCAAAATCGAACTCCTCACTCTTTTTCAATAATTAACTGTTTAGCATTCAATTGCATTGCAGTGAGCTTAATCTGTTTGAAATTGTGATTGACTGAATTGGTATTGATGGGCGGGAATGTCAATTACCCTCTTTATCAAGTATGTACATTCGAGCCTGCTTTAGCATGCATGTATCTTTCTCCTCTGCCCAACAAATTTCTTAATTTGTTTTGCTAATCACCTCTGTCAATCACAGAACCCACTCGTATATGATAGGTTTATTAAACTGTAATAAATACATGGACTTTTCGTTTACATGTGTCTGACGTTGGCACAGGGCGTGGCCTCTCTGCACCACGGCTGACCGATCTTCATGTCGGTCCGCGGTGGTGCTATGTCTCCAAAAACTCGATGCATGGAGCGGTGGGTCCATTGTTTGAGCAGCCTGACTTTCATTTAAAATCTGCATTTCTATATATAATTTATATATATATATATATATATATATTTTTTTTGGTTTTGGGGTTTTGTTTTTGTTTGTGACCAATGATGGGCTGGAGACAAGTATCAATTACCCGTTGATCTTGATGACTGGGATTATCAAGCCCGAACTCCTCACTCTTCATCAATAATTATTATCTGTATAGCATTCAATTGTTTTGAGTCTGTTTTATTGTAATTGACTGAACTTGTGTTGATGAGCGGTAATGTCAAAACCCTCTTTTCCATTTTATAATTGTACTCCGATTTTTTTTTTTTTTTTTTAGATATTGCCCTCTATTTCGTGTGCCAAAAATACACCCTTTACTCGGGTGGCCGGGCTCTGCTCTGTTGCTCCTAAGCAACTATTGTAACTGTGACCAAGATGGGTCTTATTGTATTTTCATTTGTATTTTATATTGAAATTACCCACACACTTGCACTTCGTACACACACAAACGCACCAGCACCCACTAGTAAATGCACCGATATCACACATGCAGTTGTTCATCCTCCGAATTTCCGGTACTTTACATATTCGTATCGTTAAATGGATTCACACGCGCACACTCCCGATATTCTTGTCGACGATATAAACGATAGCAAATATTACACACCCTAGAATTCAATAATACATTTTCTTACAATCCAGACAATATTTCACTTTTACATATAAACTCCAGAAGTCTGAACAAAAATTTCGAATAGGTTGAAAATCTTTTACACTCTTTAAATAATTTTGCATTTTCCGTCATTGGAATAAGTGAGACATGGTTACATCAGAATTCTCCAGATTTGTTCAATTTGCCTAATTATAAGTTGATTAGGGAAGATCGCAAAGGAAGAAGGGGTGGCGGTGTTGCGTTTTATATTGCACAAAACCTAATTTTCAAAATCCGTTCCGATGTTAAACTAACACAAGCGGAATCATTATTTATTGAAATTAATAAATCAAATGTCAAAAATGTCATTATAGGTTTAATTTATAGATCCCTGACTCCTATTGTGAATTATTCTGTGACGAACTGGATTTTTATCTTCGTAAAATAGGGGATGAAAATAAAGATATTTTTATCCTTGGTGACTTTAACATCAACTTCTCCCCCTCATCTGATAACAGTAACTCAACCAATTGTATGCAGTTGATGCACTCATACGGATTTTTTCGATTATTAATAAACCCACCAGAATAAATTCACATTCATCAACTCAGATTGACAATATTTTTTCAAACGTACATAATAACATAACCATTGGTGGAATATTGTGTTCTGAAGTTTCCGATCACCTACCCATATTTTTAACTTGTGAATGCAAAATAAGTTGCCTTAAATCATTTGATGAGCTTATATATCGCAAAGAATCCAAACGTAATATAGAATTGCTGAAACAGGATTTATTTTTAGAGGGATGGGCTGATGTATATAATGTAAATGAGGTCAATATCGCATATAAACATTTTAGTAACAAATTGCAATATTATTATGAAAAAATATCCCTTTAGGCAAAATGAAAAATAAGCGAAATAAACCCAGGAATCCTTGGATAACGAAAGGTTTATTGAAATCAATACAAACACGCAATCGCCTCTACAAATTACACTTACGCAATCCAACTGACACAAACCTAAACACATATAAAATTTATCGCAACAAATTAACAAAACTAATTCGTACATCCCGTAGATTGCATTTTTCTAATAGAATAAAAAGGCCAGTTCAAACACTAATGCAACTTGGAAAATCATCAAAGAGGTTATGGAAAAAAACAGACCCCCACCCACGGATAATATCACATTAAATGGCACTAAAATACATGATCATAGTCTTCATGCAAATTCATTTAATTCATTTTTTACGAATATCGGCCCTGAACTCGCCAGCCAAATTAACAGAACTCGCGCTCACTTTACAGACTATCTTTCCAATAAAAACCAAGAGTCTCTCTTTTTAAACCCGACAAATCCTAGCAAAATTATTAATATTACCCAATCTCTTAACAACTCAAAATCTCACGGTTTCGATAAAATAAGTATGTCTCTCCTAAAAGAAATAATTTACCCACTTGCAAAGCCTCTAACTCACATATTTAATCACTCGTTATCACAAGGTGTTTTCCTGATCTATTAAAAATAGCTTAAGTCAATCCCATTCTAAAAAAAAATGATCCCCACGAAATTAGTAACTATCGTCCAATTTCCCTACTTCCAAGTATATCCAAAGTCTTAGAAAAAATCGTTCATAATAGGCTACATAAATTTATCACTAAACACAAAATACTCAATTCAAATCAATATGGTTTCAGGAAAATTACTCAACTGACCTAGCATTAATTCAAATTTATGACAAAATTACAAGTGCCATAGCTAACAAAGATCATGTTATAGGTATATTCTGTGACTTGAGTAAAGCATTCGATACGCTCAATCACACTATTCTACTCTCCAAACTCAGTCATTATGGAATTCGGGGTCAGCACTCTTATGGTTTAAAGATTATTTAACAAACAGAAAACAATATGTTACATTCAATAGTTATGATTCTGATCCTCTTTTGATTCAATGCGGTGTTCCTCAAGGCTCCATCTTAGGTCCACTATTATTTCTTCTTTATGTAAATGATATTATCAATACATCCCCTTCTTTCTTTTATCTTATTTGCCGATGACACAAATATATTTTATTCTCATAAAGACCTCAATTCTTTAAACAATATTTTGAATTATGAAATTAACAAAGTATCAAACTGGTTTAAGTCCAATAAACTTCCTCTTAATACAAAAAAAGACCCATTTTATGTATTTTAAACATCATTCTCATAATACAGATACACCGATATATATTAAAATCGATGATATGCTGCTAGAGAAGAAAACTAAGTCCAAGTTTTTGGGAGTACTTATAGATGAAACTTTGACTTGGAATGAGCATTTACACCACGTTACAATGTCCATTTCCAAAAGTATTGGAATAATCTCCAAGCTAAAGTTTCTTCTACCCCATGCAACCTTATTTCTACTTTATAATACGCTAGTTCTCCCGTATATAACATATTGTAATATTGTATGGGCAAATTGTGGTTCGACAAAAATTAATTCTATTTTTAAACTGCAAAAGAAGGCCATACGTATTTGTACAGGTTCGCATTTCTTAGCTTACACTGATCCTTTATTTTACAAACTTAAAACACTAAAAATTGTCGATTTGAACACTATTCAAGTAGCAGTCATTATGTTTAAGTACATTAATAATCAACTTCCACCATCCTTTGATAACATGTTTAGGTTTAATAGTTCTGTTCATTCGTACCCTACTCGCATATCTGGAAACTTCCACCTTACAAATCCCAAATTATCAATAAATCACAAATCTATTAGACATTCTGGTCTGGACATTTGGAATAATTTTCCCGACAACATAAAGTCCTGTTCAACTGTCTACTCCTTAAAAGCTACACTTAAGCGACAAATAATACAATCATACGCTCCCCACTCTTTAAATTAGTATAAATCCGTGACTTATTTTATACTTTAGCATGCAACTGCTTTTTGCACCCACACCAGCACTTGCTCTGCACCCACTTGATCACTCAGTTTTCCCAAGAGAGTTATGTCGCCAATTATTATTATTTTTATGAGGCCACCATCCATCTCCAGCCTAACCGCTCACGATGGTGGTCTCCTGCGTTCTAAATTACCTCTCTAATTTATTGAAAATTTTTACTATGTATTTGTTATCTTTTGTGTATGCTTCGTACATGTTTATTGTATGATATAATTGTACATGACCTTCTATTTAATTACTTTTGTAAACATGTTATTCATTGTATTTGTTATTGTTTGAATTTTTGTAATTTGAGTTTGAGTTTGTATCTTTTGAACGCAGAAATAAAACCAAACAAAAAAACAAACAATTAATTCCAGCGGCGACCGAGCAGGCTACAAATCGGTCGGTCGCCGATCTGAGTTGTGAACATAGATTTAGTGCGATACAATTGTGAATTTAGGGAGTCTTGTCTATTATGCTTTACCGAAACATGGCTCACTTCATCTATCCCGAGCGACGCCATCGACATCGACGGCTTCCAGCTCATCCGATTGGATAGATCACAGGCAACGACACAGAAGTCGAAAGGCAGCGGGTATGTATCTACATGAATGAAAAGTGGTGTAGAAACTTTACTATCAGATCTCAAGTATGTGAACCAAATATTGAACTTCTATGTTGATCATTCCGGCCATTCTACCTCCCACGTGAGCTTGGACAAGTCCATATTCTGCTCGTATATATCCCACCCGATGGAGATGCAGAGAGCGCATCAGCTACAATTTTGGACACGGTCAACTCCTTAGCAACGGCATCCCCTGATGCACCAATCATGGTGTTAGGGGAATTCAAACACTGTCGCCTGGAGAATACCCTACCGAACTATCATCAAGTTGTCGACTGCTCAACACGAGGAAACAACGTCCTGGATCGGTGCTACTGCTCCATACGGGACGCCTACAAGGCAAACGTACGTCATGATATTGGCAAGTCAGATCACAATACCGTGCAACTCCTACCGAAATATAGGCAATTGATCAAAATGGAGAGGGTTCAGATAAAAAAAAACAAAGTGTGGGACAAAGCAGCGTCTGAAAACCTTCAAACATGTTATGATATCACAGATTGGGACCTACTTATCTCTAGCGCTTCAAACTTGGATGAAGCAGTCGAAATTGTTTTATGCAAAATTGATGACAAATGTTTTGATGCCGAAAGTAAAAGGATTGTAAATACTTTGAAACAGTTCAATGATACACCCATGGTTTGTCAGTACAATGATGTTGTCATGTACTTCAAATGCACTAATCCAAGAAAATCTATGGGACCAGACAGTATTTGTGGGAAAGTACTCAAAACATGTGCCTGGCAATTAGCCACCCCTTTTGTCACTCTCGACAATAATACCAGCAGCCAAAACACCCCAAGCATCTGAACCCAATGATTATCGGCCTATATCCCTCACCTCATTGGTGATGAAATGTTTTGAACGCATAATTCTTCAGAAGCACATTCTCCCACAGATACTGCCTGACATAGATCCTTTACAATTTGCCTACCAACCACGCAGGTCTGTTAATGATGACGTGTTATTGCTAACTCACTTGTTTGCACAGCATATTGATACATTGGGTCGCTATGTTCGTACAACATTCGTCGATTTTTCATCGGCTTTCAACACAATTCAGCCCCACCTCGTGATGAATAAGCTTACCGCCATGAATGTAAAACCCTCTCTGATACTCTGGCTTCATGATTTTCTAACGGGCAGAATTCAAAGAGGAAAACTGCATAATGTTTTATGTGATTACGTTACTACAAATACAGGTTCCCCCAGGGTTGCGTGCTGTCAGCACCAATATTCATCATGTATACAAATGATTCTATCTCGTAAAATGACAATGTCTCAATTGTTAAATATGTTGATGACACGGCTATCATTGGCATGATCCATGGCAATGATGAACGCAAATATCGGGAGGAGTTATTCATGTTTGAGAATTGGTGTGAAGAAAATTTCTTGGTATTAAATATAGCTAAAACGAAAGAGATGACTTTCGATTTTCGTTTAAACAAAGGTCAAGCAAATCCAATCATGCTTAAAGGAGAGGATATACAGAGTGTCAAGAGTTTTAAGTACTTTGGTACAATAATTGATAATGAACTATCATGGAAAGACCAATGCCAATCTCTGTATGCAAAGGCTCAACAACGAATGTACTTTCTACGAAAACTGAATTCGTTCCATGTTGACGGAACCATCCTGAGGTTATTCTACAAGTCAGCAATAGAAAGTGTAATGCTTTTTAGTTGTGCGGTTTGGCATGGTTGGTGCATACAGGAGAATCTTAAGAAATTGCAGAGAATAGCCAATCATGCTGGCAAGATGACTGACGAAGTGACAGATTTGAAACAGGAATGCGTTAATACAATTTTGAAACAGGTATCACAGATTTTAGAAAATGGTAATCATCTCCCTCATCTTTGCTATACCCTAATGCGATCCGGATAGAGGTACATATTAATGAAGGCTCGAACTTCCCGATTCCTTAATTCCTTTGTTCCGCTTTCCATTCGTAAATACAATGAACAACTCCAGTCAAATTGAATAGGCCTGTTTCTTGCCATTTCGCTATTCATCAATTGCATTCTACCGTTTCCTTTCAACCAAATGTACCAGTATCACGAGCAAAGAAAATAAAAAATAGCCTATGATATCATATGTTATTTCAAGTTTTATTAATATACCGTTTAATTCATGAAGAACAAAAGAAAAAGAAAAAAGGAATTCAGCTATATTACCGTGACAAAATTAAATGATAATAAATAATATTGATAATGATAATAATAAATGATAATAATAGTAACAACAATAATAATGATAATAATGATAATATTAAAATAATAATAATACAAAATAATAATGATATATTTCCGAATTCTACGCAATCGTACATTTTCAATTGTTGTAAATCCATTTATTTTCTTATATTATTCCACTATGTAAAAACACTATATATCCGTGTTTCCATCTAACTACGTCATTGTAAATCTGCCACTGTGTATTATCTATTTGTGTATATTATTTTCTATTGTATATTGTTCATGTGCTTTATGTAATGCCGACAAACCGAATTTCCAAATGGACCAATAAAATTAATCTGAATCTGAATCTGGTCATGAATCTCAAATGAAAAGCGTTACATGCGGAGTGCCGCAGCGGCCTTTACTTGGCCCGTTGTTGTTTATACTTTATATCAACGACTTCCAGAATTGTTCTGATATTCTTTCCTACCTTTTATTTGCTGATGACTCGAATATTTTCCTTTCAAATAAAAATCCCCAAATCATTCTGAATACAAACTCCATTTTATTTAGTAATACAATTGAACATTTACCGGGACCAATATTACTAAACAATTCAATTCTCGCTCAAGTCGAAGCAACTAATTTCTAGTTATATACATCAACAACAAACTAACATGGAAAACAATCATAAATCATATCAGCAAACATATATCGAGAAATACAGGTGTCATCGGCAAACTTACAATCTCATTTCCTACCCATGTCTTGCTTACTTTGTACTCTACACTAATCTTACCTTATTTGACCTACGGAATACTTGCGTCGGGTAGCAGTTCAACTCCCCATCAATCAACGTTTTCTTATTAAAAATGAGCTATCAGACTAAAACCAGCTATCGAACCCATACATCTCTACTCTTTTACTCATGTAAGCTCCTGGAGATACACGAACTTTATTAATTCAACTTGATAATATTTATGTTTCAACTCACATAACATGAGCTACCCGACCCCGTGCCTTCGTTGTTTGTAATGAATTATTCAGTCCCCTCCTATCCAACGCGGCAAAGCCATTCTAATTAGGTACACAGAAGGCCCAATAGGGAAAGGTGTTCACCTAAAATCTATTGTTGACTCCGTAGTAAAATGTAATGCTAAAAACGATGCCACCGACTGATATTTGAAAATCGGTGCCCAAAGTGCCCAAACTTTATGTTTTAGGGACCCTCCAGTGCTTTTATGCATTTCAGAACGCATATTTTGGCTAAAAATGTTCGTTTGGTGTAGAAAACCCACTATGAACAATACAGTGAAATATGGTATAAGTACAGAAGACCACATGGGCCCCAAATTTGCTCCAAAATGGCCCATGGACCAGCAACCCTAGACAGTCAATATAATTGCTTTAAACTATTTTCTGGGGTAGAATAGGATCATATTGAAATTTTTATTTCGGTATCAAAATACAATGATGCATTGTGGGTATGAGGTTTTTAATAGCCAAATATGTCTCAGGTATCCAAAATCTAATTTTAAGGGCCCAAATGTAGCATAATTGATTCAAGAGCATCAAATTATTGATATATGAATTTTCTTTCTACAAAGATCTGTAATTGTGTTACATTAAAGGTACTTGTTAATTCAAATGATATAACAGCTATTCATCGCAACCCAATAGGAAATGAATGAAAAATCGTGTATTTTACTGACTAGAATATTAAAGCATATGCAATATGATGTGTTGGACCCATTGATGATAGGTGTGAATGATAAATGTTTACACCACGGGTATCTACACCTTCCATCACAATGCTTCAGGTCCATTTTCTTGATTAAATAATCATGGGCCTGCCACCGAAGTGCTCATTATCTTGTTTGTTTTTATTGTCTCATTATAAAGAAGTAAGCTACATATAACCTACCAAATTTCGAAATTCCAGCTTTCCATGAGAAATTTGAATGCTAAAATCAAAGTTTCTAAACACCTCTCTGATGCATGTGAAAGATTTCGTAAAGCAGTCCCACGCATTGCTTAATGTGTGCTCCGAATTATACACAAACCTGGACGAACATTCCTAAAATCTTGACTAGGTACTTACGAACTAACTCAATAGGATTATAGTAGTTTGTAGTCAGTAGACGACTTAGCCTAATGAAATATATTTTTTGATTTCTTCGATAATGCCATAGAAAATTATGTAGGGTAAGAAGGACACCTACATTTTTTCCCTTTTAAGAGTGATTTTTTTTTTCGTGAATTGTATGCCTATTATTTCTCGGCTGAATACTTTCATATTTGGTAATTTAATGCTTTTCTTTTATGTCACTGTAAAACTACTCTAGTTCTAGCCTAAAGGAAAAATTTCGAATGCTAAAATCAACACCTCTCTGGTGAATAAGAATGGCCTTTGTATACAGGCCTTAATACACTTTTGTGAGCTTATTGTGAGCTCATTCAAACCTACTGTAGTGTACAGCATACATAGTATCCTGAACGGAGATGTTTATCGTTTTGTCAATTTGCTACCGATACCACAAGCAAATTTTCAGAGAAGGAAAGGTTTATAGTTATCAGTATATGATCACAATAAGAAGGGAGTATGATAAGCACAAATCTATTTCCCAGGTATATGTACCTCCATATGGCGTGGCTGCATAATATTTCTGAAAGAAGCTTGCCCATTTGCCAGGTATAATGATGTACATTTGTAAACAAACAAATAAATTGTTTTGTTAGGCAATAGGCCTACAAAAAGATGCTTTCACTTGTCTTGATGTTGTTACAAATTACAAATATGTTGTATTTATCAAATTCAGTTTTTTTTCTTGATGTGTAACCGATTATTAGCCATTGTAACGGCCATGGTGGTCACACCCACCATCAACTTTATGAGAAAACGAGCAGATTATGATAGCTGAGGGTAATATATAACATATACATATTATGTGATATGGCTCATATTCTACTTGATTTTTTGTGTGTTGATTAGTTACCTTTCATTTTTGGTTCACAGAAGTGAACTTCTTTAATATTCAGTTTCCATGGCAACGGCCATTTTTAACATGACCGTGTCTTCAAATGATTGTTTTCTTTTTGTTATAACCAAATGGTCATTTAAAATTATTAGATGATTACCATTTGTTTCATGTTTTTGAAGAACAATTATAGTATTTTCTATAATTAAAATACTTCTTGATCTTTTACCATGGTAACGGTCTAGTGGTCACGTCCATCACCTATTTTATGGCAATCAGATTACGATAGCTGAGGGTCCTAGCGATCAGAAAATCATCATTTTGAATCATGCAAACATTTATTTAAGAAAATATGTATTATTTTCAGGTATTTTTGTTATACAAATATATTTTTCTCACTGTTTACATCACAACAACAATTTTCAAACGTGACTGGCATGTATAACTTGCAGTTGCAATCAAGACAAAAGTGAGAAGCTCTAACACATATTGATATGTTTTCGATGTGTTTTTAACTTTGTAAATTAAAAATATATGACTTTTTTCTAAAATTCGAATGTTCTTGATCCGTTACGATGGTAATAGCTTTAGTTGTCACACCCACCACCAACTGTAGAGCAAACAAGCACATTCTGATAGCTAAAGGTCCTAACAGAAATACTTAATTTAAGATTGTGTCTAAGGGGTAGGGGCCATTTCAATTAATGGCCCATGTACTAATATTTCTAATACTGGTGAGAATTGCCATATACGGTACATGTACACTGTAAAAAGTCATCAACTCATTTGGGATAGCATAAATTGACTTATCAATCACATTATTGGATTATTTCTTTTGTGTGAGTGGCATGACAACATATATTATATGTTTAATTAAGAAAAAGCGTTTCAATGGACAACTTTATGGTGTTGTAAAAACTTTGAAATATGATTAGTTTTAATAACCCTATATTCTGAGTTTGGGCAACTTGGTTTCACATGGTCACAACACGGCGTATATTCTTTTATTTCATCTTTTGCCGGCATGGCGTCGATGGTTGGTGGTTATTTTACCTGAATGCTAAGAAAGTATAAATGCTTGTTAGTAAGCAACCAGAGGACCAACGGCTTTAGGTCCTCTCCGAGGGACCTGGTAATGAGGATTAATGCCTTAGCAAGTGGCACTAGCGCATCGACTTGGTTTCGAACCCAGGTCGCCGGATTACGAGACCACTGCTCTACCAACTGAGCTATCGCGCCTCCTCATCTATACACATAGTTTGGCCAAATTGGTTTGACAAGGTCGCAACATGGCGTATCTCCTTTTATGTCATCTGGTGCTGGTATGGGGTCGATCTATACACAGAGTTTGGCCAACTCGGTTTCACATAGTTACAACCTGCCGTATATTGTTTTATTTTCATCCGGTGGCCGTATGGGGTCCATCTATACTCAGAGTTTGGCCAACTTGGTCCACATGGTCACTAAATGGCGTATCTTCTTTTATTTTATCTGGTGCTTGTATGGGGGTCGATCTATACACAGAGTTTGGCCAACTTGATATCACATGGTCACAACATGGCGTATATTCTTTTATTTAATCTGGTGCTGGTATGGGGTCGATTTATACACAGAGTTTGGCCAACTCGGTTTCACATGGTCAAACATGGTTTATTTTCTTTTATTTTATATGGTGCTGGTATGGGGTCGATCTATACACATAGTTTGGCCTACTCGGTTTCACATAGTTACAACCTACCGTATATTGTTTTATTTTCATCCGGTGCCCGTATGGGGTCCAGCTATACTCAGAGTTTGGCCAACTTGGTTCCACATGGTCACTAAATGGCGTGTCTTCTTTTATTTTATCTGTTGCCGGCATCGGGTCGATCTATACACAGAGTTTGGCCAACTTGGTTTTACATGGTCACAGCATGGCGTATATTCTTTTATTTTCATCTGGTGCCGGTATGGGGTCGATCTACACACAGAGTGTGGCTAACTCGCTTCCACATGGTCACAACAGGCCGTATATTCTTTTATGTCTATCCCGTGCGGGTTTGGATTCGATCTATACTCAGACTTTGGCCAACTTGGTTCCACATGGTCACTAAATGGCGTATCTTCGTTTATTGTATATGTTGCCGGCATCGGGTCGATCTACACACAGAGTTTGGCTAACTTGGTTTTACATGGTCACAACATGGCGTATATTCTTTTTTTTTCATCTGGTGCCGGTATTGGATCAATCTAAACACAGAGTGTGGCTAACTCGCTTCCACGTGGTCACAACAGGCCGTATATATATATATATTTTTTTTTTTATCCCGTGCGGGTTTGGATTCGATTTATACTCAGAGTTTGGCCAAATTGGTTTCACCAACTCACAACATGGCGTATCTCCTATGTTTACATGTATGACTGGCATGGGGTCGATCTATACTCGGAGTATGGCCAACTTGGTGTCACATGGACACAACATGGCGTATATTCTTTTTATTCATCTGGTGCCGGTATTGGTTCGATCTACACACATAGTTTGGCCAACTTGGTGTCAAATGGTCACAACATGGCGTATATTCTTTTATTTCATCTTATGCGGGGAGGGGTCGATCTATACACAGAGTTTGGCCAACTTGGTTCCACATGGTCACAACATGGCGTATATTATTTTTTGTCGTGTTTGCCAAACAAAGCAGTGCTCGCTATATTGTGCCCAACTTGAACCGGGCTACGGCTCTCATTCTACAATTTTCTCTCTCTCTTATTATAGATTGTATTCAGACCATAAATTTGTTCGTAACTTTCACTTTGTTATTTTAATGTTATAACTTATTTGGCCAAAATTCTCTATTAATATTATGTAACGAAGTTTTAGGGACTTGTGCCACCATACAGTCGTTGCTTCATTAGCATGCCCCTCCGTTGCATTGTATACATTTAGGTCAAGAATGTTCCGTTTTCATTTTTCTGTTCTGCAATATTTCTATTTTGTCTTTTATACAATATCATTACATTGCTTCATGTCATTTTTGATTGTATATGTACTGTGTATATGTTCATCGAAACGGAAGTAAATGAATCAAATCAAACTTTCCTAACCACTAGCTGCCTAATCAATGGCTCAGTGCGAAACCAATGCTTTTCAACTTTCTCCCCACGTTAGGGTTTGGTCATCAAGCCCACTAGCTACAGAATCTTCCTCTGCACAAATTCCGCATTGTGAGGCCCATCATAACACGCTGGATTCAATTTTCAACCCGGTTTGGTTTCATTCACAATTCTTCATTTGTCTTCAATAGGCACAACTTTTTGGACACTTCGAGTAAGTTGAAATCTCACGTGAATAAGATTCATAAGGTTTATAAGGTTCATATTTATTGTCCATTTAACAATGGAAATTCGTCGTGTTGCATGGTATATTTACATTCACAGCAACAACATTAAACGGAATGCGTTTTTGCGGGTACTTGAGATTTAATAGTGGATGGAATCTTGTTACCCTGAATATCAACATCATGACAATAGCAACAACTACGACACAAACTTTCCCAACTGAATATAGGATACTTTTACTTGAAATGTGACTGCTCCAATCCACCCCGGGGAAGGACCCGGGTATTACTTTCGAATCTTTTAATCAATTTATACAAGTATCTGCACCTACAAATAACCCAAAGTACTCTCTGCATAGGGGCCACCAACAGACGAGAACTTGTGTACACCCCCACAGCCCGTAAAAGGCGACAATGTTCCTGCATTAAACAGGCGAACAGAGTTTACCTTCTAATTTGAACTGTGAGACAGGATGTACGTATAACACCCCACTGCATCAAAGAAGGCAAACAGTTCCACTGCATAAAACAGGCGAACAGATGCCCACTTTACAGGCGGGTACATGTTATAAATAAACGACAGGACGGAATGCCTGTTATCATCGGGGCCCCAACCGGAAACCAATAAATATTGAGCTCTGCAAGATACAATGGCCAACTAAAATAATCCAATTCATATTCTCAAAAACACAACCCTCCCATGAGGTATTTTGGAGCAGTGTGTAATACACATAATAACTTTTATATGTATATATCAACATATATACGCATACACATATATATATGCGAAGAGGCAAAAAAAAAGGGGAAAAAGAACTTGGACACAGAGTTGTCATAGTTAATCTATGACAACCCCATGATCGGGACCACCAACGACCCCGCACCAGCCCGGGACGGCCCATCGTCGCCCGCCATGGACAAGATCGGCCAACATAAAAATTCGCGCGCCCTCTTTCGAACTTGCCATCCTAAGTGCGACGATAAGGCCGACCCGGCGTCAGTGCGGAAACGAAGGAGGCCCCGACCCTTACCCCAGGATTGGGTGAAAACCTGCTAAAACCGCAAAGCGGGAAAATTAAAATCTCGCAGGAAAGCCCCAACCTGCCAAGCATTGCTTCGACATCAAGATTTACTTGACTGAGGTGGAAAACGATCATTATTAAACCGTTATGTTAATCGCACACTTCCTGACCACTTAATATTAGTAAAACCTACTATCGAATACACTTGAAAAACGTAAGGAGGTGGAAAATCAAATTGGGGGTGGTGGAGGGTAAATTAATTTGCCACCGATTAATGTCTACATCCATCCTCTACAAAATCCACAAGGTGAATGAGAATTCTCTCGCCAACACCGTGGGAACCCAATCCATCCCGGCCAATTGAATTCCATACATAAATTCAAAACATACCTCGCGCAAATTCCGATATAGCTACGCGCACATGAAAGATACCGCGCGGCTGACAACAAAGGGGCCCGGTATGTTATTGTCTCCTCTCAAGATGCCGTCAAAACTCATCACAAAAGAAACGCCGCCGCTGACGCGTGCTGTCACTGATGAATGTAAATCATTTATATCGCCCTACGTGCGATAAAATTCCATATATATACATAAATATAACATATACACTCATACAAAAATACTGACTGCTCTAACTGTCTAAGGGACCCGGTTAAAACTATTGTCCAAGGGGATCTCGAATCTGTGCTGTCCCCCGGGACGAAGTTACACATCTACTTTTGTAGGAATAATACATACAAAGCTAAACATTTACTTTTGCAGGAATCATACTGATACAACTAAAAGTAGATATTTGTAGGAATAAACCGATATAACTACAAGTGGAGATTTGTAGGAATAATACCAATATAACTAAAATTGACTTTTTTTAGACATAATACCCATATAACTAAAAATATACCTTTGTAGGCATATTGCCGATATAACTATAAAAAAGACTTTTGTAGTAATGATTTAAAGTTGACCTCTGTAGAAATAATACCGATATAACTAAAAACATACTTTCGTAGAAATGATTCCAACATAACTTCATTCAGTGTGCGTCTATAATTGCGCGTCTGTACTATAATTCTCTCATATTAACTTTATGTTCATTTACTGCCTCATTACATTCCATAGGAGCTTTTGACTGGTCAATATTATTTCACCTCAGTGCCCGGCAGTCGATGCTATTTTATGTCATGCCAGCCATATTGAAAAATCAAAGGCCTGGAATCTTCTTACAAACTATGCACCGTTTTGTAATAAAATTTAAACCCGACGCTGTGCTTAACTTAAGCTTTTGTTCAAACATCTGGTTTAAAACATGAATTTAGTCTGAGGTCTAAGTTATCATTTGTTAAGCCTGCTCTTAGACCCAGGGTTAAGCTTAACTGAATTTGTAGAATTCGGACTATACTGTATTCGGTTCGTTGTAAAGATATTTTGGTGCCCCTTCAGCTGACGCCCGGGGGACATCTCCCCCTACCCTCACTTAGATACGCCACTGTTTTTATTTAAAGCTTACGCCCTTCTGGCAATCGAAAGTTATTTTGTATTTCTCAATCCTGCAGAGCAATGGACTTACGGGATGCTGCCACGGAGAAACATTTTCTACCACCTATAGGAGTTGGCGTAGGAGATTACGCGAGATACAAGAACTACGATACGTGTGCGATTCAGGTGCGATTCCGATTTAGAAATGAAACAGCTTCACAATGAAACGCTTGTTAATCGCACAATCGACCGACTAGTTGACGAGCTGGACATAGTCATCATAAACGAGTGCTTTGACGCCACCTGCTCCTTCCAATCAGATGATTTCAATTGATTTAAACAAGGCCTTGGCAAGACGAATAATCGAGAAATTTGAGTTATGGTGTTGAAGAAGACTGAAAGGTTTTCAAAATTTTTTGGAGGACTTCGACAGTTTCGTGAATAAGGGGACAAATTATTGGATTCGTCGATTTTATGTTGTTACAATTATTGAACTGGTTTGGTGTATAGTATATGGATTCAGGAGTGAAAGAAGGATTTAATATCATCGGCAAATTGTAGATGTAACGAAATATTAAAATCTCTGGAGTATATGTTAATAGGTACGTCTAAAAGATAAGGTTAGTAGGTAATTAAATTGACAGTTTCAGAAGTACGACAGACATTGTTTTTAATACTTTAACAAAAAAATGAAATATGGTGTGACAATGATGAATAGACAATGTTTGCATTGGAATAACAAAATTTACTGTAAAATTTGTTATCCTAATGCAAACATTATCTATTCAGATGATCGTATTCGTGAACATTAAGAAAAGAATCATTGGCCTGGAGTTTATATATTATATGCAAAAACACTATGTTCATTTTTAGGTGATAATCATTTGCAAAGTCAGAGAAAGTATTTCTGTTGTCTGATAACAGCAAGTTTCAAACATAATTCAACTAAGTTTTGCAAGATCTATCTCTGAGTTGATTAGTTTTGTCATCGTTTTTGTTATTCGTACTTCTTACAGTTACGATAATACCTCCATTTGATATTTTCTAGTTTGGGAAATATAACCACGATAGTAACCTATATTCGATTTGATAAAGTTATGAGAGACTCCATTTCAGAAGGAGATAATATTCGTACGTACAATGAACCTGGCAGACACTGCTATTCTATAAGTACGTACTTTTGTGTAATATATGCATCGAAATATTATGTCGTTTATTCTGTTGGGATGTTACAATACCACGTCAAAATAATACACATGCTATTGTTTGTTTCGATGTACCAGGGATTAGTGTGAAATCGGTTAACAACTTTATAATAATTAATCTATGATACGCAGAGGATCTGCGTAATGAGACTATGTACGTTCGCATGGGAGGGTAGGGAGTGACCGCATCATTGAGTACAGAGAAAGGAATGTCATTGCATTTACGACTTATCGTCAACGTCTTGTTTCCGTTCGCGTTCTGAATTCTTCTTCTTCTTCTTTTTCTTCTTGATCTTCTTCCCGAAAATCCCATTCGTTTTACTCGCATGCAGTGCTTGTTCTTCCAATCTAGGTCCTTTCCTCCAGCGCGATTCCTTTCAAACGCAGGACATCTCGAAGCCGGATTTTGAAATTTTGTCCAGGGGGCCATTTTAAAAGCCATTTTAAACTCTGCATGATTATGTTAGTATGGACCATTTGGGCCATAGCACGAGTCATGACGTGTTCTTCATTCACGACGATCCCATTCGTTTTGCACGCAGTGCTTGCGAGCAGGAGCGGATCCAGGGGGCGAGCGGCCCCCCAAAAAAAGAGAGAGAGAGAGAAAAAGGAAAAGAAGGGAAAGGGAAAGAGAGAAAGGATAAGAAATAAGAGGAAGAAGAAAAGAAAAGGGGGAAAAAGAAGAAGATCGGGGGGGGGGGCGAAAGGGCCTTGCCTCCCAGGCTGTTACCTCCCCCTCCCACTCCCATGAAAAAAATAAGAGAGAAGGAAGGAAAGGGAAAGAAAAAAGGAAAAGAGGAGATAAAGGGAAGGAAAAAAGAGTAAGAAGAAAAGAAAAGAGGGGGATATCAGTTGCAATTTTCTCGCCAACAAGTTTTGGATCGGGGGGGGGGGGCAAAGGCCCTTGCCTCCCCACCCGCCCCCGCAAAAAAAGAGAGAAGGAAGGGAAAGGGAAAGACGAGAGCAAAAAGGGAACAACAAAAAAGAAGAAGAAAAGAAAAGGGTGAAGAGGAGATCAGTTGCGACTAATCCCGCCAACAACGTGTAGATCGGGGACAGTTGCCCCCAAATCAAATTCAAACTTGGTTTATTTCTAATTCGATACCGTTGTTACAAATGTTGCTGATATGACATAATTTTCCGAGATATTTCCTCACTTTTTAGTAAATTATACTTTTGTATGCGTTTGTTGGAAAGTAACATATTCCTAAATTTACAGTCAGGCAAGAAATATGCTTATTTACAGGCCTACATGTTAGGGCCCGCGGAACGGCGGGGATTGGGGCCTCGAGCCCCCACACTTTTAGAAAAAGTAATAGTGACCTGCCAGTGTCACAAAATAATGAGGTATCAAAATATGTTCATCTGACCGTGATGAAATACCTAAAAACCCTGAGCTTCCGGGGGATCTGCCCCCTGGATTCCACCTAGGGCCCTAAGGTGGGCCCCTGGAAGCTCATCTAACGGTAATTTAATGCCTAAAACCCGT
Source organism: Mesocentrotus franciscanus (assembly GCA_037976565.1). NCBI lineage: Eukaryota > Metazoa > Echinodermata > Echinoidea > Camarodonta > Strongylocentrotidae > Mesocentrotus > Mesocentrotus franciscanus. The sequence continues at coordinate 8,928,169 of CP137670.1, read as the reverse complement.
GAGCTTCCGGGAACTCTGCCCCCTAGACCCAACCAATGGCCCTTAGGCGGGCAACTGGATGCTCATCTGACCGTCATTTATTGCCTAAAACCCCTGAGTTTACGGGGGCTCCGCCCCCTGGACCCCACGCCAATTAATGACTTGCTCATCTGACGGTAATTTAATGCCTTAAACCCCTGAGCTTCTGGGGGCTCCGCCCCCTGGCCCCACGCCAATTAGTGTCCTGCCAGTGTCACAAATAAGGTTTCAAAATATGCTCATGTGACCGTTATTAAATGCCTACAACCCCTGAGCTTCCGGGGGCTCCGCCCCCTCGACCCCACCAGGGAGCTTAAGGCCGGCCCCTGAGTGCTTATCTGACCGTTATGAAATGCCTCAAATCCCCGAGTTTCAGGGGGCTCAGTCCCCTGGACTCCACGCCAATTAGTGACCTGCCAGTGTCATGAATAAGGTATTAAAATATGCTCATATGACCGTAATTAAATGCCCATACAGTATATACCCCCTGAGCTTCCGCGGGCTCCGCCCCTTGACCCCTAGACCTCACGCAAATTTACGCTACGCTCTACCTGATCGTAAATACTTTAGCCCCCAAGAAGTTTTGGATCCGCGCCTGAATGCGAGCACTATCTCGGTCTCTTCCTTTATCCCGATTACCTTTCAAACGTCGTAGGCATAATGTCTGGCATCCAATTACGTTCACGTAATTCGTCATTTTCCGAAATCACTCATTTTGTCTTTTCAGGCCGTTTTGTAAGCCTTTATTTCGGCCTACCTATCTCCACTATCCTAGATGCTACAGACTTGTAACGAATTGCTTTGGATAGTTCGAGAGAGGTTCTGTCGTCTGCAACGTAAAACACGGGCGTCGATGCATGCGTATCGTTCTAACACGATTGCAGTTCTAGTTGCATTGACGACTTTCGTCAATATCTTGTTTCTGTTCACGTTCTGAGATCTTGTTGCATTGACGACTTTCGTCAATGTCTTGTTTCCGTTCGCGGTCTGAATTCATATTCTTCCTCTATGTCTTTGCAATGACGAATATCGTCATTGCTTTGTGTTTGTTCACATTCTGCCGAATTAATATTCTTCTTCTTCTTAGTTCTTATCGTCCGGAAATTAAATTCGTTTTGCACGTTGTGCTTGTTATTCATATCTAGGTCGTTTCCTCTTGTCCTTTTCCTTGCAAATTTCGTAGACATAGTCTGTAGCATCCCATCAAGGTCACTACATTCTTCCATTTTCGAAATCACTCATGCGTGACCGTCCAGGCGCCATTTTGTCTGTTTTTAAGTAACAGCCCGTTAAATGCGTGCAATACATTGCGCGCAGATAAGAATGATGTCAAACTGACCGCAATGAAGTGCCCTTTCGAATGATATCAATTATGGTATATGTTTACACACAAAAATTGTTGAGTAAATCGCATTTGAACAAGGATAACTATACAACTTCCGCTGAGTTTCCGCCAGATTATAACACGTATCGGATGTGACGTCATTTTTCGGACTGTTTTTTTCCCCCCTTTTCGTCCTTGTTTTCCTTGAAATTTTGCAAGCGCATTTTGGGTGGCCAAACACAACATTGATTTTCGCATCCTACCTGGTACCCAATCGGCACCAAATTGTTGAGAAAATCGCATTTCAACAAGGGTCACTGTACGAATTCCTCCGAGTTTCCGCCCTATTGTAACACGTATCGGCTAGTCGTCATTTTTTCAGACTGCTTTTGCCCCCTTTCCGTCCTTTTTTCCTTGAAATTTTGCAAGCGTATTCAGGGTAGCCAAACGCAGGGCACCTCGAAGCCGGATTTTTTAAATCTGTCAAGGGGGCCATTTATACGCCATTTTATACTCTGCATGATTATGTTATTATGGACGGCCGTTAGTGCCACAGCGCGCGTCATGATGTGTCCTTCATTCACCACAATCCCATTCGTTTTAAACGCAGTACTTGGGAGCCCTTTCAAGGTCCCTTCCTCTATCCCAAATTCTTTTCAAACTTTGTAGGCATTGTCTCTAGCATCCCATCAAGGTCACTAAACTCTTCGTCTTCCGAAATCACTCTTGCGCGACCGTTCAGGCGCCATTTTGTCCGTTTTTTAGGCCTTTCTTTTGGCCTACCTATCTCCACTATCCTAGATGCTACAGACTTTTAACACATTGCTCTAGATAGTCCGAGAGAGGCTTTTCGTTTGACACGTAAAAACAAGGGCGTCAATTGATGTATATAAATGCTCATGTAAAGGATCAAATGTCACATAAGTCTTGTTTCTATTAAAGGATCGTGTAGAGTGGTCTACCGTACAGCGAAAACGCTCTTCTGAGGCGTCTAGTGCCGTCAAGTTTCTATCAGCCGTGATGAAGTTTAGAACGGTACTGAGATGGGTCCCCAGGTCTGATTTCAGGTTTTCGTAATGGATGACTAGGGTATTGTTAAAGGAAGAAACTGCTTTATCCAATGTCTCGCTTCATAATGTAATCTCTTCCCTTAAAAACTGGTTACAAGCTACAAAATATATGCAATATATTTTTATATAAAGATTTCGATGATAATGAATTCAACCTCCCTGACATATTTGAAGAGAGCATAACACATTGTAGGCCTATTTCTTTTACGAACCTTTAAATTTGTCTGCCAAGTTTGTACTCTTTTGCATTTTGAGAAAATATCTTTTCCTTCTTCGAAATACCTATCTACACTATCCGAGATTCTAAAGTTTTCTAAAAATTGCTCTGGATAGTCCGAGAGATGCTCTTTCGTCTGTTACGTAGAAGCACGTGCGTCATTGCACGCATATCGTTGTGACACGATTGCATTTCTAGTTCATATCTAGGTCCTTTCCTCTTGTCCTTTTCCTTTCAAATTTCCTAGGCATAATCTCTGATATCTAATCAAGGTTAATATTTTTTCGTTTTCCGAAACCACTCATGCGTAACCGTCCAGGCGCCATTTTGTCCGTTTTTTAGGCCTTTCTTTTGGCCTACCTATCTCCACTATCCTAGATGCTACAGACTTTTAACACATTGCTCTAGATAGTCCGAGAGAGGCTTTTCGTTTGACACGTAAAAACAAGGGCGTCAATTGATGTATATAAATGCTCATGTAAAGGATCAAATGTCACATAAGTCTTGTTTCTATTAAAGGATCGTGTAGAGTGGTCTACCGTACAGCGAAAACGCTCTTCTGAGGCGTCTAGTGCCGTCAAGTTTCTATCAGCCGTGATGAAGTTTAGAACGGTACTGAGATGGGTCCCCAGGTCTGATTTCAGGTTTTCGTAATGGATGACTAGGGTATTGTTAAAGGAAGAAACTGCTTTATCCAATGTCTCGCTTCATAATGTAATCTCTTCCCTTAAAAACTGGTTACAAGCTACAAAATATATGCAATATATTTTTATATAAAGATTTCGATGATAATGAATTCAACCTCCCTGACATATTTGAAGAGAGCATAACACATTGTAGGCCTATTTCTTTTTACGAACCTTTAAATTTGTCTGCCAAGTTTGTACTCTTTTGCATTTTGAGAAAATATCTTTTCCTTCTTCGAAATACCTATCTACACTATCCGAGATTCTAAAGTTTTCTAAAAAATTGCTCTGGATAGTCCGAGAGATGCTCTTTCGTCTGTTACGTAGAAGCACGTGCGTCATTGCACGCATATCGTTGTGACACGATTGCATTTCTAGTTCATATCTAGGTCCTTTCCTCTTGTCCTTTTCCTTTCAAATTTCCTAGGCATAATCTCTGATATCTAATCAAGGTTAATATTTTTTCGTTTTCCGAAACCACTCATGCGTAACCGTCCAGGCGCCATTTTGTCCGTTTTTTAGGCCTTTCTTTTGGCCTACCTATCTCCACTATCCTAGATGCTACAGACTTTTAACACATTGCTCTAGATAGTCCGAGAGAGGCTTTTTCGTTTGACACGTAAAAACAAGGGCGTCAATTGATGTATATAAATGCTCATGTAAAGGATCAAATGTCACATAAGTCTTGTTTCTATTAAAGGATCGTGTAGAGTGGTCTACCGTACAGCGAAAACGCTCTTCTGAGGCGTCTAGTGCCGTCAAGTTTCTATCAGCCGTGATGAAGTTTAGAACGGTACTGAGATGGGTCCCCAGGTCTGATTTCAGGTTTTCGTAATGGATGACTAGGGTATTGTTAAAGGAAGAAACTGCTTTATCCAATGTCTCGCTTCATAATGTAATCTCTTCCCTTAAAAACTGGTTACAAGCTACAAAATATATGCAATATATTTTTATATAAAGATTTCGATGATAATGAATTCAACCTCCTGACATATTTGAAGAGAGCATAACACATTGTAGGCCTATTTCTTTTTACGAACCTTTAAATTTGTCTGCCAAGTTTGTACTCTTTTGCATTTTGAGAAAATATCTTTTCCTTCTTCGAAATACCTATCTACACTATCCGAGATTCTAAAGTTTTCTAAAAAATTGCTCTGGATAGTCCGAGAGATGCTCTTTCGTCTGTTACGTAGAAGCACGTGCGTCATTGCACGCATATCGTTGTGACACGATTGCATTTCTAGTTCATATCTAGGTCCTTTCCTCTTGTCCTTTTCCTTTCAAATTTCCTAGGCATAATCTCTGATATCTAATCAAGGTTAATATTTTTTCGTTTTCCGAAACCACTCATGCGTAACCGTCCAGGCGCCATTTTGTCCGTTTTTTAGGCCTTTCTTTTGGCCTACCTATCTCCACTATCCTAGATGCTACAGACTTTTAACACATTGCTCTAGATAGTCCGAGAGAGGCTTTTCGTTTGACACGTAAAAACAAGGGCGTCAATTGATGTATATAAATGCTCATGTAAAGGATCAAATGTCACATAAGTCTTGTTTCTATTAAAGGATCGTGTAGAGTGGTCTACCGTACAGCGAAAACGCTCTTCTGAGGCGTCTAGTGCCGTCAAGTTTCTATCAGCCGTGATGAAGTTTAGAACGGTACTGAGATGGGTCCCCAGGTCTGATTTCAGGTTTTCGTAATGGATGACTAGGGTATTGTTAAAGGAAGAAACTGCTTTATCCAATGTCTCGCTTCATAATGTAATCTCTTCCCTTAAAAACTGGTTACAAGCTACAAAATATATGCAATATATTTTTATATAAAGATTTCGATGATAATGAATTCAACCTCCCTGACATATTTGAAGAGAGCATAACACATTGTAGGCCTATTTCTTTTTACGAACCTTTAAATTTGTCTGCCAAGTTTGTACTCTTTTGCATTTTGAGAAAATATCTTTTCCTTCTTCGAAATACCTATCTACACTATCCGAGATTCTAAAGTTTTCTAAAAAATTGCTCTGGATAGTCCGAGAGATGCTCTTTCGTCTGTTACGTAGAAGCACGTGCGTCATTGCACGCATATCGTTGTGACACGATTGCATTTCTAGTTCATATCTAGGTCCTTTCCTCTTGTCCTTTTCCTTTCAAATTTCCTAGGCATAATCTCTGATATCTAATCAAGGTTAATATTTTTTCGTTTTCCGAAACCACTCATGCGTAATCGTCCAGCCGCCATTTTGTCCGTTTCTGGTCCGTTTTAAGGCCTTTCTTTCTTCCTCCCTATCTCCACTATCCTAGATCCTACAAACTTCTAACAAATTTCTTTAGATAGTCTATGAGATGTATAACTTGACCTTAAAATGCAATCTTCGTACTCGAAATTCAAATCCGAAACCGAATCCGCCATCACTAAATTCTTGAAAAATGGACACCTAAAAAATCTAAAATTGCCATAACTTTCTCATAACAGTTTCGTTTTGACTCAATCTCTTACAGTTTCTTTATCAGATTATTGCACACAGCCATGCCAAATTTCAAGCTTCAATGGCTTTGCAAAAAATAAATAGCGTCCTCTAAAGTTCTGAAATTGGCTTTCTTTCTGCTAGATATGCCCTTTCCAGCCAAATTCAAAACTATATACATAACACTGACCAAATCCTTTTACCTACGTCAGTGAAACCTTACACACATATGTATCCAAGCACGTGAACACTTTCCGCCAAGTTTGGTAAAATTTGATGACGTCAGCGCAAAGTTTTTGCCCAAAATGATGAATTTACTATGCATTACGTAACAGCCCGTTAAATGCGTGCAGTACATTGCACGCAGGTGACAATGGTGTCAAACTGACCGCAATGAAGTGCTCCTTCGAATGATACCAAATACGTTATAATTTATCACAGAAATATTTGAGTAAATTGCGTTTGAACAAGGGTCACTATACGAATTCTACTGAGTTTCCGCCCAGTTATAACACGTATCGGCTATGACGTCATTTTTTCAGACTGCTTCTGCCCCCCTACCGTCCCCTTTTTCCTTGAAATTTTGTAAGTGTATTGCGGGTGTCCAAACGCAGGGCTTGTCGAAGTCGGATTTTTAAAATTCGTCAAGGGGGCCATGTCAGACGCCATTTTATACTCTGCATGATTATGTTAGTATGGACGGCCGTTAGTGCCACAGCGCGCGTCATGACGGTTCTTCATTCACCACAATCGCTTTCGTTTTGCACGCAGTGCTTGCGAGCCCTATCTAGGTCCCTTCCTCTATCCTAATTCCTAAGTCTTTTGCATCCCATCAAGGTCACATTACTGTTCGTTCTCCGACATCTCTCATGCCTGAACGTCCAGGCGCCATTTTGTCTTTTCACGCCGTTTTTGAAGCCTTTCTTTCGGCCTACCTATTTCCACTATCCTAGGTGCTACAGCTAGACGTCTACCAAATTGCTGTGGATAGTGCGAGAGAGCTCTTTCCTCTGCCACTTAAAAAACACGGGCGCCAATGCATGCATATCGTTTTAATATGATTGCAGATCTTGTCTTCTTCTTCTTAATAGCTCAATAAGTTTTGATGAACATTTTGTCACTGCATGAAAATAAACAAAAATTTAACCTTAATTCAAGTATATTGACTCGTTTGGTACGGCTTTTTATGTAGAACCAGGCGGTTTACACTTACCTAATGCTAGGAATTGATAGAGTTCTGTAAGTGTTTTGGAGCACTGATGCCAATCGGCCATCTTGATTATTTTTAATTTCTTTCTTGGAAAGAATGATAACCAATCACCGACGTAAATGCTGTACAACCCAATTTCCAATCTCTGTAACAAAAATGACAAGTGAGAAATTAAAGGTATAGCTGAGTACTGGTTACAAAATACAACATTGTGAAAGACACTTGAAGGAAGCAATAAGAAAGGTTGAACAATGCAGAAGAAAAGAATTGATGATCTCCGTGAATTTTGTGAATGATCAAAATGAAAAGAAGTTGACTCAATTGCAAGATTAAAGAAGGTCGGAGCAGCTATGATTGTCTTGTCATTAGCAATGACGGCCTTCTTGCGGATAGTCTTGCTGAAAATCACATGCACTGCACACCGAAGTCGTTATGAGACTACACATACATGATCACAGGCATGAAGTTTGGTCAAAACTTTTTGGCTATTTCTTGTCATATATGAGGGCATTTGAAGAGCATTCTTTTTCTTCAAAAATACTAATAGGGGATATTCCTAAGACGATTATCTTCCAAACTGACCTAAAAACAACGAGAAAGCTCCTTGCAAATTAACTTTTCTCTTTACCAAAACTCGAACTTCTCTTCAAGTATTATGTTGTTATTAATTCAGCATGGGAGCGAAATTTATACAGGTGGGAATTACATCTAGACGACCTCCGAATCAAATCAGTTTGTTACGAGTTCGACACCAGTCATACCGAAGAGACCGACACGTGGGCATAGTTTCTCGAAACAGTCATAGGTACAAGTTCCCTGACATCTCGTTGAACTGCGTTGAAATACGTGTTGTAATGAGATGTCGGCGAACTGACGGTTTCTTGGAAACGACGTTCAAACGGGCAATAGACTGATGTAAAGTATTACAATATATTACCCCAATAGCCAACATATAGGTCGGTTTGGCGGTATAACCCTCAGTCACACCGCAAAACTGACCGATTCTTGGTCAATCAGGGTAGCGTAATGTTCTTGTTTGTTTTCTGTTTTCGGTCTGATGCCGGTCTCGTAGGTGAGACGTGAGACTGCGGTATAACGTCGATTGAGTCAACATGATTGATATCATAATTATCTTCACCCTTCACTTAAAAAAGTCTTATCTAGATAAAAAAATTACAGTATATTCTATAACCGGTAACCTCTGAACGCCAAGCGGGTTTCACTTTTCATGATGGTATTTATCCAAGCCTACAAACTGCCTACACTATATTCCAAAATGAGAATAGCAAAATATTGCCGTCCTTGGTGATCTTCGGAGATATCGTTTGAAAACATGAAAACATTCTATCCTGTTGTGTTTCTTTAAATGTTTATGGCGTTTTTCGTCACGATCTTTTAACTTGGTACCCATATCCTACAAATTCCAAGTGGTTTCACTTTTTATGACTTCAATTTCTAAGTGTCAAACTTTACCCAATCCATGATGTAAATCACAGGATTTCGCTGTCCATACGATTTGGGATTCTGCCTTTTACAGACGACATTTGAATTGTTACCTAATGTACGTCTGAAGTCTCATTCCTTGAATTTGGTCGCGCATCCATGACTGAATTATCAAGAGGGGTAGTGAAATTACGTGTTCCGTCAGGGGTGTACAGATGGATATGGGAAACAGGTGCATTGGGATACAATGGATAAGCTACTTTAATACCACATAAGTTTTATACCGTAGGTTTCATATGTGCATGTACGAACATATAAGTTTTGGCACATTCATGGAACTTCCGTATGCTCATCTTCACTCGTTCGTAGAAATATTCAGATGTTAGCATACTTGTGTTGGTAAAATAGAGGTAGTCGGAATATAACCTGTGAGGAGATGCAGCAAGATAGTACATTTCATTCAATACAGAAACCCCATCAGAATGATATACACCAACACCACCACCGTCACCATCACTACCACCAACACAACCAACACCATCACTACAACCACCACCACAACCACCACCACCAACACCATTACTACCACCAACAACAACAAAACCACTACTATCACTACCACCACAAACAACACCATCACTACAACCACTACCATCGCAACCACCACCATCATCACCAACACCACTATTAATACCACTACCAACACCACCATTACCATCACCATTGTCCCCAATACCACCGCCACCACTTTCATGATAATCACAAGCATAACCACCATCATCATAGAAACCGCTACCATCACCATCACTGTCATTACATGTAACACAATTACACGGACAACTTTGCCAATACCACCACAACCACCACCACCTACCCCGCTAACATCATCACAACTATCCCTACGCCCCATCCCATTCACCACTAACGCCATTGTCATCACCGAAATCACCAATAGCATCACAACCATTTTTTCTACCGTCCCCGTCACTGATTACCATTACCATTACCACCATAACAACTGCAATAACTAATTTAACCATCCCCATCCCCCTCACCACCACCATCAACACTAATCATTACCATAACCGATAACCATTGCCTCCACCATTACTAGCACTATCTTCACCATTACCACCACCAATACCACCACTGCCACGTACCATCATTACCATCACCACCTTCATCGCCATTGCCACAATCATCACCATCACCACCTTTCACCAACACTACTATCACATCCATTTCCATCACTGCTAACATCATAATTATTGCCACCTCCATCACCCCACCACTATCATACGCCCCATTAGCATCATTACCACCATTACACCTGCACCTGACAGACAACAACACACATCATTTGCGGTTTGATTGTGGATTTAATATTGTACCAATATGAATAGCATTATCCTTGACATTATATAATAACTTTACAACTGTGCACCTGACACCAAATATGTACATGTACTTGAATTTTCGGCACCTAGCTTAACTATAACCTGATCACCAGCGTTAAAGGCCGACCCCGAAAATGCCTCCAGTCAGTAAGACATCCCCGGTCACGAGTCAACGCCGTCCATGATCAATTTAATAGGGACTTTTAGATTTTACACGACGAGAACGTGGACTGCCACGGTGACATCCTTTTAAGGTAATGTGACGTCCTTTTAAGGCACTGCCGGGCACGGGCCAGTGCCGTGAAAGAATGGCACACGTGGCAGTCCACTACGTCAACGTATACTGACCCAAACCCCCGGCATACAGGCGAGTACGTGTAACCAAACACGAATACCATCCCTGGCCCACCATCAGGCTTCAGGGGCATCCCTGGGCCACCATCAGGCCTCGAGGGGCATACCAGCAGCTCCCTCGACATGTCCAACCCTGTCTAGCCTCACAATTATGAGGTACACAGGGCGATCGGGCGAGCTGCTAAACTGCCAAAATTCGCTGAAGCTAAGTGCCGAGGCCTCATAACACAACCATCCCTGTACACCACAGGGGATATACCGATTTACTCACTTAACTCAATGTACACAATATAAAGCATCCTCAAAACTTTCCTTCTTAACTATATCATGTTAAGTGTGCACATACCTTGTAATTATACAAAACTGCGCAGAGGCGCAAAATTACGTATTTTAGGCCAAACGGGCTTGCCCGCCGCCAAAAGCGCAGATTTGTTGTGAATTATGCACCTTGTAAATTGAAGCCAGGCTTGTAACAAATTAATTAAGCTCTCTCCAATGACATGAGCAGGGCCGCGAGTTGCGTAAGGATAGAAAGACCATCAAGACCTGTTATCCCACATGGTCGATGCTGACCCGTCCCCTACACACACCAGGGAGATGTTATACAAGGAGTGGAACCTCTTGTAATTCATTCAAACGCAACTAGTAGTATAGACTGGTACTGCTAGTACTGGTACTAGTCTAGGACCCTGAGTTGAAAGCCCAAACGAAACGCCCGCCTTGGGCATTAATTGCCACACCGTTCTTTAGAAGTTCAGCAAATTCCCCTTCCTCATAATTCGACAGGAATGGCATTAGACGATCCAATTTGTGCCCAACCATAGTGGAAGGCTCAATATCAAGTGCGGCCTCATCAGGCTCACTCAAACCGTACGTCTATGCACAGCTCAAACTACCCCCGTCGGCCAGGCCCAGAATTCCCTTGGCCTAATTGGCATCGACTCACCTTCATTTTGTGGATTGCCGATTTGGCCCGTCCCTCCGCCGACATGCATTGAATGGAAACCTCACTGCACCCGCTGATCGCTGCCGAGTTTCCTTTCGATTTCTCTCAACTGGCTTGCTAACCCTCTTGTATTTAGATTTAGTTTAGGTCCATGATCCAATTAACAACTCCGCTCACTCGTATCGTAAAACTATTCCAATCCTTCGATGCAAAAAATATTCATAACACCGGAGCTAGAAATTTTTACGTCCACTATTTACCAATCCACCATCAATTATGAAACTCTGTTCCCACGCTCAGCGCGCATATCATACAAGCGTTGTAATTTACACGCTTGTAAATTATACATTCGACCGCTTGTAATTTACGCGCTTGTTATTTTCTTTTGTAATCTTCCGCCGTTATCGTGGGAACAACCAGCCCACAAATAGGTCAGGAACATCTGTAAATCATATTAACGCTTTGGCGTTAATATGTATTACTGCCACCATCTCCATCACCACCCTCACCATAACCACAAATGCCATTGTATGCTGTCATCACCACAATCACTGCCATTATCATCACCACCACCACCACCGACACCACCATCAGTAGTCCTGCCATCACAACTATCATAGCTACTACCAACATTATCATCCCAACCTTTACCACCACCACCAACATTATAATTGCCATCTCCATCGCCCCTATAACCATCATAATTACCAATATCACCACCATTACCACCATCCTACACCACCATCTTAATTATCGATATCCCCATCATCACCATCAACCTGACTATCACCACTACCAAAATATCATCGTCACCATTACTGATCACTAACACCGTCACTCCGAATGCCATTGCCGCAAGCACCAGAATCACCGTCATCAATTAATACCACCACCACCATCACCACAAGCTGTTGGATGCTTACCTATCCGTTTGGTTTCTCAGGATAGCAATAGCTCGTGCTTCAGGCTGGATAGAGATAATCAATTCTCCAATGACATGAGCAGGGCCGCGAGTTGCGTAAGGATAGAAAGACCATCAAGACCTGTTATCCCACATGGTCGATGCTGACCCGTCCCCTACACACACCAGGGAGATGTTATACAAGGAGTGGAACCTCTTGTAATTCATTCAAACGCATGCGTGAGTTCTAAAGCGTAACAATTGGATGCGTAACATTCCATTTGGCTTTGAAGTTCCATGCTCCGAGCCGCTCTTCCCTGCGGGGAATTTCGGAGGCCAGGCACCAGTTTCACATTTATTAAATGACCGGCAAAATTTCGGTGTAAATTATAACCTTTATATAGGGATTGTATTGGGAATGGTGCATCAAACAATTTTTCTAATTTAGTACTCCGCCCTTCCTATAATTTGTGTGCCAGAGTTGTTAAAAGAAAAATTAGACAAAAACTCAATATTTTAGGATAACCCGATTATTTTCGCATGTTTTAACGTCCCGTCATTTAATCCATGATTTGCTAATGCGTGCTTTTGCGTGCTTTTGTATTTTTGTACAGTGTAGTTGGAAAAAAGTATGAAATTACAAAAGTTTGTGTTCGCTTGTTCAACTCATTACACATTCAACAATTGATGAGAAATCATTGAAAGGGACAGCGAACATTTGCTGAGATACCATTTTCTGATGTAGGAATTCTAAATCCTGATATTTCATGCGCTCTTTTATCTCACCACCTGGTCAATAATTGCGGAGTAGCGCATAACTTTTGGGCGGCTTGGAGCGTGGGGTCTAATGAGAGCGTGACCCTTAAAAACCGTAAATTGCAGTAACTTTCTCATACCTATTCCGTTTTGTCTCAATTTTTCACAATATCTTGATCTTTACATAGGACACACTACTACTGAATTTCATGATCCATTTGTCATGCATGAGATAAATAGCGCCCTCAAAATTTCTGAAATTGGCTCTTTCTTTTGCGTAGCTCCATTGTGCCTGGCTAAAAATTGCATGCGCGCAGATATCACTGACCGCAATTAAGTGCCTTTTCGAATGATACCTAATATGGTTTATGTTAACACAGAAGATTTTGAGTAAATCGCATTTGAACAAGGGTCACTGTACGAATTCCGCCGAGTTTTCGCCTAGTTAGAACACGTATCGGATACGACGTCATTTTTTTAGACTACTTTTTTAGGCCTTTGTTAAAGGCCTTTCTTTTGCCCTATACCTATCTCCACTATCACAGCAGCTACACACTTCTTACAAATTGCTCTGGATAGTCCAAGAGAAGCTCTTTCATTTGACATGTAGAAACACGAGCGTTATTGCACGCATATAGTTGTGACTGATTGCATTTCTAGTTGACAAGTATTCTTCTTTTCCTCTTCCGGAAATTCCATTCGTTTTGCACGTAGTTCTTGTTATTCCTATCTAGGTCGTTTCCTCTTGTCCTTTTCCTTTCAAATTGTGTAGGCATAGTCTCTAGCATCTCATCAAGGTCACTACATTCTTCGTTTTTCATGCGTAACCGTCCAGGCGCCATTTTGTCCGTTTCTGGTCTGTCTTAAGGCCTTTCTATCTTCCTTTCTATATCCACTGTCCTAGATCCTACAAACTTCTAACAAATTCCTTTAGATAGTCTAATAGATTTTCTTTCATCTGCGACACATAACTTGACCTTCAAAATGCCATCTTCTTAATCGAAATTTAAATCCGAAACCGACTCCGTCAAAAATCTCTAAAATACTTGAAAAATTACCCCTAAAAATCTAAAATTGCCATAACTTTCTCATACTAATTTCGTTTCGTCTCAATTTCTTACAATTTCTTTATCTCATAACTGCACATAGCCATGCCAAATTTCATGCTCCATAAATTATGCAAAAAATAAATAGCGCCCTCTAAAGTTTTGGGAATTTGCTTTCTTTCTGTGGCCGTAGCTCCATCTTGTCTTGCCAAAAACCCATACCTTTTTTGGATTTAGATACTTGAAGATATGCCGTTTCCAGCCAAAAAAAAGAAATATATATACGCTAACAGTGACCGACTTTGCGAAAATTGCCCTCCAAGTATGCAGCTTTCAAGAAAATTGCGAAATAACTTCAACTTGCTCTAAAATGATACCAAGTATGGTGTATGTTCACACAATAAATTGTGAGTAAATCGCATTTGAACAAGGGTCACTATACGAATTTCGCCGAGTTTCCGCCCGATTATAACACGTATCGGCTATGACGTAATTTTTTTAGACTGCTTTTCGCCCCCTTTCCGTCCTTTTTTTTCCTTGAAATATTATGCAAGCGTATTCTGGGTGGCCAAACGCAGGGCTTCTCGAAGCCGGACCTTTAAAATCTGTCAAGGGGGTCATTATAGACGCCATTTCATACTCTGCATGATTATGTTAGTATGGACAGCCGTTAGTGCCACAGCACGCGTCATCACGTGTTCATCATGCACGCAAATCCAATTGGTTTTGCACGCAGTGCTTGCGAGCCATTTCTAGGTCCCTTTCTCTATCCCAATTCCTTTCTAACTTCTTGGGCGTAGTCTCTAGCATACAATCAAGGTTACTGAAATCTTCGTTCTCTAGGATCACTCATGCGTGACCGTCCAGGCGCCACTTTGTCCGTTTTTACGTAACAGCCCATTAAATACGTGCAGTACATTGCGCGCAGATGAAAATGGTGTCAAACCGACGGCAATGAAGTGCCTTTTCGAATGATATCAAGTATGGTATATGTTCACACATAACATTGTGAGTAAATCGCATTTGAACAAGGGTCACTATACGAATTCCGCCGAGTTTCCGCCCACTTTAATATAACACGTATCAGCTATGACGTCATTTTTCAGACTGCTTTTCGCCCTCTTTTCGTCCTTCTCTTTCCTTGAAAATTTGCAAGCGTATTCTGGGTGCCTAAACGCAGGTTTTTTTGAAGCTGGATTTTTAAATCTGTCAAGGGGGTCATTTTAGACGCCATTTTATAATATGCATGATTTGTTAGTATGGCACGCGTCATCACGTGTTCTTCATTTACCATAATCCCATTCGTTTTGCACGCAGTGCTTGTGAGCCCTTTCTAGGTCCCTTTCTCTATCCCAATTCCTTTCAGACTTCTTAGGCGTAGTCTCTTGCATCCAATCAAGGTCACTGAAATCTTCGATCTTCGTAATTCATTCATGCGTGACCGTCAAAGCGCCATTTTGTCCGTTTCTGGCCGTTTTCGAGGCCTTTTTTCGCCCTACCTATTTCCACTATCACAGGACCTACAGACTTCTTACAAATTGCTCTGAATAGTCTGAGAGAAGCTCTTTCGTTTGACACATAGAAACACAGGCGCCATTGCACCCTAACGTTGTGGCACGATTGCATTTGTAGTTGCAATGACGATATTCGTTCGTCATTGCCTTGTTTTCGTTCACATTCTGCCCCATTCTATTCTTCTTTTCTTTTTTGTTGTTTTCGTCAGGAAATCCCATTCGTTTTGCACGTAGTGCTTGTTATTCCTAGTTAGATGCTTTTCTCATGTCCTTTTCCTTTCTGATATCCCATCTAGGTCACTTACGTCTTCGTTTCTGATTTTTTTATTATTATTTATTTATTTCTAATCTTTTGTCAGGGTAGCCCATTCACGAGTAAGTATAGTGGTCTTCCATGGGGCCCTGAATAAACATAAACATATTTACATACAAAAGCATAACGTTTATACAGAACAGTTAGAATAAAATTCCATAGTACATTTAGAAAGATATAACACAGCAATAATAGACGTGGCACAAAAAAAATACTCGTTTGCAAAATAATTATATATCATTAACCTAGTTCAACTATAATGTCAATAGAAAAATATTGATTAAGTCGCAATTATGTGAATAAATCATGTTAATATTACCAAACATGCACGTAGTGTATATTTGGCTGAGCTATTCACAAATTACAACTTTGTTGAAACAATCTCTTAAATGAATTGACAGAAGAAGCCGTTCTCATTGAATTGTCTAGCTTATTCCATTCATATATAGAAGAAACCACTCATGCGTAACCGTCCAGGCGCCATTTTGCCCGTGTCTGGTCTTTTTAAGGCCTTTCTTTCTTCCTTCCTATCTCCCCTATCCTAGATCCTACAGACTTCTAAGCAATTCCTCTAGATAGTCTAAGAAATGTTCTTTCATCTGCGCCCCATAACTTGACCTTCAAAATGCCATCTTCGTACTCGAAATTCAAGTCCGAAACTGACTCCGTCAAAAATCTCTAAAAATTCTTGAATAATATACCCCTCATAAAAATCTAAAATTGCCATAATTTTCTTATACCAATTCTGTTTCGTCTCAAATCTTTACAGTATCTTTATCTCATAATTGCACATAGCCATGCCAAATTACACGCTCAATGACTATGCAAAAAATAAATAGCGCCCTCTAAAGTTCTGGGAATTTGCTTTGTTTCTGTGGCCGTATCTCCATCGTTTCTGGCCAGACCCGTACCCTTTTTTGGATTTAGATAATTGGAGACATGGCCTTTCTAGCCAAATAAAAAAGTATATACCCTAACACTGACCGAATTTCAAGAAAATTGCGAAATAACTTCAACTTGCTATCAAATGATGATCCTTATACCTACGTCAATGAAACTTGGCAGACACATGTATTCACGCACGTGACAACTGTTTTTTAAGTTTGGTAAAATTTGATGACGTCAGCGCAAAGTTATCGCCAAAAATGTCGCGTGTCAATATATTTACATACATGTACAAAGATATCACTCACAGCTCCCATTCATTTTCCGGCCAATATAAGAGTGCTCTATCTTTTTTCATGTGAGGCTTCTTTCAATCTCTCTAGTGTTTTAATTTTTCCTTTCTAATGGTATTATTTGGTTTAATCGATCACTTTACATGGCTTCTTTTAATATTTCATTATTAGTGTGTTTCCCTTTCATATCATTTCCTATGATTATATTTCTTCATATTATTTTCTGCTTTCATCCTTGCGATTTTGCCTTTTTAAAAATCTATTTATGTTTTTACAGTTTGTCAAGGGGGGCATTTTTTGCCGCCAATTTATACTCTTTATGATTATGTTAGTAAAGACGGCCGTTAGTGCCCTAGCGCGCGTCATTGCACGCATATCGTTGTGACACGATTGCATTTCTAGTCTTTATTTTATTCATTCAAAATGATTCAATACATGTACAAAATACAACTTATTTCAAATTACAAAATAACTTATCGAGTGCACAATATAGACAACTAAAATTATGAATGAATGAATTAATCTTATAATCTTATAATACCCCCCTCCCTATTAATATTTGCAATGACGATCGACATTCGTCATTGCTTTGTTTTCGTTCACATTCTGCCCAATTAATATTCTTCTTAGTGCTTATCGTCCGGAAATTACATACGTTTTGCACGTAGTGCTTGTTATTCCTATCTAGATCGTTTCCTCTTATCCTTTTCCTTACAAATTTTGTAGGCATAGTCTCTAACGTCCCACCAAGGTCACTCCATTCTTCGATTTTCGAAATCACTCATACGTAACCGTCCAGGCTCCATTTTTTCCGCTTCTGGTCCGTTTAAAGGCCTTTCTTTCTTCCTTCCTATCTCCACTATCCTAGATCCTACAGACTTTTAACAAATTTCTTTAGATAGTCTGATAGATTTTCTTTCATCTGTGACGTATAACTTGACCTTCAAAGTGCCATCTTCTTACTCGAAATTAAAATCCGAAACCGACTCCATCAAAAATCTCTAAAATTCTTGAAAAGTGGACCCCTAAGAATCTAAAATTTCCATAACTTTCTCATACCAATTTCTTTTCGTTACAATTTCTTGCAGTTTCTTTATCTCATAATTACACATAGCCATGCTAAATTTTAGGTGCCAGGTAAAAATGTCAGAGGAAAAAAAATCAGAGGTAAAAATGTCAGAGGAAAAAATGTCAGAGGTAAAAATGTCAGAGGAAAAAATGTCAGAGGTAAAAATGTCAGAGGTAAAAATGTCAGAGGAAAAAATGTCAGAGGTAAAAATGTCAGAGGTAAAAATGTCAGAGGAAAAAATGTCAGAGGTAAAAATGTCAGAGGTAAAAATGTCAGAGGAAAAAATGTCAGAGGTAAAAATGTCAGAGGTAAAAATGTCAGAGGTAAAAATGTCAGAGGTAAAAATGTCAGAGGAAAAAATGTCAGAGGTAAAAATGTCAGAGGTAAAAATGTCAGAGGTAAAAATGTCAGCGATACAATAAAAATGTCAGAGATACAAAAAAAAATGTAGGGGTAAAAACTGGTGCCGTCATAATATCTCAGCACTTTATCACACAAAATGTCGAGACGTAAGCTACTGGGCTAGTCTATTATGTTTTATAAATGACTGTGTATTGTAATTCGTTCATGTCCTGAGGATAATACAATGTGGAAAATAAATTTGAAACTTATATTTTGTGATCAGGTTTGCATATATTAATTTCTATCATTTTCGATATTTTAAATTGGTTGATGTTTTAATGTTTATTTGGTTTTTAGGAAGTAGGCCTAAGTACATAGAATGTTAAGATTGAATGAGATAAAACAGGGAATCAGTTATAAAGATCGCACAGAAATTCCACAAATTCAGTAATTAGACCCATCTTCATGTCCATCCCAGCAAAGACTGTTATGACAAGAAAACATTAATAAAAAGACACGGATGCTTTGTCCCCCTCATCAATACTTTATTACAAAAGTTTAACAAACAATATCAAAGCTTCGCTTGAAGAATGTCAGATAGTAGGCCTACAAGCGGTAAACGTTGAAACATATCTACCCAGGTATTTTGTCATGTGCTTTCGACCATAACACTGTGTAAGAAACGTGGGAGAAATACAGGTTAAGTCCCTCAATTTGAATTGTTTTTTTTTCTGCCAAATTCAAGATGCATTTTGTTTAATGTGTAGACTTGTACGAATATGCACCTGCTGGAAACTGTCGTATACAGTGTATGCCAGCACACCTTTTATAAATCCTGCACCAAATATCCTTCAAACAATATTATCATGTATACAAGCAGTATCATAATGCTATAAATGTGTACAGTAAAACTATGTTTCTGATATGTTGCTCATGAATAAATATTTGTCAATTTTCGAGTTTGATTTATTACAGCAAATAATTATAGCTTAAACAGAACCTCTGCAAAGCGCGCGCTTATCTGGAATGTGATGGTGCGGTTAGCATTTGATGTAACATTGGCGGCTTTCTGCTTTGTATCAGAGTATCAAAGCTGCTTGTTATTTATGCAAAGCGGGCGCTTCTCTGGAATGTGATGGTGCGGTTAGCAAATGTAACATGGGCGGTTTCTGCTTTGTATCAAAGTATCAAAGTATCAATCCCACAAGAAAGTGAAATTGTTGGAAATATGCATTTGTAGGAAATTAAATTTTATAATAGTCATTGCCACGCTGTTAAAATGTCCATCAATCTTCAGAAGGGACGGTGAAGTGGGGGAGGGTAGCGGAGGACTCACAGCGTGATATCTTATCCTCTTTTTTGGGGGCTGTGATGACTTTTCTTTTTATTTAATGATTACACCATCGAGCCACAACTCGGCCTATAATTCATGGCCAAACTACTCGATTTTAGACATTCTTTTTCCAGAAGTTTGCTCAGTGTACCAGTATCACTTGCTTAGACAAAGGCATATGAGGGGAGGCAGCCAGGTCACTATGCCCCCAAAAGAAGAATACACCCCCGTCTCCTCGGCAATAATCGGGCAAAAGTCACAATTTCGGGCAGAAAGGTAAATAAAAGTTAAAGAAACAAGAAAATAAAGCAGCGCTGAAATTAATGACTGCAGAGAATCCTTCGTTATATCTTTTCGATAAGCCTAATATACAACCATTACCAATATTCAACCTGTAACATGCTTTTTTATATATTTTTACCTCTAACATTTTTACCTCTGACATTTTTACGTCTGACATTTTTACCTCTGACATTTTTTCCTCTGACATTTTTCCTCTGACATTTTTACCTCTGACATTTTTACCTCTGACATTTTTACCTCTGACATTTTTACCCTCTGACATTTTTACACCGAGCCAAATTTTACGCTTCAATGCTTATGCACAAAATAAATAACGCCCTCTAAGGTTCTGGGAATTTGCTTTTTTTGAGGCCGTATCTCCATCGTTTTTGGCCAAACCCGTACCTTTTTTGATTTAGATACTTGAAGATATGCCCTTTCCAGCCAAATGAAAAAAAATATATACCCTTACTCTCACCAAATTTGAGAAAATTGCCATCCAAATTCACCATTTTCAAAAAAATTGCGAAATAACTTCAACTTGCTCTAAAATGGCGATCTTTATACCTACATCAATGAAACTTGGCAGACACATGTATCCATATATGTGACAACTGTCTGCCAAGCCTGGTAGGATTTGATGAATTCAGCGCAAATTTATCGCTAAAAATGATGATTTGAATAAACATTACGTAACATCCATCAAAAATGATGACGTTACCGCAAAGTTATCGCCAAAATGTTACTATATATTTTACTATGCATTACGTATTATCCTGTTTATTGCGTGCAAAAGATTGCGCGCAGAAGATAATGGTGTCAAACTGACCGCAATGAAGTGCCCTTTCGATGGATACCAAATACTATTCACTATTCACTATTTATGAGCTGTATATTTCCATTTTAAGATTTCTTCTTTGTTCTCAGTGTGTTAAAGAGGTAACGTTTCATTCTAAATACGTAACATCGCATTTGAACCAGGGTCGCCCGATTGTAACACGTATCGGCTATTCGTCATTTTATCAGACTGCTTTTTGCCCCTTTCCTTCCTTTTTCCTTGAAATTTTGCAAGCGTATTCTGGGTGGCCAAATGCAGGGCACCTCGAAGCCGGATTTTGTTTAATCTGTCAAGGGGGCCATTTTATACGCCATTTTATACTCTGCATGATTATGTTATTATGGACGGCCGTTAGTGCCATAGCGCGCGTCATGACGTGTCCTTCATTCACCACAATCCCATTCGTTTTAAACGCAGTGTTTCAGATCCCCTAGCTAGGTCCCTTCCTTCAAATTAATTCCTTTCAAACTTCGTAGGCGTAATCTCTGAGTACGCGACAATGGTCATGCATTATATAAATAGCGCCCTCTAAAGTTCTGAAAATGGCTCTCTTTCTGTGGCCGTAGCTCCATTGTTCCCGTGCCCTTTTTTTGGATTTAGATACTTGAAGATATGCCATTTACAGCAAAATACAAAAAATAAACCCTATTACTAACCGACTTTTCCAAAATTGCCCTCCAAATTCGCAGTTTTCAAGAAAATTGCTAAATAACTTCAACTTGCTCTAAAGTGGCGATCTTTATACCTACGACAATGAACGTTAGCAGACATATGTATCCATACACTTCTCAACTGTCTGCAAAGTTTTGTAAAATTTGATGACGTCATCGCAAAGTTATCGCTCAAAATGACTAATTTACTATGCATTTACGATACAGCCCGTTAAATGTTTGCATTACATTGCACTCAAATGATCTTGGTGTCAAACTGACCGCAATGAAATGCCCTTTCGAATGATACCAAATACGGTATATGTTCACTTGGACAATTTTGAGTAAATCGCATTTGAACAAGGGTCACTAAACGAATTCCGCTGAGTTTCCGCCATATCTTTACACTTATCAGCTATGACGTCATTTGGTTTAGAACGCTTTTCGCCCCTTCCGTCCTTATTTTCCTTGGAAGTTCGCTAGCGTATTCTAGGTGGCCAAACGCAAGTCATCTCGAAGCCGGATTTTAAAAATCTGTCAAGGGAAATTTTAGAAGCCATGTTATACTATTCATGATTATGTTATTATGGACGGCCGTTTGTGCCACAGCACGCATCGTCACGTGTTCTTCATGCACCCAAATCCCAATTGTTTTTGCACGCAGTGCTTGCGAGCCTTTTTTAGTTCCCTTTCTATATCCCGATTTATTTCACATTTCGTAGGCATAGTCTCTAGCAGCCTATCAAGATCACTGAACTATTCGTCTTTCGAAATTACTCATGCGAAGTTACTCATGCCTGACCGTGCAGGCGCCATTTTGTCTCTTCAGGTCGTTTTAGAAGTTTTTCTTTCGGCCTGCCTATCTCCACTATCCTAGATGCTACAGACTTCTACCGAGTTGTTCTGGATAGTAGGAGAAAGGCTCTTTCGTCTGCCACGTAAAAACACGGGCGTCAGTGCATGCATATTGTTCCAATACGAATGCAGTTCTAGTGTTTAGATTACAACTTTTAACTATTTCGTCGAAAAAGGGGGAATTATTGTGTTTTTGTTTACTTGTCGCAACTCTGTAAAGAGACGGTATTAGTAGCTGAAGCAATTTTGCTTCGGCCATTGCTATTTTATGTGTATTAGCGGGTTGTATTATGGTCCAAAACACTCATATATATATATACTCCACCCTTTAACGTAGGAATTAATCCAAAGGACAACAATACTATTCATTTGCACAGGCATATTATGTAGATATATATATATATATACAGTCAAACCTGCTTTAGCGACCACCTGTATAGAAAAACCACCTGTCAACAAAGATTACATATTTTGTTTCCCTTGAAAATGGTTTCTCATTGAACCATGCACTAAATGAACCCGTACATAAAGTCCACCTGCCTCTGAAGACAACTTTTTGTCTCCCTTGGGTGGTCTGTATAGACAGGTTTCACTGTATATAATATATATTTAATTCAGTAGTCTCAATTATTAGTAAGACATATAATTATAGTTTCTTTGTTTTAGTTGAGTTGAGAAGGATACTCTCCATTAATATTAACACCGACAATAAAACAATAGTATCAACAAAGTTAATAATAATGAAATGATAAATCAAATTAATTAAAAAACACAGTAAAAATTCCTCTATGCAAATTAGCAAGTATACGTTTCAAGTATTTATGTTAATAGTTACTATGTATATTACCCGTTCTAGTTATTAATCAGTCTGTGTTTGAGTAGTTATTGGGAAAACGGACAAGTTGTTGGTATTTACTTTGCTTTTTTATCAAAGGTTTAAGTTTGGGTATATAAACAAATACTTTAATAGCATAGGATTAATAGTACATTAGTTGGTTTGTGTTTAGAATGTTAACTATTATATTCGAATGACTTTTTATTAAAAGGCAGTCCGTGTCACGAGTTTAACAAATATACATATTCTCTTTGCCTCCTGTTTTACACACTTATTTCAACGTGTTAAATTTTTTTGGGGGGGTATCCTACATCTACGAAGTTACGAGGGCTACAACTTGAATGGTAGTTACATTACTGTGCATTTTCATCACACTTTGTATTTACATAATATTATTTGGGGTAATATGCTATACTTATCTTTATCCGATGTTGTATGCTCATGCGCCGTTTGATACACGTTTGCTGATTCCTGTTTATGATATTGATTTCCCTCTCTCTCTCTCTCAGTATTTTTTCTATTTCTATGTCTCCCCCTCTCAATTTGTTCTCATTCTTCTTCTCTCTTTCTCCCTCTTTCTTCCTCTTCCTCTCCGTCTCATTCTCTTTCGCTATCTCGCTTTCTTTATCTACCCATATATTATAATTTCTCAATTTTTCTCTCTCTATGTCTCTCTCTCTCTCTTTCTCTCCATGTAGCCTCCATCTCTCTGATTCTCTTACTTCCGATGACATAATATA
The DNA here is from genome assembly GCA_037976565.1 of Mesocentrotus franciscanus. Lineage (NCBI taxonomy): Eukaryota > Metazoa > Echinodermata > Echinoidea > Camarodonta > Strongylocentrotidae > Mesocentrotus > Mesocentrotus franciscanus. Next base: position 8,904,388 of record CP137670.1, on the reverse strand, counting down.
ACTTAAGATTTTGAACATTTTAAATGTAGAAGAAAACAAAATATGTAGGCTTATTATTGAGTGATTTGATTTATTGATTTGTTATACTATTTTCTTCCAAAATACATATTCATGTACATTAATGTGACATTTGCATTTTGATACATTTACATTAATGCGCTTCATCAATATAGACATTATACAGAAAATGTACAAAAAGAAAGAAAAAACAGAAATGAAGTTACAGGCTTAATGCACATTCAATATGAATTAGATAAACACGATATAACAGGGCTACAGTGTAAGCATAAAGCTTGATGTACTTGCAACCCTCAGTTTAACTAAGATATATATTGAAAAGGGAGAGAGTGATTTGTTATTAAACGGGAAGTCCACCTTGATATTAAGGTGGTTTTAATAGAAGCAGAAAATGAGAAGAACAGGTAGGTAAAAGGTTGAACAAAATCCTATTACAAATGACAAGTGTGTATATTTACTTCCCACATAATTGATCGATTGATTGCTTGCTTTTATTCATGTTCCATGCAAAGTAACAAAGAATTTTTTTTTTTACAAAACATTGACCTTTCTTAAGATAATACATGTATGGAAGTAAATCACATCATGAATCATAGTGATTAATAACATGAAAGAATGTTCTGTATTAAATACGGAAATGAAAGGTGGACAAGCTAGGCCTGTTGCATGTAGGTTCACTGAATTAAACTACTGACTTAATATACAATTACAGAAGAAAACCAAAAGAATACACATACACTAAACTGAGACAAATAGGGAAATGAAACAAAATACACCATGTTACGATTAAAAGTGATAGAGAGAGAAATAGAGGGGGAGGATAGATAGGTAAATAGATAGATAGGTAGATAAGATAAATAGGCGGGTAGATGAATAGAGATAGCAGTAGATAGGGGAGGCCAGAGAGATGAAGCGAGAAGTAAAGGAAAAGAGAAAGATAGTACCATAGAGTAAGATAGTACTGTGAATTATCTAAACATTCTAAGCATGGGTGCGAGATGAAAAAGCGAAAAACAACGATTTCAACAATTTCATTTCCAAAACTCAATAATAACATGAAGAAAAAAATTAGTACATACAATTTATATCAAATGACATTTAAAATAAAACATAGTAAATTAAAGGGAGTGTAGCATGGTAAATACTGGTTAACGCCATCTACATCTTCTTTTGGACAACTGCACGTAAACGAAGGACTTGATTAACGGTAGTCAGTGATTTAATATCTACATGGTGAGCGCGGGCTATCGTTCACGAAACATACCGAAGTTCTCCTCGCGTATGTTGCACGCACGTGACTGCTACGGTCGCGTCGTTCGTAGTCGATTATACCCGATTGACCCTGAGTAGGGCCACGGGAAAGACACATAGTCTCGTCATGCTACACTCCCTTTAAATTCTATTTTTATTATACAATATAAAATGTCGATAAGTAATAGACGTATATTAGGATACAAGGTATTTATTAAAGGCATCGTTTAACAATGTTAAATCTGAGATGCACGGCCCTACGTGTTATCAGTGTCTGTGATATGGTGTAATATTGAAGCCCTAAAAAAATTGCGCTTCAAAATGATCAAGAAGTGCCTCCAAAAAGTAAAAAAATCTTTGTGTGACCGGTTTTACCATACTCGTTTTCCACAATAGACTGTAGTGTTATGAAAACCGTTAGGAAAACGCAAAATTTGGTTTCGATTTCCAATCATAAATATCTTGATAATCAGATAGGCGATAGGCTTGTAAAAGTCATGGGGTTCCTGACTGACCTAAAGGTTTATAATTATCATTGCAGCATGAGCTAAATCCAGGATTTTTTTTTCAGAATCTGAGACAAAGTTACCGGATCCCTTTAAGCATCATATCTTTATAAATTAAGTCGAATTTGAGGAATCCACTAAAAAGCAGTGTTTGTATTTGTGTGGATTTGTGTTAAAAAATAAAGAAAAAAATAAACCCATGCACAGCTCGGAATTATGAGCTTTCGTATGCATAATACAACAACACAGTCGAGCAGTGCATGTGTATCTATGCTCCAACACCAACGAGCGGTTGAGGACTCGATACATTAATAAATTTAGTAGTTGCGTATTTTCATAGGCTGTTAATTAGAATATTGAACATGATGACGTCAGACGGGACGACGAAATTCAGGACAAGGACAAGGACAGGGAAAAGGGCAAACACAAAAAAAAAATTAGGGCAAAAATAATAATGGGAGACGTAGGGAGAGAGGTGAGAGAAGATATAACAAAAGAACACGGGGGATGGAAGGTCCACGGTTAGTTCAGTAGGTTCAGATTTGAATTTATAAAACAGAGTACTTTTCTGTTTATCGATCTCAAGATATGTTTAGTAATAAGGAAGTCTTTGGGTTATTTTGTTATCATTTTTTTACCTTTCGCATTGGAACATGAGTATTCAATTTCGAATCAATTATATTCACAAAGTTATCACAATAGCATTTTGAGTTTCATATGCAGAAGGCCAATCAGTTTCATTTAAACTGTTGTTTTGAAAGTTTCTTAAGTTTGCGTCAGTAATTATACGTCTTTTTGAAACTTTCTGTTCCTCTACTACTGTGCTTTCTAAAGGACACTGAATACAAATGGGGAAGTGATCTGAAATATCTGAAAAAATTATGCCTGCTGTTTCAGGAAGAGGGAAACTGTTAGTGGTGATATTATCGATTAAAGTGGTGCTGTAATCGGTGATGCGGGTTGGTTTAGAAATTAAAGGCAAGAACGAGGCGGACATAAATGTTTCGATCAACATTTTGTTAAATATTGGATCATGTAATAAATTTTGGATGTAAGTTATGAAACCATTAAAGTTGGATTTTGGTGGTCTATGAATAACACCAATAAGAATATTTTACTGTTATTTACTATGAGTTCTGTAAATAGAGATTTAACTACATTATTCAAACAGATTAGCTTCTCATGGATTATGTGAACATGTTTTTTTGTTAAGTATATGCCGATTCCTCTACCTATTCTATCTGGTCTATTATTAGCAATTGAATCACATCCAGGTAGAGTAAATGAAACGTGGATAATTTGGCTAACTAGGTTTCTGTAATGCCTAAGGCAGTAAAACTCTGCTGTGAGTTAAACAAAAGAACTGCAAATTATCGAATTTGTTGTTAAAACTTCTTATATTCAAATGCTGTAATGTCAAATTATCATCTACAGCTTTAGAGAATTCCTGTTTAAAGTTTTTTTCAGTGAAATATACGCAAGCGGGACGATGGGCGGAAACGTTGTGATCAGAATCGCTATCAAATCATGGTTATGAGTTCATTATATCTAAAATATAAACTTCAAAACTAGAGTCAGTGTTGGTGTTACAAGCCTCGTCATCAGTAGAATATTGTTTTACGGAATCCAACAAAAAAATCATAATTGTTTAATAGATCAGAAGAAAAAAATAAGGACAGTGCCTTAAAAAAATAAAGCGCACGTCGTTACTCGGTAAGCCAGCGGTATTAAATTGATGAACTTGGCTATAAACCCAAGACGAAACAGGACAAAATGATATAAACAAGACAACTACAGACAACAAACGTGATAAATACATGTAAATAAAAGGTTAGCGAGAAAACAAGAAAGAAACACTTATGAACAACGAGTGACGTCAGGTACAAATGAGCAGTTATTGATCAGCGTAAGTGTCGACATGGTCACAAAAAGTTGAGTATGTGTTGCTTGGTTGTAATACGGATGGAGTCCTCGAGAACACATGGATAACAAAGCAGATATAATCACTTAATTAAAACTCGACGAGAAAGAAGCATGAAAAAAATCTCGGCGGCTGCTCTTTAAAATGAAAAATTTAAGAAGAAATAAAATTTAAGAAGACATATACACCAAATTATATAATATGTCGTTGAAATAAAATTAAGTTGCGGCTCAAGTGAGAAAAATACAATAATTATGAAGATTATCTTTACCGAATATTCAGCATTATATAGTTACAGTGGATGGATGGCAATTGCAAAAATACCGAGAATTGAATTCAAGGTTTGCAAAATGTAACTTTAAAGTCCAAGTCCACTCCAAAAATAACTTACTTTCAATAGGAGCAGAAAAATCAGACAAACCAATCAAAAAAAGTTTGAGCAAAATCGGATAAATGATAAGAAAGTTATGAATTTTTGAAAAAGTATGTAAAACTATGGAATAATGGAAATCACTAGAAAAATTGCCAATTTGGTTATCAGTTTGTGACGTCATGTGCTCACTATTTATAAATTGCTTTATATAGTTTAATCCTATTAATTTCCCTTTTTATCCCCTAAAACTTGATTTCACCATGCCTTTGCCCAGGTTATATGATTTGTATCATAGTGCGTGCATGACATTTCACAAAATTGTTCATGAACTTTGAAGAATTGATACTATATTCTGAATATTGTATATTCATAATTATTGATTTTTATATAAATAGTTTATCAAAATTCACGTTTTTCATGATTTAACTGGACAAAATTACTCTATATTAGTGCATCCACACAAAAACATATTACTATCAATCTAACTTGGATGCTGGTGTGAAAAAAATAAGATTCTTAGGGAGAAAATAGGAAATTTATATTATCAATATGAAGAAAATAATTAGTGGATACTGAGGACATGACGTCACAGACTCATGAGTGAGTTGCCAATTTGTCTAGTGATTTTCAAAGTTTTTCATGTCATTAACAATTCATAACTTTCTTATTAGTTATCCGACTTTGCTCAGATTTTGTTTGATTGGTTTGTCTGATTTTTCTGCTTCTATTGAAAGTAAGTTATTTTTGGAGTGGACTTGCCCTTTAAGGTTCTCTTGTCAAAACTGATTATAGCCAGCGGCCTTGAGAAGTGTATGTATCAGCCAACGTAAGTGTTGAGAAAGAGTTGCCATCACAGTTAAGATGCCATCCAATCAAGTTGAATACAGAACTTTTACCAATCAACCATGTGATCGAATGGGACCAAGCCGCGCCCGGGAGTAAAGGTCAACATGACAATTTCCCGAGCCGGCTGAGGAACAAGGTCGGGCCACTGCCACGTCAGGCAATCAGCCGACCACGACCGGTTGCAAATTGTAACGTATTGATGAGGAAAACATGTGCGTTAATAGGCCATCTTTGCAATGCAACCAAGTCTAGACTTAAAAGTACTATGTCCCATTTGCAGGCCAAAAAAATGAAAAGGTTAAATTCCAACGGCATTTGAAAGACAATACTAATTTAGAACTTCCCTAAAAAAGGGGGGCTTGAAAATGTCTTTAAGTGGGAACATAACGACTATTAGTTGTCGAATCGACTTAGGAGCTATAGAGCCAGTAAGTAATAGTCTGATTTTCAGACCATTGTACCGAATGGTCGTACGTTTTATGCTGCGTAAAGATTCAATCAGTTTAATTTTGGCCATTACAAGAAGTGGGTTATTGATGTAAACAAATGCTCATGTACAGCTCAGCTCATTTTATGTATGTTATTACCAAAGATGAAAAAATAGCCAGTCAGTCACTCAATAGTGTCTGACAGTGAAGTCTAGCAAGTAAACGGGTTTCCTTGCATAATTTGAATATTAGGACACTGCTAACGTTTAAATTTCACAGATAGGACATACATGACATATTCATAATTCCTGCAAAGTTCTACAGAATTTGATGTTGGCTGCAAAAGGGACATAGTATCTTTAAAGGAAACCTCACTCAAAAGAATAAGTGTAGGTATTCTGAAAAATTTGATGCATTCCTGTCCTTTGATGTAAAATATTCCTTACGAAAATGTACAAGAGATGTATTAATGAAGAAATTGTTGGCATGACATGGGCGCAGCCATATTCTTGAAAATGTGACGTACCAGGTAAAATTGTACATGTATCATCCACCAAGGTTTAGTTGGAAAGACTTTTAAAATCAATAACAAAACCTTAATTTTCAATGAGGAAAAATCATAGCTGAGAAGATCAAAATTATATTTGGTAAAAATATCCCGGGGAGTACTCACGTATATTGGGTATACGGGGATGTGCCGCTCGGAAGGGTGACTTTTTCAGGAAAGATCCTTAGACATGGGTCCCCTTTTCATAAAAAAAATCCTTAGACATGGGTCCCATTACAAAAAAACCCTTAGACATGGGTCCCTTTTTTCATTTATTCCTTTCCCCTCTTTTCTCCCTCATTTTCTCCGGGATTTTGGGATTTGCTCCTAAATACTCGAGCCTACATTGTAAATGCCTAAATCTCTCCCATCTCTAAATAAATCCGGAGCCTAAACAATATTGGAGAATCCTTCGGTGATTGCATTTCCTGTGTACGAGGTGTACGTAGCTCGTAAACTCAACTAAACCCCGGGGTACCACCTATATCAGGACCCCATGGGCCCTATACCGGGTACATGCATATGGCATAATGCGCGCTAGGTATGGTATCCACCCGTATAGGGGTAGTACCCCCGGAACTTGTAGCGCTTCGCGCGCTGAAAATGATATGATCGGCAGCTATACCCTGCCCGTACCCTCTGCCCAGCAGCCGGGCAGCAGCGGGGCTCAAAGGCTCAAGCAGGGAGCTATATAGCCGATGCTTGAGAGCTCGTGTACGGGTACGGGGCGGCTGCGGCAGATCCATGTACTGCGCTGAGCTGCATTCATCGACATCTACCGTACCGGTCCGGCAGCGCCATTCGCCATGTGCCGCCAGCTACCTGTACGCTGTGTCAACGTCAACTCACGATCACGCCCCAAGCTGGAGCACTGGGAGAACAGCATTACGGGTCTTTTACGCCCGCTTTTACGGCCATGGATTTTGAGGTAAATTCTCACTTGTTTACAATCAGTTTTTTAAAAATATAGAAATTCAATGATCGAATTCGAATCAGCCGGCAAAAATAAGTCTAACTTAATATCTACTTTAGATTATTAATTATTCGAAATCCGATTCTGAACATTTGAACCAGTCACCGCATGGGCCTGCATTGCTCGTATTGTGCATGTGCATGGCGGTATGACGATCGAAGGGCGAACCGGCGAACTCCCGGCTAAGACTAAGTGCTATATGAATGACAATGTGTTGAGGGGTGTTGATCATTCATGTGTGTTTGAATTTTCATTTCTTTTTTCATACGATCATGGCGCTGTTTGTGTATGAATCATAGCTTTAACATTTAGGTGGTTAAATTCCCAGGGTTGAATTTGCAGGGAAATTTTTCCATATTCCTGACTCATTTAAACCTTTCAAAAACTCTGTACAGAACAATACAGGCTTTAATCAACTGCAAACCTCTTTACCTATTGGCCCTTTTGTTTTTTATACCCGTATTCATCATGTATTTAAAATAGCTCTGTTTTGAAAGTGTACAAAGAATTTAAGTACAAGAAAAGTGCTTTGAAAAGGAGTGTATAAATGGTTTTATACTAGGTGCCAAAAAAATTATGGTGCACTTTGAAAAATCTTTTAATTAAAACAGGAAAAGTCCTTCAATTAAAACAGATGCTAGAGGTGCTAGCACAGTATAATTATGTTGCATGGTGTTTTCATCTTTATGTGTGTAAACTACTTGTAAACTACATGTAGTATGGTACAGTTTACTAATAAAGAATTTTATCGAGAAACTGCAAAATGATTGGCCATTGTATTATTACAGCTAGAAAAATGTAATATTTAAAGTTTGAAATGCTTAGACATGGGTCCATTTTTCACAAAAAAATCCTTAGACATGGGTACCTATTTACAGCAAAAGGACCCTTGGATGTGGGTATGGGTTCGGAGGTCTCAGCCGCACACCCCCGTCCGACTATAATCTGAGTACACCCCCGGGGAAAATATATGAAACAGGGGAACAATTGTAACTAATCCATTTTGAAATACTAAATATAGGTGTTGACAAATATATTTCATTTATGAGGAACCTTCGTCCCAAGAAGAGCACCAACTTATTCATGCAACTGTAGTACAAAGGATAATAGCAGGTGAATGAAATCCTTCATCACCACACACACCAGGGTAAGAAGCATCTTGATAAACGAATTCACATAGTACGTCACGTTATCAAGAAAAATGGCGATGCCCATGTCGTGCTGAGAAACTGTACATTTTTCTTGCTTTACACCTCTTTCATATATTTTGGTCGGGAATCTTGTAGATTAATGGGCAAGCATATAATAAATCTCTCACGATAATTAAAGTTATTTATTGGGGTGAGGTTTCCTTTAAGCGCCCCGTTACAAACCACCTCACCCACCCGTCACGAACGATTGCACCCCAGCAGCCAGATGCAAATCGTACACAAATGCATGCAACCCGAATCCCGCTCACCGAGATACATCCATTCGCAACAGATGAATTAATCAAACTCGTGTTGAGGCACTTCACGATGGCATATGCCCAAGCTTGGTTACACTACGAAAACGGCGCTTCATTTGGTAACAATTTGGGGAACACTTGTTCGTCCTGGATTTTTGTTTGTTCGTAAAAAGTAATTAGTCGTCCAAATGAAACCAAGAGTTTACATGAAAAATGTTTCGAGAACATGACAAAGTAATATATTTTGTTCGTATAAGTTAGAAAGTAATTTGAAGGTAATCTCCTGATTTAAACAATGCCATTAGCCAGAGTCGCTTTCAATGCATTTTAAAGGTACTATGTCTCATTTGCAGGCCAAAAAAATAAAATAAAAAAGTTAAATTCCAACGGCATTTGAATGATAATATTAATTTAGAACTTTCCTTTAAAAAAAAAGGGGGGGGGGCTTGAAAATGTCTTTAAGTAGGAAAATAACGACTATTAATTGGCGAATCGACTTAAGTGATACCAATACAGTAAGTAATAGTCTGATTTTCAGACCATTGTACCGAATGGTCGTAAGTTGTGTGCTGCGCAAAGATTCAATCAGTTTAATTTCGGCCATTACAAGAAGTGGGTTATTGATGTAGACAAATGCTCATGTACCCTTTACAGCTCATTTTATGTACGTTATTACCAAAGAAGAAAAAAGGCCAGTCAGTCACTCACTAGTGTCTTTCAGTGAAGTCTAGCAAGTAGATGTGTTTCATTGCATAATTTGAATATTAGGGCACTGCTAACGTTTACATTTCACAGATAGGACATACATGACATTTTCGAAATTCCTGCAAAATTCTACAGAATTTGATGTTGGCTGCAAAAGGGACATAGTATCTTTAATTACATGATAAATAGATGATTTTGAGTTTTAATTTGATTTGTATGTATTCTAGGCTGCATATGCTTAGTGTTTTATGAAAACGAATCGATTCAATCAACCAATTAATATAAGGTAGAAATGATGGCCTTTCGAACAGACAGCATGTAGATTTTGGGGATTACAAGTGAACGTTCTCAGCCCCTTCATACACAGGCATCTTGACAGGTTGGAAAGTAATATCACTTTTCGCACCATACCAGAAGTATTTTTGGTCAATGGAGCGAACTTTGTTGGAGGCATCTACAATCGAATGTTGCATCATCTCGTAAGCTAGTCGACCAACCTGCGTTAAGAGAAAACAAAGTATGAATTTTGAAATTGTTATTATAATTAACATTTATTTATTTAATATTTTGCTTAGTGCGTTTCCGTGTTAAAACTTGACAATTTATAATAATTATTTTAAAAAGATACTTGTGAGTTTCTGTTACTATGTGATTTCTAAAGTTCTTCTTGTTTAATCCATGGTCACAACCGTCCATGCATATCAATTCCTCAGTGGAAGCGCGGACGATTAAAGAAAAAATATGATCTGTGTGCACGAAATTGTCTAATATATTCCATGTGCCTCATTATACATCGTCTGTAAGCGAGCGCTGTTCAAAAAAAGTAGAAGGGAGATGTTATTAGTTTCCACAGTATTAGACAGACTCTTTTGAATTATATTCATCCTCGACATTTTAGACCTGAATCTCATTGTTTAATCGGCATTTCTCCAAGAAGAACAAATATTGGACTGTACAGGTGCTACGCGAATGACATGTCTCATTTTTATATTGTGTTTAGGCCATCGATCGAGCGCTGTTAAAAATCATTCTAGAAAATTGTTCAGTTATCACGGTAATAGACATATCTACTTGGTAAAAACGTATGTGATTGGTTAAGATTTACCCTTGGAATTTTAAGCGGGTATTTTTTGGACGAAGAAATATCTTCACTACCATGAAAGCGTGTCATGTAAATAGGTTTTTACTTTAGTACAAAACCAAATGAGATTAATGTACCATGAATCAATTTTTTCTGTTAACATGGCACCGTACATATCTTATATTTAAATATATAACTTGAAGGCAATTTTGATTTCAAAATGAATTATTTTACCAGAAACAAAATTCTTACTTGAACGTGGCAACAACAACAAAAAAAAAATTGAAGTAAAATTTAATTTTGGAATGGATTATGGATGAAGACCCATTATACATGCAAAGACAATTACACGATCATCTGATTACTAAAATTACAGATGATATATAATAAGATGTTACAGAATTAAAACATCATCCTATATAATTACTTTGTTGTGCAATTTTTGGAGGATCGCTGTAATGTGTACCCATCTGTGCGCAATTAGTTGTGAGATTTCTAAGAAATTTATATTTCGTACTTCACTCGCTGGCAAACTACGAGGAAGTGATGAAACCTTCCACCCCCATCGGAATTCATAAATAATTTTGAAAAAGCTGAACTCGAGAGCGAGAGAAAGGAAAATGAAGACACAAAGTAATAATCCAAATGCTCGAAAATGTGACTTTAGAGTTATGATTATTAAAATGTCCATACATCCATCCTAATATCTACTCAGTCCATTGTAATCAGCAACAAGGTAGCCGTCTAGAGGAGGGGATGTTTGACTGACTATTAGTGTGGTCAAATTCTGGTCTCATGTCCTCAAAATTTAAGACTAATTGCTTGTGTATAAATGGGTGTGAATAAGCTTCTCTGTTCATTACTCAAATGTTGCTCCGCGGTGAAAGGATTTTTTTGTTTGCAGAAACAGAAAATGAAACTTAGGATTTTGCTGATGTACGTTCTCCTAAGAAAACTTGGAGAAGATTGTTTGTAATTAATATGGTACGAACGTGTCATTCAATTTGCTTCTATACAAATATGTTGGACAATATTTTGTGGCATTTTGTTGAACTCTTGATTGTGGTTAGACAACTTTTCAGCTTTGTCGGAACACTTACTCAGAATATGATGAAAACCCTTGCTTGAATTTTCTTGTCTTCATTCAGTGTTGTTCTTTGACTTATAGCGGCACCCAGAAGCAGTTTAGAGAAATCAATGTTAAGGACTGTAGTTTTCTTCATAAAAATGTGCGCGGTTTGTATACTAGTACAGGTGTTTATTGTACGCTTGTTTGCCTCTGTGTGTGTCTATGCGTGTGAGTGTTAGTGTGTGTGTTTGTTTGGGTATGCGTACGATCTGTAAACGTGCCCGCGCACCTACACACTCTGAGCGTTATATGACGTTTCTTTGTCCAACATTCAGATTAAAAAAAAAAAAATCTATCATGGTGATCCTACACTGTGTCCCAAGAAGCTAAGTTTCTGTTTCACAACCATAGCCCCTAGGAACAGTTTGGTTGTAGCTCATCAAGCACTGATCTGATTGTTCTCCTGGCTGCCAATGGGATCCTTAAAATCCTGCGCCAACACCACATTGGAATGGTCAATTGTCAGACGCTATACAAATTGGGGTAAAATTTTCCCATTATAGCCCATATGGGCCATTTTTTCTCCTGAAGGAAGAGGTATGATTTTTGACATTTCATAAAAGGAGGAGATGACGTGGACTGCCAAGGCAATAATATCAACCAGCGCTCTGTCTATGATATCCCAAAGCCCCTAACAGAATCATTAAAGTCAATAGGTATAACACTTTAAAGTGACCAACCCCTTCCTCCAAAAAATACTAGTAGTAGTAATAATAACAATAGTAATCATAATGATAATTATAAAAATAAATAAGTAAAATGTTTGTCATGCTTTTTCCACTTGATCGCTGTAAATTTTGTAAAGGAATAAAAATGATTGAATGAATGAATAAATGAATAACAATGATAAATATTATGTAAGAGAAAAAGAATACATACATTTGAGGAGTAGGTGCAAACGAGAAAATCCGAATGAACCAGAAGATGAAGGTCTACGATCATACCCTTTAAGGATTTCGCTGACCATCTTGATCGTTGTATGCTGGCTGACTGAGATATGTTATTGTCACTAACAAAAACATAATCAGGATATCTGTCAAGGAATAAAATACATACAAATAAAGTCATGTTGCAAATATCTTCGCAGCGTTGTCGTAATTGAGTGGTTCAAACAGTCGAGATGAGAACGACGTGGGTTGGATCTCCGAAAAGGCACTTCATAAAATGCTTGTAACATTGCGATTTTTTATTCGAGATATGTAATTTTATATCTTCGTCGAATTTTATTGGTCAATCTCTATGCAGGTTTAGATTGATTCAATAAAGTTCCGAGAAGATAGAAACCTTATTTATGATCGATAATAAATTGTATTGTCACAATCATTTCATTAAAAGAGGTAAAAGAAAATTTGTTCAAGCTACATGGTCAATAATGAATGCCCTTATTAAAGCAACATGTATTTTTTTTACATTGCTTCTCTCCTCCCAGGTGTTAAACGTGTGCCATATAGGATGCGAAAGTAATTTTCACAGAATGGCTGGAAGGCTCACAGGAGAGTGGAGAATTTCAAAACAGACCAGGGCCCCTGTCATGAAAGGAATTTTTTCCAGGCGAGAAGGGAATTCTTTTGTTTAAGCACTGGTAGGAAATGTACTACTCAAAGGCCAGTTTGAGGTAGTCAAGCGTAGGATGCATTATTGCATAAATTTGCATTTAAGACACACAGTCTTTGGAATTTTTGATATTGCATGCTGTTGGTTGCCTATTGCATGTAAATATAAATAGAAATATCTTGCATACCTGGGAGGTGATGCACGAGCTAGATTTTATTTAGTAAAGCCCCCATCACACCAAACTAGTTCTTATTACGTTCTGGAACCGTCCTAGGAAATCGTAAAACGGGTTGTGGTCGGGGCAGAATGTGTAAAAATTTCTATAATACGATCCTAGTTCGTTCATAAACAGTCCTCAATACGTCCATCTAGTCTGCACCCCGTCCGCAGTAAGTTTACATCAAGTTCAGATCTGGTAAATTTGCCATTTCCAGGCAGTTCAAGCCAGTCCGTGGTCAGTTTAAACCCATTATTAACTAGTTCTACCTCGTTCCTAATACGTTCTAACTCATTCTAACTAGTTCGCCACTTGTTCCAACTAGTTTTTAACCTGTGCAATCCCGTCCTGGCTCGGGAGCTATACAAACGCAGCGCGTTCTCGCCATTCCTCATTCCCGTTCAAATTCAACGCTTCAAGTTCTGCAAATCAAGACATTCAAGTCAAGCCCCCATTACACCAAACTAGTTCTCACTACGTTCTGGAAAATGTTGCCAAGCGGGCTCAAACTGTGTGCGAACGGAGTGAACGTATTAGCAACTATTTACGATCTTTTTAAGAACTTCATGGACGGGCTCCGACTGGCTTGGACGGGAAGGATGCTCTAGAACTTTGAGCCTGTTCAAAATTTTCCCCGTCCTGCAATTAGACGGAGTGACAACGTACTTAAAACGTGATGGACTTTACTACGAACGGAATTGCCGTGGTATGAACGGAATTGCCGTACTTCGATCCTACTAGAAACGTGTTACAACGTGATGTGGTCGAGCGTCAATTAGGAAGAACGCGCAGGGTTTTTGTTAACCCTCGAACCAGGAAGGGATTGCACAGCACGATAGGAGCGCGTTCGAACGCACTAAGAACGAGACGAGGACGAGTTGAACTGTCTCTGAACGGGGAGGTTGGGTCATAAACTAGGTAGAACAAGTTCCGAACTAGTAAAAATGGTTTGGACTGCTTGGAAATGTCAAATGTACCCGATCTGAACTTGATATGAACTGACCGTGGACGGGTACAGACGAGTTGGACGTATTGTGGACTGTTAGTGAACGAACTAGGATCGTATTAGAGACATTAGTCCAGTCCGAGCCCGTCCATTAAGTCCTTAAACAGATCGTAAACAGTTGCTATTACGTTCAACTCCGTGTGCACATAGTTTGAGCCCGTTTGGCAACATTTTCGAGAACGTAGTGAGAACTATTTTGGTGTGATGGGGGCTTAAGGCAGCAGAAACATTTTCTTCTGGGAGATCTCTACGTTGAGGCTAGATGCGAGCCCAGGCTGCCATGTTTTCGATTAAAGGATTGGACACTCATCAATAAGGAGCTCGGCCTGCATGCACGTTATCCGTGGTCAAGAAGCGGGGATTCAGCGAGAGAGACATTACAGAACTGAGCTGCCAAGTCGACGGCGCTGTTTACCAAGTCTAGAGACTGCATGACCAAGCGACCCGGAGCTGTGAGGGACTCACCAGATGAAAGCTACCCTGTATTAAAGTTATGTACTTGTAAATTGTTTATGTTCTGTTGATCTTGAACGCCACGATTTGAAGGCTGAAGATTAAAATTTCATTATACCTCTATGCAATTGTGTTCTGTTGTGGTTTCTGATAAGGTAGCAATTTAATTAATTTTAGAAAAGTGACTCACGTGATAGCCCCGTTGCACAAAACTTATCATTGATGGTAACTTTGCCATCAATGGTAACTACCATGGAAACCTTGATTTTGATTGGCTGTTGAGCCATGTTGCCATGGTAGTTGCCATTGATGGCAAAGTTACCATCAATGGTAAGTTTTATGCAACGGGGCCCTGGGTGCGTACATTGTGTGCGATCAAACCTGAATCCGATGACTTGAGTGGAAATATTACATAATAGTCCTCTACATGGACTGCCTGTTATTGTATGGAGCAAATTTTTAAAAATGAATAATAATTTAAGAAAAACGTTTTTTTTATAACTTACTTGTAAAACAATTGGAAATGACTATGAACCTATTCCCTACACTTTAAAACATGACCTATCAGATATACATATGGATATCATTTTTCAATAAAACTAAAATGTAAGATATAAAAGTGGGGAGGTACTATTATTTTCCAAAAATAATGTTGTGCAGCCAGTTTTAATCTTATTTTTTCTTTCTCCTCTCTTTTCTTTTTATAACGCAGGTTGTCCCAGGAGGTTCGATTACTAGGCTTCGTTTAGGTTAAATATATTAAAAATAGCGAGGATCATAAAAGCATTATTCAAATGTAGTTCTTTGAAATACATGTGCATGTATCATAACTTTTTCATATGCAACTCAATTCAAATATTAAAAATATATTAAGAATGCTGAACTGGACATTGAATTTAAGGGAGGAGGGAATCAAAAAAATATGTAGGAGAAGTTCAGTAGTAGTAGTAGTAGTGTTCGTAATAATACTAACAATAGTGTTGGTAATAATAATAATGATAATAATAATATAGGACTTCTCGGTCAATTTCGTAAGTTGGCCACACAAATTCATTTTATGTTCATTCAATTTCGCCGATTCTGTCACCGCAGCTGTTATTTTTCGTTCAAATTCGTTTTTTAGCATTTAAATTCTTAAAACGATCATTCTAAAACATTTTATTTTCATTCGAATTTAAACGTGTTTCTCTTTCGTAAAATGTTAATTCAATTTAAAGCGGGACGATTCGCAATTACGTAATAGCGTCTTCCGTGAATTCAAATTCGTTTCTTTGCATACAATTTCACACGTTTTGCAGACAAATTAAACATGTAAATCTTACCCAGTATGATCATATATAGAACCCCGCAAGCTTAGTTCCATGCTAAATCCATTTCAAAATGTATGGGTTGGTGACCAACAGACATGTTATTTGTCCTCACTAGGGGTGTATACCCACTAAATCATCACTATTTAGCAACTGAACGATCATGTGTTAAGTAGATATAAACTATACAGCGCGTCCCAGAAAAAACGAAACCGAGAAGTATCGATGTTTTATCATAACTTAATCACAACTTTAATTAATAAATGACACATATTTGTAAAGCTTAGGGTCTCCTCTTTCATTTGATGCTACTCAGGTGATGCATATTTCACGCATGAGTGATTAAAAGCAATTTGAAGGAAGGAAACCAAAAAGTCATTTGGCGGGCGGTATCTGAATTTCGAAGAAAAAATTACATTTCTAGAAAGTTCATTTCCTGCCCTTTCATATGACACCTAAATCAGGAAAAATGAGCCAGGAATAACAAAGTTCTGTTTGTTTAAAGTAATGCTTGCATTCCCATAATTTGATGAAACGAAATCGTTTTCAATGGCTGCCTGCCGTAGCAACTAAGAGAGTTATCATGCATGGCTGATCGTCAACGAAACGGAGTGTGTTGTTAGGGCAGGCAGCCAGTGAAAACGTATTTGTTTGATAAAATTATGGGAATGCAAGCATTACTTTAAACAAACAGTACTTTGTTTTTCCTGGCTCATTTTTCCTGATTCAGGTGTCATATGAAAGGGCAGGAAATGAACTTTCTAGAAATGTAATTTTTTCTTCGAAATTCAGATACCGCCCGCCAAATGACTTTTTTGTTTCCTTCCTTCAAATTGCTTTTAATCACTCATGCGTGAAATATGCATCACCTGAGTAGCATCAAATGAAAGAGGAGACCCTAAGCTTTACAAATATGTGTCATTTATTAATTATAGTTGTGACTAAGTTATGATAAAACATCGATACTTCTCGGTTTCGTTTTTTCTGGGACGCACTTTATAGCCACATCAATATAGAATTAGCATCGAACTAAGCAAGAGTGTCTTTTTTTAATGAAAATGCAATGATATAAGTGCATGCAAAGTGTGTGTTTATAGACTACAGTTGTATTTATTGGAGTAGCGTACCATAATGGTGGGGGGGGGGTATCAATACTCTATATATTGATTTATTTTTTACGTTTTGTTTGGTTTTGTTTTTGATAATTTATTCGATGTTCGTAATCTCTTTGAAGCCATTTATATTTGTGTAAATTATATTTAGTCTGTATTGAACATGTTAAGAACAATTTATGAGTATCAGTTCAATCACAATCATAATCACATCAAAATGTAAATCACCATCACACTGAATCACAATCACGATCGTGATCACAGTCACAATTACCAATAACTCATTTGTTTAATTTAGATGAGAAACATGTGCATATACCATGTATACCATAGGTTTGTAAAGATAGGCGAATTTGAATGAAAACTTTGTTATTTAGAATGACCCAAAGTGAAATTGAATGGTACGGACGTCCGATTTGCCATTGTTGACGAAAATAATGCAAACTGTGCATTTGTAAGCGGTTGTTAAATTGAATGAAACAAGTGCTAAATCCATTGACCGAATAAGTAAATCAAATGAAAAAAGTGTTATTTTGAATGAAATGTACACGCCGGCAGCTTTATTTCGCGAATTTGAATGAACTTTGTATCAAAACGAATGAAAAGCTTACGAAATTGACCGAGAAATCCTATAATACCAAACAGTGGTATTCAGAAATTGAACGAGAAGACATTAAACGGAAAGTAAACAGAGAGGAGGAGAGCTATGGCATTGAGGAAAGGAGAAATGACGGGGATTATGTTTCCACCCTGGTGACAGTGACCGTTCTGGCTCCCGTGTTCCCCTGTTAAAGTTAATTCCCCCCTCCCACTCTGACCTTTGTTCTTCAATTTTAGCTAGGTCCGGCCCCAGGTTTCGGTCGATAGTAACGCATGCACGTCGTTTTTTCTTCGCGATATTATGCTAAAAAATGGAAAAGAGCTTGTGAATATTTTAACTTTTAATTTTCATGCTCTTCGCGCTGCGCGTATGCTAAAATTCTCATTTGCTGATGCACTAAAAAGTTGTCGTCTTCATAGGCTAATACATACAAATGTTGGACGAGTGTGCACTTTTGACCCGTTGAAATGTCCAATGGCTGGACGAATACAGAATCGGAATTATTTCATCTATTGATCAACATGCCAACAGTGTGTAACCCAAGCCTAATTCCCACCTCGCAGAGGTCTCGATGCGAGAACGAGGCAAGCAACGAGTTGCGGGACCATACCGCTAAAGCTACCATGAGATGACGCTAGAGGGGATTTTGCGCTAGTGCTTCTAGTACAGTATGACTTTAAGGCCACGGTGGATGTCCTAAACTCACCTTTTCTGCGCTTCGTAGAGCAGACCGACCTCGTCTGTTGCTAAGAAGACTCTCCTGACGGACACGTCTTGTCTCTTCTCCAATTCCTGGTAGAATGTTTCGGTATGGTTCATGTACTCCTCGATACCATGAAATTTGGCTTCCTTAATGAGTTTATCTGTCCCCCTCACATGAATGCTGTTATTTGGGGAAAGAAAACAAATTATTGTAAGAGCCATCTAGTCAATAGCCAATAAGATGCTCGAAAGAACTCCGCCAACTCAGCTCGTTTATTTTTGACTGGTTAAGCTAAAAATACACTTTAAGAAATAACAAGTCTTAATAAATGGTACACGCAAATTGATGTATACTGTGTACTTTTTGGCAACATGAGTTATTGTGTGCTATAAAACAACCGATGTTAAAAGGTCGTTTAGACTGTCCAATATTGTGTTCAAATTTAAAAAATAAAATAAACAAAAGAAAGATACGCGACAAAGCAGGCATACTTTTACAGGATTTCAACTGCAGTGTATAATTATGAATTCAAAATTGTGTTCCCAACTTCCCATCAGAAGTAGATAACAGGCGCCGGCCGAAGTTACGTATGGGGTATTGCTGTGTATAGTTACGTATGCGGTATTGCTATTATAATATACTCCGTCTGATTGGCTTGGCTGGCCCATCGGGTCCGGAGTTTTTCGCATTTGGCCGAGTGGTGGGTCGGCGCACCGCGTTTTCTTTTTTCTTATTTGTTTGTTAAGCGGAATGCTAGTTGCAAGGAGGTGCGCACGCCCCCTTGCACTCCCTTGTTACGGGCCTGCCACTCATCTCATCCAATTGATTAGATGTAAGAATCCTAAGGCAGCAGCCTTCTTGTCAGAACTCCTAAATTCCTCTACCACGAGTGAAATGAAATGAAATGTTATCAACTCAAATGCATTCGTCTCACCCTACGATCGGATGTGTGAATCCTAAGGCAGTTGTCACATTATCAATGAATTCTGGGATTCGAGGCTGAGGTCTCAAAATGTAGGTGATGATCTGACCTATCCACCAGACGGCGGGGTTACTGTGTACTCTCCTCAGTCTCTCAGAGATGTCTTCTGGAATGGCCGATGGCAGGAAGTCCGGCTTTTTGTTCGTTTTACTAAATATTCTTATGACGGGGAGTTCCACCACTTGGATGCTTTTATTTCCATCAGGGGCTGTAGATGAAACACAAGATAAATGCATTCAGTTAATATATTTGTACCAATTTTTTAACTACTAATTTTAAAATTTTAAAAACCGATATTTTCAAAATCATCTATCATATGAACTGTCTCCGTACTCGGTTTACTTTATTTACCTATCATGACGATGCTGCATGCTAGTTGATTTACATGCGTTTGTGTTTTTTAGAAGACTGCGTTACTATACCATAGGCTTATACATGTAGTTAGAAAGTAACAAATCACCCACCCATCAGTATTGATGCATGTATTGATGTCAAGATTTATGACCGACATGGCTCGCTCTTTAGGTTTGCATCATTGGAGGATGAATGCACATCCGAATAAACAAATGTAAACTCCTTCGTGTAGTGTTTGTAGGCCTTGCATTGTGACCATCCTAGAATTGTGAGGAATCATTACAAAAAATACTTTCGGATGAAGAATTTTTCTGACATTTTGTGATTAGTTTTGATGCATAATTCTCCTAGACACGGATCATCCTCCAAATACCAAAGACAGTGAAATATATACTCTAAATTATCTATGCGATATTTGTTTGCATGATCTAGTGAAATTTTATTTGGGGATTTTTTTTTAAATAATTATTATTATTATTTTAACAAATGTATCAGTTATTCAGCTTAATACAAATTTTATTTTTAAAAATTTAAGCTTTTTAATTTATAAGCGGAGGGCCAAAGTCAGAAAAGAAGGGTTTGCTTTTCAATAATTCACAAACTATGCACACCTTGTTTATTTCAAAGGTTTTATCATAATACACAATACTTCAGGTTTTGTTTGTTTTTTTGTTGTAGCCGTCACCCCTTAATCGGAGGGGGCGCCCTTTTGACGAAAGAAAGTATTTTGTAAAAACCTTGAGCCACCATGAGTTTGGTGTCATATGAGAAAAAAATTTATCATCTAAATTTCGAAATCAATTTCAATGAAATTGAGATAAATAAACATCACAATTGTAATTATAAAATACGTGAATTATGCACATGATAAAGACAACATATATATGTTTGTCCTATTTATCAGTACACTGACATGGTAAGCTTTAGCACATTTTTTAAAACCATTTTAATTTAACTATTTTTGTAATGTGAAATTGTTCAAAATATCAATATCATTATATTTCATCATTAGTTCAACGTTTGATCCAAAAAGGATATTTATGATATTGAAGGCCCATTATGAGTATCTTACTCAGTGGTGTATACATGGGACTGGCAGAGGGGGCATGTGCCTCGGGCGGCACTTAAAGCGACGCGCAAGCAAACTTTTAAAAAGAGGCAGGGGAGGAAAGGAAAAATAGAAATAGAAATAGAAAAGAATGAATGAATTAAGGTTTGAGGAAGAAAAAAACTACATGCACTTATCCTGCCGAGGATTTTTATTCATATTCTTGTGCTAGCTCACTCGTGAAATGTATCAAAGCGAATAGTTGGTTTTAGTCACTATATCTTAGCCCCCTCCCCATTAAAATATGCCCATACGATTTTGATGATTTCGGTGTTCCCGTGAGAATTTTCATATGGGTAAAATGCATAAGAGATTGTGTTTTTTAGGATTTACCAAAATGCAAAATATATACCTCAATTTCATTGTTTGCGCCACAATACCTCGATACGCCACAGTCGCAATTGGTGTTACTGTAAACGGTTTTCATAGAGTCACCCCGGTTAAAGCACGTTTCAGTTCTGTTTCTATACCACTCAAAGAAAGAGTAGCCACATCGTGGAATTCAGCGTCACCCATGACCATGTTAACTGCCGACAACTCAACAGCGGAACCTTGCAGGCAGATTACAACCATCACGATATTCAGCACAGTTTCAGTCTCACAAAACTTTCACAACTATCGTTACTGTTCACGATATTTAGTGGCTCTTCAACCTCATACTCATAGGCACCATTCCCATCCTCTCTCACTTCATCACCGAACTCGTCATTGACATCACAAATCGGAATATAATCAATTGTAAGACTAGTATCAAAGCCAAAATGAATGCAAATTAGATCCCAAATGTCTGGCAGACTAATTGAATTCTCAAAAATAGAACCTCTACGCAATGATTGGGTAGAAAATTGATATTTGTCCAAGCATCAATTCCGTAACATCAACGTTCTTGACAGCAGTCTTTCTGCCAGGCTAATCAAGGAAATCATCGATAGAACCCCGCAAGAGTTTACCCTCGACTTCTCCTTCCATGCAACACCCTTTACAAGAAAATGAGAAAATTCTGAGTAAGCAAGAAATCAAAGTCAGTAGAATACTTCTCTTCCACTCAAGGAAGAAGTCTGAAGTTTCATTCCGGTTCAAGCGCCATTGTGCGGACGCAACCGCTGACTGTGCCATCGTATCGTATGTACCCATGGGACTATCAAAGTGTTGTGAACAATGGTGTTATAGTGATGAACAGCCAGTTCATTAATTCAGACTTAGAATTAAGGCTTAACTGTCGATGCGGTATCCCTTATATAGCCGTTAAATCGTAATTTATGGTTGGGAAACGATCCCACCGCTGCCACAACGCCAATTAAGACTCCCGATAATTGGATACCTCTCGTTTACCACAAGATCAGGCTGAACATATAGGCGCCTAATATTTTGTACAGCGTAACTTGACGCTAAAGGGCAACCCACAACAACAAACATTGACGTAGGGGGTTCAAAGCCCCCCCCCCTCCGCCCCTTCAAAATTGCTGATTTATTTGATTCATATTAATTAATGACTAAACCTACTTTGTATTCATCACAAAGACGAGGGTCAAAGTACAACTTGCAAAGGTTACAGAACAGATGGTAATCAAGTCGGTGGGTCCACCGGTCCACTAGCCAATCGAGCAGTCGTACAGAATATTTTTAATTTCTGTACCGTAAAGTAGCATCGTCGCAAGATTTTATTCAAAAGGCTCCATCTGACACTCCCCCAATCTCTTGGTCGCTCCAATTCGGAAAAGCAACCCCTAGAATTACCCCCACCCACCCCCCACCTCCACCACCTTCACCCACCTTCACAATATTCTCAGACCACACATGGATGTAGGCTCATAATTATTCTTTTCATCCCTTAAGCTGAATAAAATATGTTGATACAGGAAGAGGAAAGATGAAACAAAATTGTAATCTTGTTCATAGAATGTATATAATTCCCATCACCTATGTCATGTTCTTCTCTGACATTTCTACGTCTGGCATTTTAACTTTGACATTTTTACCTCTGACATTTTAAAACTGAACCGCCTTCTTGACCTAGGCAGCAAGTTAGCCTTATAGACTTCGGCCTCAGCCGCCTCGGTTATAGTCTAGTTAGATTATGTTTTACTTGGACTTGGCCTACGGCCTGTGCCTGCAGAGATGCTAGACTGACGGAGTCAAATTCAAACTTAAACATTATCCCAGACCTCTGGTAGCCTCTGGTCTTGGCACCCATACCCCTTGCGTGAAGAGTGATGTAAACAAAAACTAATATGAGTTTGCAAGCACTCCTTCCCGCACCCGACGATTTTTGCACACAGTTTCAGAGTTCGCTAGTGGAATCTTTTTCCTTCTCATACAAAGCACTTTGAAATCGATCAAATGATGAACCCAATATATGAAAATATGATACCGTTGTGTTATTGATTTACTTACTGTCCACGTGTTCCTGCTGATGTTGAACTAACATGCGATTTACATTACAAAACTGCTGACCTCTTACGAGAGTTCACGGTGTTGGTTCAGTCTAACATGCAAGAATCGCGATGTACACGGAAAAATGCGCGCGCAGGGAGTTCGCTAAATTCCTTGCGTACGCCTTCGTATGATGGCTGTTAGAAAATTCCGATGTCTGTTTGAGAGTTGTGGTGTCTGTTTGAGGTTTGATAATGTCTATTTGATAAATTCGATGTTTGTTTAAAGGCACTACGTTCCATTTGCAGGCCCCAAAAATGAAAAGGTTAAATTCCACCGGCATTTGAAAGATTATACCAATTTAGAACTTCCCTCAATACGAAAGGGCTTGAAAATGTCTTTTTGTGGGAAAATAACGACCGTTAGTTTTTAATCGACTTTAGTGATTGCAATCACTTTAGGAAATAGTCCGGACCCTTGTACCGAATTGTCGTACGTTTTGTGCTGTGCAAAAATATTTAATCAGTTTAATATTGGCCATTACAAGAAGTGGGTTATTGATGTAGACAAATGCTCATGTACCCTTTCCAGCTCATTTTATGTATGTTATTACCAAAGAAACATGAAGTCAGTCAATCACTCAATAGTGTCTGACAGTGAAGTCTACAAAGTAAACGGGTTGCCTTGCATAATTTGAATACTAGGACACTGCTATATAAACGTTTACATTTTTAAATTTATTTTATTGCTGCAATTTTCCAAATATAATATAACTGAATAACAAAGAACATATAAATGTGAGGTATAATACAACATATACAACAATAATTACGTCATGTCAAAATGTTTATTTTTATACATATGTACGTATAATAACGAAACTTAAAGGTATAGACCAGTTTTGGAAACGCCCCTTCTCAAAAAATGAAATGGAAGCTCTCATTACCAATCATGTGAAAGAATATGTTTTTACTAATACGTGATGATACAAATTCTTTCAGGGAAACCGCCTACTAATTGATATATATTTGGTAAATTATTATATATATTTGGACCAAATAGATATCGCGCACGTGCGCGCACGTGTCGCGTAGTCCCATATACATCTTTCTGTGTACAGTGCTTGTAACTTTACCAAGACTGGGCCAAATTTCTTATCATTTTGATGATTCCAGAACCTTGCAGAACACACCAATACTTATATGCTAGATGATCAACCTTTTCTGATCGAATCCACAACGTTTCTTTCACACTGCAATCGCATGACCAGAACTGGTCTTTATCTTTAATATTTCCATAACATATTATAATAAATATGAAGTATTATCCGATCTATCTGTTGAAAAAGTGCAGGAGACCGCAATCATAAGCGATGATTGACTAGGATAGCGGCCTCCCCCTCCAACATTTAAAAAAAAAAATCTTAAGGTAAAACTTAAAATGAAAAAGTGTTTAAACATTTGTGTATGAGTTTGTGGGTGTGTTGTGTAAGTGTATATTGTGTGTGTGCGTGTATGTGTGCGTGTTTGTATGTGTGTGTAACGTGTGCATGTAGCTCTATGTTGTATGGTGGAGTTGAAACAGATGTAGCCTTTTCAATAAATATATCCAAGAATACGAAATAGAAAACAAAATTTGCAAAAATGAGTTGCAATGTGACCAAAATTTGAGATGTCAATGATAATTGCCTACTGCATGTTGAAATCAGTTATGTAGATACTTCGATATAAGAGTTTTTTTAAGAGATGCTTTAAAGATACTATGTCCCTTTTGCAGCCAACATCAAATTCTGTAGAACTTTGCAGGAATTATGAATATGTCATGTATGTCCTATCTGTGAAATTTAAACGTGAGCAGTGTCCTAATATTCAAATTATGCAAGAAAACCTGTTTACTTGCTAGACTTCACTGTCAGACACTATTAATAAGGAATTAATTCTTGTTAAACCACAATTACCCCATACAATATTACAATATATCACATGTGATAAAATTAGAGAATTGTATAATATAATGATAGATCTTTCAGAAAGAATTTTTTAAAACTTATACAGTATTCCAATATTCCTCGATACTGATGTATGTATATTACGTATATATGCTCATTAAAATTTAGATGAGAGTCAATAGTGACTCCTAAAAAAATTACAGATTGTTTTTCAATGATAGGCAAGCCATCAATCTCAATATTACAATTTCTTATATCATGTACGTTAGTCTTTCTAAAATAAACGAAATTTGTTTTACTAAGATTTAATGACAATTTATTACATTTAAACCACCTAGAAATTTTCATTAATTCACAGTTTAACCGCGTTATGAGCGTATCCAAGTTTTTATGGGAATAAGAAATACTCGTATCATCAACAAAGATGATACAATTTAAGAGTGAAGAGGTTTCAATAATATCATATATATAGATAATAAATAACAATGGACCCAATATAGATCCTTGCGGTACTCCACATTAAATAGTTAATGTTGATGATTCATGATTTTGGAAAGATGCGTATTGTTGTCTGTCTTGTAAATAATTAGTAAACCAGTAAAAGAGCTTATGCAAAATTGCGTAATCGGTAGAATGACCGATTCTAAAGCCGAACTGGTTAGGAATCAATGAATTATTTTTTTGTAAGAAAATGTTAAGTCTTTTATATATTATTTTTTCAAGAATTTTAGAGATACTTGGTAATAATGATATTGGCCTATAATTAGTTATCAATCGTATCAAAAGCTATTGACAAGTCCATAAATACTCCAATAATATGTTCACTGTTCGCAAAAGCCTTAATTATTTTATCATACATATGCAAAATTGCGTAATCGGTAGAATGACCAATTCTAAAGCCGAACTGGTTAGGAATCAATGAATTATTTTTTTGTAAGAAAATGTTAAGTCTTTTATATATTATTTTTTCAAGAATTTTAGACATACTTGATAATAATGATATTGGCCTATAATTAGTTATTATTGAGGAATCGTCCTTTTTATATATATGAATCACTTTAGCGATTTTAAGCAAATTTGGGCATACACCCGTTGAAATTGATAGATTAAATATATATGTCAGGGGGTTACGATATTAAAGATTATTTGTTTCAATACGAGAACACTTATACTATCATGGCCACTAGATTTTGTAGAATTCAGGTGTTGAACTACATAATTTCATAATCATTTGTTAGAGTAAGAAATAAGGAATTTTCACGTGGGAAATTCAAGGACTTATTGTAGTCCATGTCACCTGAATCAATATTAGCAGCTAAATTAGGGTCTACATCTATATAATGCTCATTAAAAGCTTTTGAAATTTTAATTGGATCTGTTATTTGTTGTTCATTAATTAAGAAACATTTATGACTTTCTTTATTTTTCTTGCCTAAGAGTTCCTTTATAGTTTTCCATAATAAATTATTGTTAGTTTGATTACTGTTCTATGTTGTTAGAATAATATAACTTTTTGGACAATCGTATAAGAGATGTAAGATGATTCCTATACGTGTTATACTTCTTCAGCTGTCGTTACATTGACTTGTAAGGGCTTCCTTATACAACTTATTACGAGCGACTATGGAACGCAAAATACCCTTAGTAATCCATGGTTGTTTGCAGGGCTTGTTTGGCCTTTTTACCTTTTTTTATTTTGACAAGGGGTATATTCTTATGATAATGATATAATACAATTTCTAGAAATTTTTCATATGCTAAATTTACGTCAGATACACATAACACATCGACCCATTCTTCTTGGGCTAAATCAAGGTTTAATGATTCAATATTTTGTTTTGTTTGTTTTCTATACATTGCACAATTATTTTTAGTCATTTCTGAACAAATTAAACTTTAGAAATAATAAATATTGGTAAATGATCCGAAATATCGTAATACAACAGACCATTTATAAAATTATTATGAGCTACATTCGAAAAAATATTATCAATGAGAGTTTGAGAAATACATGAAATTCTTGTTGGTTTATCAATATGTGAGTTAAATGCGTAAGATTGCAGTGTACTACTAAATTTCACAAATTGGTTATCATCAGAATTTAAAAGATTAATGTTAAAATCGCCCATTATATAAACTTCTTTATTTTCTCTGGAAACAGTATCAAGACATCTATCAAAATTGTCCAAGAAAATATCTACATTATGATTAGGGGTCTATACATTATGCCAACTATTATTATTTTTTTGTTTTTATCATTTAATATTTCAATTAATAAATCTTCAGCACCTTCAGTATGTAAGTCGGACCTAACTTTAATTTCACAGGTAGGACGTACGTGACATATTCATAATTCCTGCAAAGTTCTACATAATGTTATGTTAGCTTCAAACGGAACATAGTACCTTTAAGAGTTATGTATGTTTGGGAATTCTGACGTCTAAGAATTCTGATGTTTGTTTGAGAGTTGTGATGTCTTTTTGAGAAATCATATGTCTGTTTGAACGTTTTAATGTCTGAGGGTTGTGATGTCTGTCTGAAGATTCTGATGTCTGTTTGAGAGTTATATTTCTTTGAGAAATAAGATGTTGTCTGATTAAGAGATAAGATATTGTTAGTTAATTTTTTATCAATTTTGGTTTTTTTGGCCGCCCATAAGTTTGAATTTGAATGGCTCAAAGACTCGTTGAAATATTTATATTGAGGCTTCAACATACAATAAATGATAAACCTCTGACCCAATAATTCTCAAATTTAATCATGTTGTCCCTTTATGGTGATACATATCAGTACCAAGGTTAAGGTCAATTTACTCAGATATGTACTTCAGATATCGTGCGAAGCAAACATTCTAGATTTTCATGGAACTTACCTTTATGACCTTTGACCTACTTAATCCAAAAACCTTACCAATTAGCCTCCTTATATGCTGATGATTACTATCATCAAGTTTGAAGTTCATAACTCTAACGATTATTAAAATATTGCAATAATGAGGCTAAAACCTGTCATTTCATGAAAATTTACTTCTACGACCTTTGACATAAATATCCCAGAAATCTAATCAGACGTCTTCCTATGATGAAACACACTATCACCATGTTTAAAGCTCATACCTATAGTGGTTCAGAAGTCTGTAGGCAAAGAGGGAATGACAAACAACGGACATACGGACAACCCGAAAACATATAGACCATAGCATTCTGGAGCAAAGAAATAATACTAGCTTCATACATATTTCATACATAATACAAAAGAGTTATATTACACTTTCCTCATTATTATATAGTATATTCGTACAACATCACACCCCCTCCCCGGTTTTTCTTTATTGTCTATCTCATTTTTGTTTTTATTTAGTATCGTTAAATCTGTTTTGTACTCTGCGTTACTTTGGACTTCACTGAAAACCAAAGATATCCTGTTGTTATTGCTGAGCAGGAGTATCATTCCGTATGTATTATTATGTATATTATAGTTTGCGTGGTATATTTCATGGTTTTTAACGGGAAAAAATACTACTACTGCTACTACTACTACTACTACTACTAAACTACTACATATCCATTATAGAGGATGATCAAGTCCCCTTCAAAGTATTAGTATTACCTTGGCTTTAGCCTAGCTGCCCTATAAGGCGCTAACACCACACCCATTTACGTCATTATCATCATCATTATTATTATCATCATTATATACAAATAATACACAGGTGTGAGTGCGTTATGGTCATAACGTCACGAACGAAAACCTGTGTATTATTTGTTTTATAAAACGGGTCGACGATCTTACTTAGCAGGGCAATATTAAACACTGTAACCTGCAACCTTCATAATAAATAACGTGTGCACACAGTACAGACGATCGCGGCAGCAATGGCCTAGCTCGTAAACAGACTGTGCATGCATTGCGATGCGCATTGAAGGGCCGCATGTCGGTCGTCCGCTGCTCAAGCAGCTTTTCACGCATTAAATGTGACTAGCAGGACCCGCGGAAAATCCGCGGGATTCTAGGGGGAGGGGGGTTGTAAATAGATATGTAACCCGAATGTCACATTCCCCAGCTCCATAAATAAAAAAAATTACACTTGAGGTTACGTTTTAACAAAATAACCTGGCAATGCCTTTATTAGCTCGTTGTCAATAAACACTGCAAATCAAGAAAACATTGAAATAAACCAACACTTCCGCAACTCATAAAACTGGGTTATTTACTACTACAACATTATAAGGTATTATAATTTATAACTATTAAGCCGGCAATTATTTAAATATTAAAGTAAACAAATTATTAAATGCTCATGAACTCGCTCGCGGACGAATTATCGTGTCACGGTATCGGTACGTGGTTGATCAATATCCGGCGTCTCGGCGACGTCGAAGAGGATGTTGCAGCACGTAGAACACAGGAACAAGTTGAATGATAGCAGCATGAAGCTTGATGAGATTCATCAAATAAAAGAACCAAATAAAAGACCTAGTAAAAGAGCATAACAAACCGGACTCTTCTAATTCAAAATAAAACATTCCTTAACAGAGGGAAAGATATATATATATATATGATATATATAACAGTCTAAAGATTAAATAAAGGAAAGGATGAGAGTTTGCCTCTTGATTTATTTAATCAACTTTGGAAGAATCAATGCAATTCTTTTCAATTAATTTATCCAGTTATATATCGGTTTAATTCATGATTAACATGATACAACCCTTTTTCAAAATAGTACTTATCCCATGTTAGTAAATATGTATAAAATATGTATACATCACAATAATTGCATGCAAGGAAGATGAAATAGTACACCAGCTGTTCAGTAGAGTT
This sequence comes from Mesocentrotus franciscanus, assembly GCA_037976565.1. Classification (NCBI taxonomy): domain Eukaryota; kingdom Metazoa; phylum Echinodermata; class Echinoidea; order Camarodonta; family Strongylocentrotidae; genus Mesocentrotus; species Mesocentrotus franciscanus. The sequence continues at coordinate 8,874,621 of CP137670.1, read as the reverse complement.
TTCATTCATATCATTACGAGCTAATGAACGCAATAGGGATGCCACAGATAAATAGCTCGATCTGTCTGATTGACCTGACCATATCGCTTGATTTCGAATTTGCCAAAATAACATGTGACTTTTACAATAGAAAAGTCCAGCAATTGAATATGCAGAATACTGCTCCACGCTGCGCATAACCATAATGAACAGTAATAACAATAATAATACATCAGTAGAGAAGGTTAGTAAATCTTATCTACAAATCAAACAAGTATCTCAAACCACCAAAAACTCTTTATAAACCTTTTCTTGACAGCCTGCCTCTGTAATAGCAGCTGGCCTAAATATAGAATCAGGGTACTCCAAATTTAGTGAGAGTTCAATGACCTCTAGCACGAGTTAGCCACCACCCTAAACAAAAGCCATTAATCTTTCAGCATGGGCTATAGGGCTCGCATGCTGCTATGCCAGATACATATACTAAATTCAAAATAATCTTACATACAATCTTTTCTTCTCATTTAACTGAATTATTTGATCAGCAGAAAGAAACCATCTTGTATAAAATACAACTGCATAACAAAAAGTTATAGAATGTATGCTACAGTCTCAAACTACACTCAGAGTCATACAAGCAAGATATAGATATCACCATAACATACACACGCTTCATACAACAGAATATACATAGCAAAAGATGGTGTTCTTACCTAGTAAAAAAGCCAACACTTGCTTGAATATAAAAAATCAGGATCTAGGATGATAACCAAGTCATAAGGTTGAAGTTGGATGAAATGCCCAGTCAAATATAAAACAGGAAACTCTCTCAAAACTTCGAGAAACTTGAAGAACGTAAAGTTGATATATATATATATATATGCTTCGAAGAAGGTAGAGGCTACAGTTATATTAAGTAGCACATGGTTCAATATGGAGATTTAATATATACAGGGCAGTGTTCGAAGCAATGGCGGCTGGGCAGAGAATGAGCTGGAAACTTCAAGTGTCAAAGTTTTATTAAACTGTCCAGACCCACATCACCCTTCCTTCCAACTAGACTTCTTATTGGTTCCCTAACATCATGTGATAGGACCATGCTTACACCCTTAATTAAACCACCCATCCTTTGTCTTAAACCCAATACTCCCAGCCAGCTCTCTACAGCATAGTCTTAAAGGTATTATCCGTCCTTATAGCGTTATAATATTTAAACCCTTGCGGACACAGGTCCGACGCCAATGTCAATGATTGTGTGCATTTCAATTATTGCAATATATATATCATAGATGTCGCATACATACATGTAATGTAAACATATGCTCTCAGGCATTTTGTCTTTGTCTTAATTAGGAATAACAACGACAGAAATTAGAACTCTAAAACAGAAGTTTGCTATATACTACTTCAATAATAATAATAATTAAAACTTAAATAGGAATCATCCCAATACACAATATACAAAGCTTTGGTAAATGACCTAACCTAAATAACACCACAAAATAGAGGTATTAATATTATTATAGACTCGGTGATACAGCACGATCACCAATATAGGAGATTCTGAAAGATAGAAAAGCATAATGCTCGCTTGTTCTTAGTACAACCACTTTCAACTATACTTCTCCTGAATACAGAGATTAACAGTAGCCACATCCTAAAGGGACACATTCTAACTGCTAGCCCCACTAAGAAAAGAGGGTCCTATTAAAGGGAGTAGACAAAGGGGAAAAGGCACCGAAATCTCTGGGAGACAATATAACCCCAAACACTGTGTCCAGTGTTGTTGACGGTCAAAGCCCTAGCAAATAAATTACCTACCAGCAAGAGTTCTTAAAATGGGAGAGGAAAATAATCTGGGTGGGAGCAAACCCATATTGCACTAAACTGCAGAGAGAGCACAAAGCAGAGTTTGTTTCTTACACTGGAAGTACGAGATGAAAAGAATGGATAGAAAGAGAGAGAGAGAGAGAGAGAAAGAGAGAGAGAGATATATAAATCAAACGTGTAGTAAAATAAAGGGGGGGGTGTTGTAATCATAGGACACTTTAGTAACTGCCATTTTTATGGGGGTTACAGATATATAAATTAAAACCACCAAGAATTTTTTTTGCAAATTAGAGGAAACCATAAGTTCCCACCTCAACTTTATTTGCCATTTAGAGGACACCATAAGTTCCCGCATAAGTTCCCGATCCAACTCTAGTTATTCTCACACATAGCTGCATTACTATCCTGGCTGTTTATTAAAAACTGTTTGGATAACCTTTATTGATTCTCAAGATTTCAAACACCACTGTTCAAAACTCAACTGCGTTCACTCAAAATCGGTACTTAAGTGACAATTGAAGACACCTAAATAGCAGTAAACTGCAATCTTTTCAACTTACCGATGTTAGAAAGAATACTTTGAAAATTCAAATAGTGAGTCTACTGTCAAACTTGCCGATCAGCCACTTCGTATTTATTCTGTGCATTAGTGTGCAATTGTGTTCAATGTGTGCATTATAATGTGCAATTGCTGCCTCTCTGCGAGTATACAGCGCTAAAGGTCAATACGCATTAGCATTGACTCTATATATACTTTGCTGGAGTGGTTATTCTTTAATAGATACCGACAGTGATCACAATGATTTCTCACGATTTCAAGGGTAAATCATTAGAACGAACATGTGTACGTATAACACACTGAAAATAAGGTAGTTGGATATGTGAAAGATAACATAGAGCAACAAGTTAGAGCTTAAAATAACCACATTAACTTTCTCGAGTTGATGAGTTGGAAGAGTTGGAAAATTCGGAAACGGTGGCGATTAATAACAGACGGGACTACGCTAAATAAATGGTTTTGGGGGACCAACGGACATTCTACGTTTTGGTGGGGTATTTACAGTTAAGCCGATGTAGAATCTACTTTATATTTAATTATGCTTAGGTCTACGTCTAATCTCTAAGTTAGGACGTGGACGGGAAGCCCAGAATCACAGACAGCTGCATATGCAATCAATGGATTTTAACGCATATCGCATACACGTACGTACATGCAGTGCCTACAAAGCATATCATATAGCAAGATGCCTAACACGGGGTAGGCCCGACCCGTTGCATCATGCATTTGCTACACCACATTACATGAGTTGATCGTCATCTGATGTGTATCTCTCTGGCCTGCCTGGGCAGTGGGTACAAATCATATCATGAAGCAAGATGTCTAACACGGGGTAAGACGTACCCGTTGCATCGTGCATTTGCTACACCACATTACGTGAGTCGACCGTTATTTGCCGTGTATCTCTTTGTGCTGCATGAAACTAAACGGATTTTGTAGCTTGTTGCGCATCGATCGTTGAATATATGCGTGTGAGAACCATGGTTTTGAGTACCATGGTTACCAAGGTTCTTTGTCCAAATTACCATCCACCAATAGATCCATGGCAACCATGGTACTGAAAACCATGGTTTTACAACGGTGATTACACAGATTTCACCCATCACAGTCGACGTGCACATTCTTGTGAGCTTTCATGCAGGCCTATTATTTATCGTGTAAATGTACATGAAAAGGGTCTTAAAGATACGTAACTCGATCTCCATCTTCTGCTTAAATGGCACACCACCATATTATTATAAACAAATATATGTTCATTTACACAAAGGCATCCACTCAGAGAAACATGCAGACACATAATTACATACACGTACGCCTACATGGTCACCCCTATCTTCTACTTCTACGTCGGTACTTGACAGGATCCATCAGTCAGGATATAATGTCAAGGTTGAAATGTCTGGCAAGGTGCTCTTGTGCAGTGCAGTCAATTGGTGTATTATGTACAGAGTGCGAGTAAAAACAGATCTCGGCCATCAATGGCGTTTCTGGAATAGGGCTCCTGGAAGGTTTCTGCTGTTGCAGAAACCAAGATATCTGGAGGGAGCATGTACCATGCTGCAACTGTCCGTGGGAAGTACGAGTGTTTATAAAGCTCAGTACGGGCAGTGATTAGCTTGAATTTATTTGGGTGGAATTGCCTGGTGTTGCTTTGAGTCATAGGTGTGACAAACTGATCTGGATTTATTGCTACGAGGCCATGTTGAATCTTGTACAGTAGGGTTAGGCATGCAGCATGTCGACGTTTCTCCAGGGTATCCCACTTAAGGTCATTGATCATGGCAGACACACTTTCAGTATGATGGTATCTCTGAAGGACAAATCGTGCTGCACGTCTTTGAACACCTTCAATTTTGGCTGTGTCTTTCTTCGTTGATGGATTCCATACTGTAGCACAATACTCAACATGGGGCCGGACAATGGATGTGTAAGCTTGTTGCCGTAACCTTTGGGAGGATCTTCTGAGATTTCGGCTGATTAGACCAAGCATTTGATTTGCTTTTGACGTTATCCCATTGATGTGCTTTTGCCAGGAAAGGTTGTTGGTCAGTAGGACACCTAGGTATTTGTGTTCTTTGACTTCAGAAAGTTGAACATCTCCAAGATGGTAGTTTCCTTCCAGGTTGTTGCGCTTGAGTGAGAACCGAAGGAGGTGGCATTTATCGATGTTGAACTTCATCTGCCAGGTTTCTGACCACTTGTGAAGAAGATCAAGGTCCTGTTGCAGGGCATGGCGATCATGCTAGTCACGAATGGGACGATAGATGAGACAATCATCTGCAAACAGCTTCAGATTGGAGGAGATTCCATTAGGGATGTCATTGATGTATGTGATAAAGAGGAGCGGACCGAGTACTGTTCCTTGGGGACACCTGATGAAACGTGAGACCAACCAGATGTATGGCCATCCACGACTACCCGTTGAGATCTCTCGGTAAGGAAAGCCCTGATCCATTCCAGTAAGTGGCCTCGAATGCCATAGTGGTGGAGTTTTAGCAAGAGGCGTTCGTGAGGGACTCTGTCGAAAGCTTTAGAGAAGTCTAATACGATGGAGTCGACTTGTTCTCTCTGGTCGATTGATCTTGTTAGCTCATCAACCGTTGTTACTAGCTGTGTCTCGCAAGAGCGCCCAGGACGGAATCCATGTTGGCAATCATGTAAGATTTTGTTGTCATCGTAGTGGTTCATCACTTGACTAAAGATGATGTGTTCCATGATCTTGCTGCATATAGCTGTGATAGACACTGGGCGGTAGTTCGAGGGGGTACAGCGGTCTCCCTTTTTGAAGATAGGTGCTACATTTGCTAGCCTCCAATCAGAGGGGACACATCCGCAGGTCAGTGATTGCTGAAATATGTGGGTCAGAATAGGTGCCAATTCCTTGGCAAAACGCTTAAGGAAGCAGCCGGGGATGCTGTCTGGTCCAGTTGCCTTGTTGATGTTGATAGATTCAAGAAGCTTCTGGACTCCATCCGATGTAACATGCATGTCTTGCATCAGTGGATAGGGTGGTCCTCCGGGTTGTGGCATATCTGTCACATCTTCTGCTGTAAATACGGACTGGAACTGCCTGTTTAGAAGGTTGGCTTTACCTTTACTGTCAAATATTACTCTCTGGCCATCTTTGAGAGAGGATATTCCAGTTGCCTCTTGTTTTTTGATCTTATATAATTCCAAAGGCTTTGTTGTTTTTGTTCATGCTATCACTTGTAAATATGTTGTTTTGGTATGTCCAGTAATTATGTCTGATCTCTTTCCGCAGCAATTTCTGGTACTCCTTATAGGTCGTCCACTCTCCAGATTGCTTGGCTGCATTGTAGAGCCTTTGCTTCTTTCTAATCATTCTCCGTGTCTTGTTGGTGATCCAACGGCTAGACCTGTTTGGTTTTGACATTTTAGATGGTATGTGTGTATCCATAAGGAGAATGATCTTAGATCTGAAGATATCCCAATTTTCTTGCACTGATCTTGAACTGGGGTCGCTGTTAAACCAATCTACCTGGAAGGTCCTAATATCAGATAGCAGGTCAGCAACGTTAGCCTTACTGAAAATGTAGATCTTCCGTGGTGCCTTCTTTGCTAATCTGGGTTTGGAATTGATCTCAAAGGTAACTGCATCATGATCACTCAAACCTGCAGTGACTTTGCAGTTAAGGATGAAGTTGGGATGACTTGTTAAAACTATATCCAGGATATTCTTGGTGGATCCAGATATCCTGGTGGGGTCCTCACCATCTGTTCCAGAAAGAAGTCATTGCAGATGTCAAGCAACATTGAACATTTGGCTGCTTCAGTGGCATATGGCTTAACTGTTCTATTTGTCCAGTCAACATCAGCCAGATTGAAGTCTCCCCTAGTATGAGGATCGGATCTTTAAACTTTGCACAGATATCCGACAGGCTTTGTGCAAGGTCACGGAGGTTAGCAGGGTCAGAATTTGGTGGTCTGTAGAAGGAGCCTATGATTAGTCTCTTGAAACCTTGGATGTTCAGTTCGATGTAAAGCACTTCTGCTCCTGATTCTATGAACTTGCACTCTGTTGTGATGAGATCATCTCTCACCATAACAAACACACCTCCTTTCCTTGCATGGATTCTGTCTTTCCTGTAAGTTGTAAACCCTGGTGGGGTTATTTCAGCTGTCAAGATATTCGGTTTCAAATAATCACGTCTGGCTTGAGGCTATCAATCATGGCTTCCAAATGTGGTAGCTTGTTTACCAGACCATCACAGTTGACGAGTAGACTTTTCAGGATTTTAGTCCGCTGTCTGGTGTTGGTAGAATTTTTTCCAGCTTGTCTCTTTGATCTGGTTGGTGATGATGTAGCCTTTGGTGATCCAATGTGGAAACTACCACTATCTGATGGTATTGTGCCACTGGAAGAGTTATCTATGCTGACTTCAGTGGTGTTGTTCAGGCAACTAAATGGATTATCTGTCGGTGTATCATTCAACGTGCGGAAGAGGGATGGACTAATATTAGGTAGCCCACATTGGCAATAAATCCATGTTAGACTAGAATTGGCATAGGCATTGAAGATATCATTTGACATAGACATACACTCTGTGTGGTACCATCCATCGCAATCCTCACACTGGAGACACCTTTGGCCCCATTTTGCAGCTTTTTGCAGATGAGACATGGATATTTGACTGGACGGGGACCCGGGTTGACTTCTGTATCCCCAGCAATCAAGAGAAGAACCACAAGATATCCATAATTTTGTTGGATGAATCGTACATCTAATTTGTGAGACTGGTGTTTCAACGAATAATATATATCGGTGTCTTTTCCACAATCCTGAATTTGGCCAAGATTGCTCGACTTAGGACAGGTGCTTTCTGCATAGTTGTAGTTAAGACCACTAATCTTAATCAAGTATAGAAGAAGGCTTGATGTATGAGTAGATCCGGGGCTGCATCTGTCTTCGGACTTCAAGCTCTGGTCATCTCCATTGTAGGCACAATATGATTTTGCATCCAGACTTGCATGTACAGTGCGATGGCAGAGAATCATGATCAGTACCGCACTAAATTATAATCTAAATGGATGCATTTTTTCTTTTCCTTTTCTTAGCCTTCAAGCAGAATAAGTGAGTCCTGATCCGTGATTGTCCTAACGTTGCTTGGTACAACCGTCTCAATCTCATGTAGGCCAGTAGTAGCAGTACAGCCAGGTATAACCTAAATCATCTCTAGGTCTAGATCTTAGTCTAAAACACACAATTCAGTCACTAAAAACAAGAACATCGGGTAAAAATATGGGCAGATCTCACCGGATCATGTTTCTTGTGAAAAGATTCTTCGGTTGTTGGAATGTTGGCCACATCAGATTAATGTCCAGTAGAGTCAAGGTCCAGAACAAAAGACAAAAGCTTCCCAGAGAAAGGCGGGAAAATCTTGAGTACACTTCACCTATGTGTGGGACTACACTAAAGATGTGATCCTCTATCTATCCCACAGTAGTTTGGTTGATCTGCTAAAAAAATCACTACTCTTGCAGCTATTTTTACTCAAAAGCCAGCAATGTGTATCAAAAATGGGTCCTAAATCACTTTGTTTCAAGCTGATATCTCTAAAAACAAAAAAAAGGGTGAAATTTTAGGCAAAAAAATCGACCCGACACCAGCTGACTGTCTGCACACTAGCACCACTCGCACTCGACTCATCCTTGCAAACACTCGTGCCAGCGCCAACACCAAGCTGCAGCTCCCGGCCCCGCCGCGGTCCTGTTGGTGACCGAAACGATCAGGCTGGGTGCTGCATGAAACTATAGCTTGTCGCGCATCGATCGTTGAATATGCATGCCGTATCTCTGTCGTCACGCATATCATGCATTATGCATGCCGATCGAGTCTGTTATCGCTCTGGACGTCGACACAGAGGCGGACCTCGGGCGGAGTATAGCCAATTCGGGAGGAGATAGACGCGCCAACTTTGGCTGCCGATGTCATTAAAAAAACAAAGGAATACATGGGCTCGCGGCGACGTCATGCCCCCGCGGCGATTACGCGTATTAATATATATGACTATAGTGCCGCGGGCGTCTTGGCAGTGCGATAACATGTCTCCCCGCAACCTTCATAACAAATAACGTGCGCACGCAGACGATCGCGAGAGCAGTGACCTCGTAAACAAACTGTGCAATATATGGTAAACATCCATTGATTTACACGCAGCGTGCATTATGCTTTTTTGTTGCGCGCTTTTTGCACGGCTGATATCACCAAAATGCACTCCCCGTGCACGTATGGTTAAAATTAATGCACGCACACGTGATGCATTTTGACGCTTCTCATTGGCTACATTCTTGAACCTATTTATAATTATTTCTATTATTATTATTTTAATTAGTATTACTATCAATAGTATTATTAGTAGTATTATAATTATATTTAATAATGAATGTTATCAGGAACAATTTAATGTCCCGTTGCAGGATACCTACTTGGCCACTTATTGTAAGCAGTGGTCTCTCCTTGTCCATCAAGGCAATTCTCACTGAGGGGCGAAAGAACTTGTCCCATCCACCCCGGGAATAGACCCATCTCGAGGAATCAAGGATGAGGGTTCTCTCACTGCCGTATGCCATTATCAGGCAGAACGACAGATGGTGAATACTGGATCCGAACCCGACGCGCTGGTTTATATTGCAGACGATCTTCTTAGCTTTTCTGCAGTCTGGAGGATTCTGGTGAAAAAGATATGGACGATAAAATTACAATGTATTGATATGATCACGATCAAAACGACTTAAAAAAATCAAACCATTTCATTAACCTATTTTATTGCCCTCCGTTTTAAATTATGTTCAGATGAAGGCATTGTACAGTTCACACATCTTAAATGGGAACGTCATGTGATGCTTTTGAAATTGCCTTTTCTTTCGTTGACCATTTTCCTGATGACATCTTCACTTACATAAATACATGTATCTCATGACAATCTTAAGGGGAAAATGGCTAACTACATTTCTGCCTATTACTATACCTGAAGGAAATGGAGTCTCTGCTGGATAAGATTTGAGAGCTTCTTCAACTCATTTTGTTTCCATGATGAATTTCCATCCACTTGACTAAGAGTGTTGTTATCCGACACGATGTATCTAGGTTGAATTTCAAAAGATGAAAAAGCTGATGAAAATACACTATTCCTTTATCAGAAAGACCAAACAATGAATAAATTAACAAAGATTATGTTATTCTTCGTGTAAGACCACGTTAAATTACAAAGGTTCATGAAGGTGAAGTTTGGAATAACACAAAATCATTAAAGCTCGAAATACTGTGTGATCCAAGGAAATAAAATACCTATATTAATTTTATCTATAGGAAACAGACATAGGTTCTTTAAACTGATGTCCAGGTACAGTTTACATATGGACAGTCCATATGATGAATAGCTCTTTTTCCCTGTCCGTCTGTCTGTTTGCCTGTCTCCGTCTCTGTCTCTGTTTCTACCTTTCTCTCTCTTTCGCCGGTTTTTCCGTAGAGGTTGGGTTTGCAGGAGGAGGGGGGACTGGCTAGCTAGTGCTCCCTTCCTAGACATTGCCATTGAATATCAATATCATTCTGATAGATAGAAAGAAAGAGGATGGGCAAAATGAGAGAAAGGTCAATTACTTTTGTTCTTTGGCACTTTTCCTCAGGTTCATGTACAGTTGCTTGACATTGTGGAGCTCCGTGCGAGGTGAGTCCTGCTTGGAAGACGTAATGTGATAGTTAATCCGAGGAGATATTTCTAGGTCCAATACCATGAAGCTGATGGTAAGCAAGGCTAGCACAATCGTCAACAACACCTTGAACAAAGTATCCATGATCACTCGTTAGGCAACCAGACCGTAGTTCTGCTTTCTGCATTATAGATTTAGATGACATGGACAGGGTTAAATTAATCTGTATCACTAAAACAATATCAAAAGTATTTGGCATGTCTTTTCTCTTGAAAAGAGAAGGTCATTTTCTTTTTCTTCTTCTACTCTTCCTCCTTCTTATTCCTCTTCCTTCCCTCCTCCTTTTTCTTCTCCTCCTCCTCCTCTTCCCTTTTTTCTTTCTTCCTTTTCCTTCACTTTTATTTGGGGGCGGGGAAGGGGAATGAGTTGGTGGAGATAATTTATCGTGTGGCAAATGTCCTTGTCAGTTGGAAGGGGTACTCTGGAGGAGCGTATGACAGGGACGGTAGCCAGTGCTTTATTGTTCAAGTTTATTTCCACATTTGGTTAAAAAAAGAGATACAATCAACATGTGTGTGTGTATAAACATATATATGTATATATATAAACATATATATGTATATATATAAATAAATATATATATATATATATAACTAGAAATGTAATTCGTCATGAGGACGAATTAGGTGGTCTGTTATGTAATCTGAATAACTAATCTTGTAGAAAATTGTCTTAGCTACAACATATCAAAATTTGGAAGAAAAACGATCAATATTTACAGAGATAGAATAAATTTTCCATAAATATGCTGAAATTCGTATTTTGGGTTCCAAGGCCTTTATGATGACGTCACGATATTTGATCTGGCAAAATGAGACATGAAATCATATCTCCAATTCATACTCTATCCAAATATGAAAAAAAATTGAGAGGTATTTAGGCATTCTGACGAGCTATTGCGGATTTTATATAGACATGTTTTTACCATTTTTTACATTATATTGCCCATTGACGCGCGCACGAATTTTAAAGTTTGACGCACGCGTGTGGCATAATTGAAGGTCGAGAATGACTGGAAATAGAAATGACCTGATTCGTACTCTCGTTTAATAGTTAAGTGATTTTGAGCATTTTAAAATATTGACGCGCGCGTACGCGCGTCATGACCTTTATGTGACCTTTGATGACATGACCTGTTGACCCTTGACCTAAAGTATATGTGATATGAATATAAATAACCTTTGATGACGCATCATGAAGATATGATTGATAATGTGATTTCACAAAATGGCGCCTGGATGACGTCACGATGACTTGATGACCTTGAAAAAATGGTGGCACTTGAATTTGATAAGCCTGATGACTGACAAAATTTGATGAAAATTGATGGAGCCGAATTAGAGCAATCACGCTCACAATAAAGTGGTGGGAAAATAAAAATAAACTAGAAATGTAATTCGTCATGAGGACGAATTAGGTGGTCTGTTATGTAATCTGAATAACTGATCCTGTAGAAAATTGTCTTAGCTACAACATATCAAAATTTGGAAGAAAATCGATCCATATTTACAGAGATACAATCAATTTTCCATAAATATGCTGACGTCATAATATGCAAATTCGTATTTTGAGTTCCAAGGCCAAAGGGCAAAGGGCAGAGCTATAGAAAATTAAGGAACGTTACAAGACATAATAGAAGGAGAACGAGAACCAGAGGCGGGAGAGGTAGAGGGTGAGAGAGAAGAAAAAGAGAAGGGCAGAGGCAGAGGGAGACAGAGCAAGAGAATAAGAGGGAGGCAAGGCAAGAGGTCGAGGTAGAGGGAGACAGAGAGAGAGGGAGAGGGTAAAAGAGTAGAGAGAGATATATATATGCAGAGACAGACCAACCGAAGGAGAGGGGCATACAAGAGAGGAGAAGGGAAACGGAGCAAGAGATACTAGGAGAGAGATGGAGAGATGCAATTGAGAACGATGTCAAAACGGACCATGTTTTCGTCTGTAGGGCGAGCTTAAGCTAGTAAGGCTCTGGACGATTCATTGCACACGTACGTACGATACATGCATGTAAGTTAAGTACATGTAGCTGCGCCATATCAGTTCTTGAGTTGTATTGCATCAAAGCCTAAACAGTTTACACAGCGCTCGATCTTAGCTTTTTGATCTGATTTCTGCGATTGGTCAACCGGCACGAGTTTGTAAGTATAGTCTATAGAGACCTGAGAGCAACAGTATAATGTAAAATAATCTAGACATGAAGGGTAGATTATTTTAAGACCGAAAGCTTCAGTCTCTGATATCGACGGTTCCGCTGAGATTACATCTGATGATCTGGCTCCTCTGATCTTACCGCCTCTAGGCCTATAGATCTACATAGACTGAACTAAAGTACGGCGTATATGGGGTAGTGTGTGGAAGGAATGGTTCGGTTAGGCCGGACCGAGATGAATGAGATAGGCCTATATGCCACGAGTTTTTTTAATAAACTCTTTACGTCTTCATATATCCACTTTGGCTGTAATATTACACTCTATGTTATTGTAAAAAATATTTTCAACGGATGTAGGCCTACTTTGATTTTCGATAGCTTGCTTATGTATGATTTAATTAGAAATTAGAGTCTAGATCCTAAATTAATGTTTAATTCGAGAAACACTTGTCAACATGATTTGTTGTCAACCATCTTGGCTTTATAACTGCAGAATACCCCGCACTAATTCCAGGGAGCTCCGCCCCCGAAGGCGTTGGAGGTCCAGATCCTACATAGGAAAACGATTCAAACAGCGGGTTCGGTCATATTTTTTCGAAATGTAAAGAAGTAGTAGAGTAGAGGAGGGAGTTTTCGGCCACTTAAGGCAAAATCCTATTTTTGGACTCTTTACTTCCTATTTCTTTATTTTTTTGTTCAAATCATGAAGCCAATACTATTATCATTCAAACAAAAAAAGAATCCCAGAAAAAAATCATGAACTGCCATGGCAATATTGATTTTCATTTTCACTGTTTCGGCGGTAGTTTTCGGCCTAGAGAGGCAGTTTTCGGCCGCATGTACAAAGTCAATAGGGAGCGCGCGCCGTGCGTTCGCCCGCTGATCCCTAGCGCGTGCGGCCAGAGCACGTAATCCCCCGCATGGCTGAAAAAGCGCCACTGTCCGAAGGTGTTCGATATGTATTGTTATTGTTGATGAGTGTGGAAACTGGCATGTATAAAACGTATAGGTGTACGTGTTGTGACTACAACCGTACATACGGTTGTGTGTACTTTTACAATAATGAAAGTGTGAAATGAATGCTAAAAAAGGAAACCTCCTTAAAAATATGCCGAAATATGGTTCATTATTAGAGGATGTCATTAATTGTGTATTTGCTGTGTCAAAATTGCAAACTTGAAAAGTTGCTTACTTTGTTAAAAAAAATATGAATGACACTAGACTAGGGACGGGTCTAGGGCGCTAGTGTACTTTCGTATCCATTTTGTATCCGTAACTCCGGCGTGGAGATACCCTACTAAAACATACCAATAATCAACTAAATCTTCATCAATTGTTAAAATAATGGTCATGATTTAGAAGGCGTTATGTTTCTTACCCCTTTCGTGTCAATTTTAATTCTTTTTTGGAGTATTTTTCCTGAAAACGAATACTTATAATATACACTTTCTCATATGGGATTCATAGCAAACTGCTGCACATTACAATTGCATACCGTACCGACGATGGGGTGCCGGCGCGCGCGTATGTGAAGTTAGCGACTGTAACCTCAGATCCTCATTAAATTAATCAAAGCAATTGATCATTATGGTCTCTAACTTCATTCACGCACTCGCGCGCCCGCACGCACCCCACCGTCAGTACGGTATGCAATTGTATTGTGCAACAGCTTGCCTTCAATCGAGTAAGAAAGTGTATATTATTATAGGTCTTCGTTTTCAGGAAAAATACTCCAAAAAGATAAGAAAATTGACACGAAACAGGTCAGAAACTTAACGACTTTTAAATCATGACCATTATTTGATCCATTAATGAAGATTTAGTTGATTTTTGGTATTTTTTAGTAGGGTATCTCCACGCTGGAGTTTTGGGTCAAAAAGGTCAAAGGTCACAACGCTCATCATGTATGCAAAAATAGCTCGTGATCACGTTATCTCAAGAACTGATTGATGGATTCCCGCCAAACTTGGGTCATGTATGTATCTTGCATAGCCAATGAATGAATGAACTGATTAGATTTTGGGGTCCTAAGGTCAAAGGTCACAGGGCCCATTATGTTTGCACAAATAGCTTTTGATCGCGTTATTTCAAGAATGGATTGCAGGATTACCGCCAAACTTAGGTCATGTATGTATCTTGCAGACTGCAGAGCCAATGAACTGATTAGGTTTTAGGGTCATGAGGTCAAAGATCAAAGGGGCATAGGCTACATGTATATGAAAAATAGCTTGTAATCACTATATTCTGAGAACATATAAATGGATTAAAATGAAACTTGAATTTTTAAAATTGTTTCTGTTCTGGTTTGTAAAATCGCTCCATGCGCGCAGTCGAACATCCATCTAGTTTTTAAAGCTGACAAAGTTCCAATTAGGGTCCTTAATTGTGTGTGAGTTGCAGTTCTTGCGTTGTTGGGATAAATTTAACTATGCCCAGCTTGCTTTGCCGTTAATTTACCAGGTATTTTTATGCTGTCTCTGCTATATGAATTATAACGTTTTTCATCATGAGGCATCAGGCTTTTGGGTTTTTCATCCGTATGTCTGTAGTGTGTACGTCCGTCTCGCTTCCTTATCGTGATATCTCAGAAACTGCTTGAAATATGAACTTCACACTTCATGACTTGATCATAGTACATATTATATCCCACATACTAAGAATCTTGCAATCTGATTGGTCTAAACGAGGTCACATGATCATTGATAGATTAGTACTATCACCCTGCGATAGTACTTTTGTACAGTAATTTTTTGCTGCTGCCCCACTTGCCCATTGAATAAGCATAGCAAAGTAGGTTACGCGAAGTGATTCTGCTGAAGCTAAACTGTCTGCAGAATCTAAACTGTCTGCAGGATCAGAACGCCGCGAGCGAAAACCTAGTTCTTTTAATTATTATTGCCGATGTGGGATATAAAACAAATATTAACCTCCTTTACTCGGGCAATGGATACAAACTATCATCGCCTCGGTGATCTCGGGGCTACTATCATCCCTTGCTTGCGGCTCGTGATGATAGTAGCCCCGATCGATCACCTCGGCGATGATAGTTTGTACCATTACCTTCGTAGTCGGTTAATATTTGCTTATTATATTCCACATACTAAGAATCTTGCTCTACGATTGGTCAAAAGGAAATCACGTGATGAAAGATAGTTCGCCCATCATTGATGGGAGAAGAAAAGTTTGTTACACTGTCCAGATAGTACTACTATCTTCAGTGAAAGTGCGTTGCACCCGGTAGATAGTCGACTATCTACCGAGTGCAACACACTTTGCGTTGCGTATTGCTCTCCTCTTTAAGCTCTTTTAGTGTTAGTACGCGAACTTTGGTCACGCGCGAGCTATGGTCATGCCACCATACTGCATACACTGTATCGTACACCGTCACTTGCTAGCTAGCTGTCAATTGATGACTTGTTGCTCTTAAATGACGGAAGAAGTGAAATGTTTCCGATGTGGAATAAAAAGCAAATAATCACCTTTTGGTTTCAGGTGATGGCAAACTATCACTTCCTCGGCGATCTGAATGTGTACGCTATCTTTCCTCAGCTTCGCTCCGGAAAGATAGCTACATCCAGATCGCCTCGGAAGTGATAGTTTGTCCGATCACCTTCACCAACGGTAAATATTTGCTTATTACCATAGGAAAACAATCTGAGTAGATTTGAGATTAACTAGGTCAAGGGTCACAGAGGTCAACTTATGAATTCAAGGTATTGGCATCGTTATGTCGATATCTCGTGAACCACTTGAGAGACGATCTGATTAGATTTGGAATAATTAGGTCAAACCGTCAAAGGTCATGGAGGTCAACTCATAAAATACCAGATCTTAAGGGCGGAGGCATATATATATATAGGTGATGCAGTCGCATACACTTGTTTTAATATTGTTTTTTGATGAGCGTCCATTTACAACATGATAACATATCTGGGACTTATTTATTTGTGTGAGCCCTACTAGTATTTCAGGCCCTGTGCCACATCATTACATGTACTCCATTAGTGGTGGATCCAGAGGGGGGGCAAGGGGTATGCGCCCCCTTTTTGGCCAACATATAATGTACAGGCCTATTGCAATGATAAAACATTGGGTAGTGCTGTAGCCGAACCGCCGCACCGAATGGAAGTTCGCCGAACATTGCACTTCCGAATCGAACCGAACCGAACCGAACGCAAAGGCCTGGTTCGGATGTTCGGCAGAAAAATGTAAACGTTTTTGCAGGCTAATTAACTTGTTATTTTATACCTATTTTTCATGTCATGATTGCTCATTCTATATTTACTCTTTTCCCATTTTCCTCCTTTGTGATTCATGCCTCTCCAGTTGTGGGCGCGACTTCACTGACGCCATTTAAATCCCAAATCCTGACCTCTGCAACGTTGCGATCGCAAGCTATAAACAAGAATACACGTGTGTACTGGGCGCTGATCAAAACAAGTTCGGGTCAAACCCAATCAATAAAAACAAAATTAAAAATTAATTGTAACAATATCGGTCAAATTTTGCCATATAAATAACGAAATAAATACATATTATAGTATTTCAATTTATTTATTCAGGAAAAGTGTGAATTGTTTTATTTACCTTATTAAACATAAACAATTAAAAGAACGGTAATCGAACGAGCCTGGGCTGCTATCTCTGTGTATATAACGTAAACATCAGTAAATTCAAGATGGCAGCTTACATCACTCGTAACATTATACAATAACCGTTTCGGCAAATCTTTAAAAAATATCAAGTATTGTCAAATTGAAAACATGATTCTTGTAAAATTGCAAATAAAACACGATTGAGGACGGAAATATGAATGTAAGTACTACTTTTCTTTACAAATAGTTACGTTTAAACTTTAAAGCAGTTTTTATATGTGAAATTCGTGCCGGTTGGAAGCAGTGTTTAAACTGTTTTTCATCAGGACTGATAGGCAGAAGTCCTCCGTGCAGGTCGGGCCCGCCCGACCCGCCCAGTGCCGACCACCGTAGCTATAACGCTGCTTGCTATTATTATTACCGAACCCCGAACCGAACCATGTTCGTGTAAAAAATTGCCGAACTCTGCCGAACCGAACCGAACCCGAACATGGCGCCTGGCTTACAGAACTAACATTGGGTAGACTAACTGTATAATTAAGCAAGACTATTATTTTGTCAGCAGTTGGAAATACACTAAAGCTCTGATATATCTCTTTTTGTGTGGAAAAGCTTTCATTAGAGTAGATTTGGTTTTAATACATATATTCTTGTTTCTCTTTTTTTCTGGTCAGATCTTTCCATGCTCTTCATCGTGCAGGCAATTTCCAAAGGCAATCCAACTGACGCCTCAGTCCTGTAGACTGTACAAACAGCCAGGAAACATTCCTTCATTTCTTTAGTAAGTTGGGAGAAGAAAGGGTTATTTTTATGCCTCATAAGTAGGTAGAGGCATTATGTTTTCAGGATGTCTGGTACGATCACCATAAGAGACAATCTGATTAGATTTTGGATTAACTAGGTCAAAGGTCAAGGGTCACAGATGTCAACTTATGAAATTCCAAATATTGGCTTTGTCACCGTGATCTCTGTAGAACTATTTGAGTTATGAACTTCAAACTTGATGATAGTATGTATCACCATACGACGACAATCTGATTAGATTTGGAATAATTAGGTCAAAGGTCATGGAGGTCAACTCATGAAATACCAGATTTTAAGGGCGGAGGCATATATATATAGGTGATGCAGTCGCATACACTTGTTATCCCCTCGCCGACGAAGTCGGAGGGGATATAGAAACGCCGCTGTCCGTCCTTCCTTCTGTGTGTGCGTAACAAATTTGGTTTCCGATCAATAACTTCAGTAATGTTTGACAGATTTTAATGAAGTTTGATATGAAGGTTCATGGTATCAAAATACAGGCTAAGTTTGATTTCGGAGTATGTAGGTCAAAGATCAAAGGTCATAGCTCATTAAATATGCGAATCTGGTTTCCGATCGATAACTTTAATAATGTTTGACAGATTTTAATGAAACTTTATATGAAGGTACATGGAATCAAAACACAGCCTAAGTTTGATTTCGGAGTATGTAGGTCAAAGGTCATAGCTCATTAAATATGCGAATCTGGTTTCCGATCGATAATTTCAGTAATGTTTGACAGATTTTAATGAAATTTGATATGAAGGTACATGGTATCAAAACACAGCCTAAGTTCAATATCCGAGTATGTAGGTCAAAGGTCATAGCTCATTAAATATGCGAATCTGGTTTCCGATCGATAACTTTAGTAATGTTTGACGGATTTTAATCACATTTGATATGAAGATACATGGTATCAAAACACAGCCTAAGTTCAATTTCCAAGTATGTAGGTCAAAGGTCATAGCTCATTAAATATGCATATCTGGTTTCCGATCGATTACTTTAGTAATGTTTGACAGATTTTAATGAAATTTGATATGAAGGTAAATAGTATCAAAACACAGCCTAAGTTCGATTTCGGAGTATATAGGTCAAAGGTGAAAGGTCATAGCTCATTAAATATGCAAAAACACCTAATTATATATGTGAAAATGTGGTTAACTTCCTTGCCTAGTAATATAATAGTATATAGTCTAATGGAGGTAACTTGTTTTGACGTATATAGGCCATTTGTACCCTGCGAGGGGATGCGACGCTTTGCGTTGACTTTTCTAGTTTTAATATTGTTTTTTGATGAGCATCCATTTACATGATAACATATCTGGGACTTATTTATTTGTGTGAGCCCTACTAGTATTTCAGGCCCTGTGCCACGTCATTAAATGTACTCCATTAGTGCGCCCGACCCGCTATTTTTCGGCCAACATATAATGTACAGGCCTATTGCAATGATAGAACATTGGGTAGACTAACTGTACAATTAAGCAAGACTATTATTTTGTCAGCAGTTGGAAATACACTAAAGCTCTGATATATCTCTTTTATGTGGAAAAGCTTTCATTAGAGTAGAATTGGTTTTAATACATATTCTTGTTCTCTTTTTTCTGGTTAGATCTTTCCATGCTCTTCATCGTGCAGGCAATTTCCAAAGGCAATCCAACTGACGCCTCAGTCCTGTAGACTGTACAAACAGCCAGGAAACATTCCTTCATTTCTTTAGTAAGTTGGGAGAAGAAAGGGTTATTTTTATGCCTCATAAGTAGGTAGAGGCATTATGTTTTCAGGATGTCTGGTACGATCACCATAAGAGACAATCTGATTAGATTTTGGATTAACTAGGTCAAAGGTCAAGGGTCACAGATGTCAACTTATGAAATTCCAAATATTGGCTTTGTCACCGTGATCTCTGTAGAACTATTTGAGTTATGAACTTCAAACTTGATGATAGTATGTATCACCATACGACGACAATCTGATTAGATTTGGAATAATTAGGTCAAAGGTCATGGAGGTCAACTCATGAAATACCAGATTTTAAGGGCGGAGGCATATATATATAGGTGATGCAGTCGCATACACTTGTTATCCCCTCGCCGACGAAGTCGGAGGGGATATAGAACGCCGCTGTCCGTCCTTCCTTCTGTGTGTGCGTAACAAATTTGGTTTCCGATCAATAACTTCAGTAATGTTTGACAGATTTTAATGAAGTTTGATATGAAGGTTCATGGTATCAAAATACAGGCTAAGTTTGATTTCGGAGTATGTAGGTCAAAGGTCAAAGGTCATAGCTCATTAAATATGCGAATCTGGTTTCCGATCGATAACTTTAATAATGTTTGACAGATTTTAATGAAACTTTATATGAAGGTACATGGAATCAAAACACAGCCTAAGTTTGATTTCGGAGTATGTAGGTCAAAGGTCATAGCTCATTAAATATGCGAATCTGGTTTCCGATCGATAATTTCAGTAATGTTTGACAGATTTTAATGAAATTTGATATGAAGGTACATGGTATCAAAACACAGCCTAAGTTCAATATCCGAGTATGTAGGTCAAAGGCCATAGCTCATTAAATATGCGAATCTGGTTTCCGATCGATAATTTCAGTAATGTTTGACAGATTTTAATGAAATTTGATATGAAGGTACATGGTATCAAAACACAGCCTAAGTTCAATATCCGAGTATGTAGGTCAAAGGTCATAGCTCATTAAATATGCGAATCTGGTTTCCGATCGATAACTTTAGTAATGTTTGACGGATTTTAATCACATTTGATATGAAGATACATGGTATCAAAACACAGCCTAAGTTCAATTTCCAAGTATGTAGGTCAAAGGTCATAGCTCATTAAATATGCATATCTGGTTTCCGATCGATTACTTTAGTAATGTTTGACAGATTTTAATGAAATTTGATATGAAGGTAAATAGTATCAAAACACAGCCTAAGTTCGATTTCGGAGTATATAGGTCAAAGGTGAAAGGTCATAGCTCATTAAATATGCAAAAACACCTAATTATATATGTGAAAATGTGGTTAACTTCCTTGCCTAGTAATATAATAGTATATAGTCTAATGGAGGTAACTTGTTTTGACGTATATAGGCCATTTGTACCCTGCGAGGGGATGCGACGCTTTGCGTTGACTTTTCTAGTTTTAATATTGTTTTTTGATGAGCATCCATTTACATGATAACATATCTGGGACTTATTTATTTGTGTGAGATCTTTCCATGCTCTTCATCGTGCAGGCAATTTCCAAAGGCAATCCAACTGACGCCTCAGTCCTGTAGACTGTACAAACAGCCAGGAAACATTCTTTCATTTCTTTAGTAAGTTGGGAGAAGAAAGGGTTATTTTTATGCCTCATAAGTAGGTAGAGGCATTATGTTTACAGGGTGTCTAGTATGTCAAGTAGAAGAAGAAGAAGAAGAAGTAATGGTGGTTATTTGCTTGTTAGTAAGCAACCAAAGGGCACAAAGGTCAATATTTTTGTAAATAGCTTGTGGTTGCGTTATCAGATGAACCTATTTTCAGATTCTCACTGTACTTGGGCCATGCATGTTTCATGAGATGCTTGGTAATTGATCTGGGGGTCATTGGGTCAAAGTTCGCAGAGCTCAATGTTTATGCCAAATTAGCTTATAATTGTAAATCTCAAGTACTGAATTTCAGATTTCAGTCAGACTTGGACCATGTCAGTTTCTCAGGAAGCCATTGTAGTTTTTAAATTATAAGGTCAAAGGTCAAAGACACAGGCCTCATGCCGCAATAGCTGGTATTTTTCAATAACTCGGGATCCAGTTGTCAAATAGCACATTTGGTACCTATAAATCTTGGGGCTCTAATAAACATTTTTGTTTTAAGGTTTAATAGGACAAAGGACATGGTCAAAGCTTATATATAAGCATAAATAGCTCATAATTGTGTATCAGATGTGGTTGGCAGATTCCTATCAGAATTGAGTTGTGAAATTAGTTCAGTGCATTCATGTTTTTCCTGTTTTTTTTTGACAGATCTTCCGTACTCTGACAACGAAGACTCCAAACCAAACCACCATGTTAGAATATCCGTGACAAACTTTCATCCCAAGTTAAATCGCCTCCTGCCCCGGCACATCCTTTGCATTCTTCCATGAATAGAGGCGTGCATTTGTTTTGAACGTGTCGTTAAAGGGCAAAAATTTTCTCCTTACTCTCTATTCTTTTTGTTGTCATGCCTCCCTCTTCCCTATTCAAATGCCGGCTGCATTCATGGTCTTTTATTTTCAAGGGACTGCTTTCATCAGGCCTCCCCTATTCTTATTTACATTTTCTCTACCTACTTTCTTGTCCCATGATATATAACATGGTGGTTTGGTTTGGAGTCTTCGTTGTCAGAGTACGGAAGATCTGTCAAAAAAAAACAGGAAAAACATGAATGCACTGAACTAATTTCACAACTCAATTCTGATAGGAATCTGCCAACCACATCTGATACACAATTATGAGCTATTTATGCTTATATATAAGCTTTGACCATGTCCTTTGTCCTATTAAACCTTAAAACAAAAATGTTTATTAGAGCCCCAAGATTTATAGGTACCAAATGTGCTATTTGACAACTGGATCCTGAGTTATTGAAAATACCAGCTATTGCGGCATGAGGCCTGTGTCTTTGACCTTTGACCTTATAATTTAAAAACTACAATGGCTTCCTGAGAAACTGACATGGTCCAAGTCTGACTGAAATCTGAAATTCAGTACTTGAGATTTACAATTATAAGCTAATTTGGCATAAACATTGAGCTCTGCGAACTTTGACCCAATGACCCCCAGATCAATTACCAAGCATCTCATGAAACATGCATGGCCCAAGTACAGTGAGAATCTGAAAATAGGTTCATCTGATAACGCAACCACAAGCTATTTACAAAAATATTGACCTTTGTGCCCTTTGGTTGCTTACTAACAAGCAAATAACCACCATTACTTCTTCTTCTTCTTCTTCTACTTGACATACTAGACACCTGTAAACATAATGCCTCTACCTACTTATGAGGCATAAAATAACCCTTTCTTCTCCCAACTTACTAAAGAAATGAAAGAATGTTTCCTGGCTGTTTGTACAGTCTACAGGACTGAGGCGTCAGTTGGATTGCCTTTGAAATTGCCTGCACGATGAAGAGCATGGAAAGATCTCACACAAATAAATAAGTCCCAGATATGTTATCATGTAAATGGATGCTCATCAAAAACAATATTAAAACTAGAAAAGTCAACGCAAAGCGTCGCATCCCTCGCAGGGTACAAATGGCCTATATACGTCAAAACAAGTTACCTCCATTAGACTATATACTATTATATTACTAGGCAAGGAAGTTAACCACATTTTCACATATATAATTAGGTGTTTTTGCATATTTAATGAGCTATGACCTTTCACCTTTGACCTATATACTCCGAAATCGAACTTAGGCTGTGTTTTGATACTATTTACCTTCATATCAAATTTCATTAAAATCTGTCAAACATTACTAAAGTAATCGATCGGAAACCAGATATGCATATTTAATGAGCTATGACCTTTGACCTACATACTTGGAAATTGAACTTAGGCTGTGTTTTGATACCATGTATCTTCATATCAAATGTGATTAAAATCCGTCAAACATTACTAAAGTTATCGATCGGAAACCAGATTCGCATATTTAATGAGCTATGACCTTTGACCTACATACTCGGATATTGAACTTAGGCTGTGTTTTGATACCATGTACCTTCATATCAAATTTCATTAAAATCTGTCAAACATTACTGAAATTATCGATCGGAAACCAGATTCGCATATTTAATGAGCTATGGCCTTTGACCTACATACTCGGATATTGAACTTAGGCTGTGTTTTGATACCATGTACCTTCATATCAAATTTCATTAAAATCTGTCAAACATTACTGAAATTATCGATCGGAAACCAGATTCGCATATTTAATGAGCTATGACCTTTGACCTACATACTCCGAAATCAAACTTAGGCTGTGTTTTGATTCCATGTACCTTCATATAAAGTTTCATTAAAATCTGTCAAACATTATTAAAGTTATCGATCGGAAACCAGATTCGCATATTTAATGAGCTATGACCTTTGACCTTTGACCTACATACCCGAAATCAAACTTAGCCTGTATTTTGATACCATGAACCTTCATATCAAACTTCATTAAAATCTGTCAAACATTACTGAAGTTATTGATCGGAAACCAAATTTGTTACGCACACAGAAGGAAGGACGGACAGCGGCGTTTATATCCCCTGACTTCGTCGGCGAGGGATAACAAGTGTATGCGACTGCATCACCTATATATATATGCCTGCCCTTAAAATCTGGTATTTCATGAGTTGACCTCCATGACCTTGACCTAATTATTCCAAATCTAATCAGATTGTCGTCGTATGGTGATACATACTATCATCAAGTTTGAAGTTCATAACTCAAATAGTTCTACAGAGATCACGGTGACAAAGCCAATATTTGGAATTTCATAAGTTGACATCTGTGACCCTTGACCTTTGACCTAGTTAATCCAAAATCTAATCAGATTGTCTCTATGGTGATCGTACCAGACATCCTGAAAACATAATGCCTCTACCTACTTATGAGGCATAAAAATAACCCTTTCTTCTCCCAACTTACTAAAGAAATGAAGGAATGTTTCCTGGCTGTTTGTACAGTCTACAGGACTGAGGCGTCAGTTGGATTGCCTTTGGAAATTGCCTGCACGATGAAGAGCATGGAAAGATCTAACCAGAAAAAGAGAACAAGAATATGTATTAAAACCAATTCTACTCTAATGAAAGCTTTTCCACATAAAAAGAGATATATCAGAGCTTTAGTGTATTTCCAACTGCTGACAAAATAATAGTCTTGCTTAATTGTACAGTTAGTCTACCCAATGTTCTATCATTGCAATAGGCCTGTACATTATATGTTGGCCGAAAAATAGCGGGTCGGGCGCACTAATGGAGTACATTTAATGACGTGGCACAGGGCCTGAAATACTAGTAGGCTCACACAAATAAATAAGTCCCAGATATGTTATCATGTAAATGGATGCTCATCAAAAACAATATTAAAACTAGAAAAGTCAACGCAAAGCGTCGCATCCTCGCAGGGTACAAATGGCCTATATACGTCAAAACAAGTTACTCCATTAGACTATATACTATTATATTACTAGGCAAGGAAGTTAACCACATTTTCACATATATAATTAGGTGTTTTTGCATATTTAATGAGCTATGACCTTTCACCTTTGACCTATATACTCCGAAATCGAACTTAGGCTGTGTTTTGATACTATTTACCTTCATATCAAATTTCATTAAAATCTGTCAAACATTACTAAAGTAATCGATCGGAAACCAGATATGCATATTTAATGAGCTATGACCTTTGACCTACATACTTGGAAATTGAACTTAGGCTGTGTTTTGATACCATGTATCTTCATATCAAATGTGATTAAAATCCGTCAAACATTACTAAAGTTATCGATCGGAAACCAGATTCGCATATTTAATGAGCTATGACCTTTGACCTACATACTCGGATATTGAACTTAGGCTGTGTTTTGATACCATGTACCTTCATATCAAATTTCATTAAAATCTGTCAAACATTACTGAAATTATCGATCGGAAACCAGATTCGCATATTTAATGAGCTATGACCTTTGACCTACATACTCCGAAATTAAACTTAGGCTGTGTTTTGATTCCATGTACCTTCATATAAAGTTTCATTAAAATCTGTCAAACATTATTAAAGTTATCGATCGGAAACCAGATTCGCATATTTAATGAGCTATGACCTTTGATCTTTGACCTACATATCCGAAATCAAACTTAGCCTGTATTTTGATACCATGAACCTTCATATCAAACTTCATTAAAATCTGTCAAACATTACTGAAGTTATTGATCGGAAACCAAATTTGTTACGCACACACAGAAGGAAGGACGGACAGCGCGTTTCTATATCCCCTCTGACTTCGTCGGCGAGGATAACAAGTGTATGCGACTGCATCACCTATATATATATGCCTCCGCCCTTAAAATCTGGTATTTCATGAGTTGACCTCCATGACTTTGACCTAATTATTCCAAATCTAATCAGATTGTCGTCGTATGGTGATACATACTATCATCAAGTTTGAAGTTCATAACTCAAATAGTTCTACAGAGATCACGGTGACAAAGCCAATATTTGGAATTTCATAAGTTGACATCTGTGACCCTTGACCTTTGACCTAGTTAATCCAAAATCTAATCAGATTGTCTCTATGGTGATCGTACCAGACATCCTGAAAACATAATGCCTCTACCTACTTATGAGGCATAAAAATAACCCTTTCTTCTCCCAACTTACTAAAGAAATGAAGGAATGTTTCCTGGCTGTTTGTACAGTCTACAGGACTGAGGCGTCAGTTGGATTGCCTTTGGAAATTGCCTGCACGATGAAGAGCATGGAAAGATCTGACCAGAAAAAAAGAGAAACAAGAATATATGTATTAAACCAAATCTACTCTAATGAAAGCTTTTCCACACAAAAAGAGATATATCAGAGCTTTAGTGTATTTCCAACTGCTGACAAAATAATAGTCTTGCTTAATTATACAGTTAGTCTACCCAATGTTAGTTCTGTAAGCCAGGCGCCATGTTCGGGTTCGGTTCGGTTCGGCAGAGTTCGGCAATTTTTTACACGAACATGGTTCGGTTCGGGGTTCGGTAATAATAATAGCAAGCAGCGTTATAGCTACGGTGGTCGGCACTGGGCGGGTCGGGCGGGCCCGACCTGCACGGAGGACTTCTGCCTATCAGTCCTGATGAAAAACAGTTTAAACACTGCTTCCAACCGGCACGAATTTCACATATAAAAACTGCTTTAAAGTTTAAACGTAACTATTTGTAAAGAAAAGTAGTACTTACATTCATATTTCCGTCCTCAATCGTGTTTTATTTGCAATTTTACAAGAATCATGTTTTCAATTTGACAATACTTGATATTTTTTAAAGATTTGCCGAAACGGTTATTGTATAATGTTACGAGTGATGTAAGCTGCCATCTTGAATTTACTGATGTTTACGTTATATACACAGAGATAGCAGCCCAGGCTCGTTCGATTACCGTTCTTTTAATTGTTTATGTTTAATAAGGTAAATAAAACAATTCACACTTTTCCTGAATAAATAAATTGAAATACTATAATATGTATTTATTTCGTTATTTATATGGCAAAATTTGACCGATATTGTTACAATTAATTTTTAATTTTGTTTTTATTGATTGGGTTTGACCCGAACTTGTTTTGATCAGCGCCCAGTACACACGTGTATTCTTGTTTATAGCTTGCGATCGCAACGTTGCAGAGGTCAGGATTTGGGATTTAAATGGCGTCAGTGAAGTCGCGCCCACAACTGGAGAGGCATGAATCACAAAGGAGGAAAATGGGAAAAGAGTAAATATAGAATGAGCAATCATGACATGAAAAATAGGTATAAAATAACAAGTTAATTAGCCTGCAAAACGTTTACATTTTTCTGCCGAACATCCGAACCAGGCCTTTGCGTTCGGTTCGGTTCGGTTCGATTCGGAAGTGCAATGTTCGGCGAACTTCCATTCGGTGCGGCGGTTCGGCTACAGCACTACCCAATGTTTTATCATTGCAATAGGCCTGTACATTATATGTTGGCCAAAAGGGGCGCATACCCTTGCGCCCCCTCTGGATCCACCACTAATGGAGTACATGTAATGATGTGGCACAGGGCCTGAAATACTAGTAGGGCTCACACAAATAAATAAGTCCCAGATATGTTATCATGTTGTAAATGGACGCTCATCAAAAAACAATATTAAAACAAGTGTATGCGACTGCATCACCTATATATATATATGCCTCCGCCCTTAAGATCTGGTATTTTATGAGTTGACCTCCATGACCTTTGACGGTTTGACCTAATTATTCCAAATCTAATCAGATCGTCTCTCAAGTGGTTCACGAGATATCGACATAACGATGCCAATACCTTGAATTCATAAGTTGACCTCTGTGACCCTTGACCTAGTTAATCTCAAATCTACTCAGATTGTTTTCCTATGGTAATAAGCAAAATATTGTTGGTGAAGGTGATCGGACAAACTATCACTTCCGAGGCGATCTGATGTAGCTATCTTTCCGGAGCGAAGCTGAGGAAAGATAGCGTACACATTCAGATCGCCGAGGAAGTGATAGTTTGCCATCACCTGAAACCAAAAGGTGATTATTTGCTTTTTATTCCACATCGGAAACATTTCACTTCTTCCGTCATTTAAGAGCAACAAGTCATCAATTGACAGCTAGCTAGCAAGTGACGGTGTACGATACAGTGTATGCAGTATGGTGGCATGACCATAGCTCGCGCGTGACCAAAGTTCGCGTACTAACACTAAAAGAGCTTAAAGAGGAGAGCAATACGCAACGCAAAGTGTGTTGCACTCGGTAGATAGTCGACTATCTACCGGGTGCAACGCACTTTCACTGAAGATAGTAGTACTATCTGGACAGTGTAACAAACTTTTCTTCTCCCATCAATGATGGGCGAACTATCTTTCATCACGTGATTTCCTTGACCAATCGTAGAGCAAGATTCTTAGTAT
>CP137670.1:8817091-8845793 GCA_037976565.1 Mesocentrotus franciscanus | reverse complement strand
TTGAATATATGCGTGTGAGAACCATGGTTTTGAGTACCATGGTTACCAAGGTTCTTTGTCCAAATTACCATCCACCAATAGATCCATGGCAACCATGGTACTGAAAACCATGGTTTTACAGCGGTGATTACACAGATTTCACCATCACAGTCGACGTGCACATTCTTGTGAGCTTTCATGCAGGCCTATTATTTATCGTGTAAATGTACATGAAAAGGGTCTTAAAGATACGTAACTCGATCTCCATCTTCTGCTTAAATGGCACACCACCATATTATTATAAACAAATATATGTTCATTTACACAAAGGCATCCACTCAGAGAAACATGCAGACACATAATTACATACACGTACGCCTACATGGTCACCCCTATCTTCTACTTCTACGTCGGTACTTGACAGGATCCATCAGTCAGGATATAATGTCAAGGTTGAAATGTCTGGCAAGGTGCTCTTGTGCAGTGCAGTCAATTGGTGTATTATGTACAGAGTGCGAGTAAAAACAGATCTCGGCCATCAATGGCGTTTCTGGAATAGGGCTCCTGGAAGGTTTCTGCTGTTGCAGAAACCAAGATATCTGGAGGAGCATGTACCATGCTGCAACTGTCCGTGGGAAGTACGAGTGTTTATAAAGCTCAGTACGGGCAGTGATTAGCTTGAATTTATTTGGGTGGAATTGCCTGGTGTTGCTTTGAGTCATAGGTGTGACAAACTGATCTGGATTTATTGCTACGAGGCCATGTTGAATCTTGTACAGTAGGGTTAGGCATGCAGCATGTCGACGTTTCTCCAGGGTATCCCACTTAAGGTCATTGATCATGGCAGACACACTTTCAGTATGATGGTATCTCTGAAGGACAAATCGTGCTGCACGTCTTTGAACACCTTCAATTTTGGCTGTGTCTTTCTTCGTTGATGGATTCCATACTGTAGCACAATACTCAACATGGGGCCGGACAATGGATGTGTAAGCTTGTTGCCGTAACCTTTGGGAGGATCTTCTGAGATTTCGGCTGATTAGACCAAGCATTTGATTTGCTTTTGACGTTATCCCATTGATGTGCTTTTGCCAGGAAAGGTTGTTGGTCAGTAGGACACCTAGGTATTTGTGTTCTTTGACTTCAGAAAGTTGAACATCTCCAAGATGGTAGTTTCCTTCCAGGTTGTTGCGCTTGAGTGAGAACCGAAGGAGGTGGCATTTATCGATGTTGAACTTCATCTGCCAGGTTTCTGACCACTTGTGAAGAAGATCAAGGTCCTGTTGCAGGGCATGGCGATCATGCTAGTCACGAATGGGACGATAGATGAGACAATCATCTGCAAACAGCTTCAGATTGGAGGAGATTCCATTAGGGATGTCATTGATGTATGTGATAAAGAGGAGCGGACCGAGTACTGTTCCTTGGGGGACACCTGATGAAACGTGAGACCAACCAGATGTATGGCCATCCCCGACTACCCGTTGAGATCTCTCGGTAAGGAAAGCCCTGATCCATTCCAGTAAGTGGCCTCGAATGCCATAGTGGTGGAGTTTTAGCAAGAGGCGTTCGTGAGGACTCTGTCGAAAGCTTTAGAGAAGTCTAATACGATGGAGTCGACTTGTTCTCTCTGGTCGATTGATCTTGTTAGCTCATCAACCGTTGTTACTAGCTGTGTCTCGCAAGAGCGCCCAGGACGGAATCCATGTTGGCAATCATGTAAGATTTTGTTGTCATCGTAGTGGTTCATCACTTGACTAAAGATGATGTGTTCCATGATCTTGCTGCATATAGCTGTGATAGACACTGGGCGGTAGTTCGAGGGGGTACAGCGGTCTCCCTTTTTGAAGATAGGTGCTACATTTGCTAGCCTCCAATCAGAGGGGACACATCCGCAGGTCAGTGATTGCTG
Organism: Mesocentrotus franciscanus; assembly: GCA_037976565.1. Lineage (NCBI taxonomy): Eukaryota > Metazoa > Echinodermata > Echinoidea > Camarodonta > Strongylocentrotidae > Mesocentrotus > Mesocentrotus franciscanus. Next base: position 8,843,902 of record CP137670.1, on the reverse strand, counting down.
AAATATGTGGGTCAGAATAGGTGCCAATTCCTTGGCAAAACGCTTAAGGAAGCAGCCGGGGATGCTGTCTGGTCCAGTTGCCTTGTTGATGTTGATAGATTCAAGAAGCTTCTGGACTCCATCCGATGTAACATGCATGTCTTGCATCAGTGGATAGGGTGGTCCTCCGGGTTGTGGCATATCTGTCACATCTTCTGCTGTAAATACGGACTGGAACTGCCTGTTTAGAAGGTTGGCTTTACCTTTACTGTCAAATATTACTCTCTGGCCATCTTTGAGAGAGATATTCCAGTTGCCTCTTGTTTTTGATCTTATATAATTCCAAAGGCTTTGTTGTTTTTGTTCATGCTATCACTTGTAAATATGTTGTTTTGGTATGTCCAGTAATTATGTCTGATCTCTTTCCGCAGCAATTTCTGGTACTCCTTATAGGTCGTCCACTCTCCAGATTGCTTGGCTGCATTGTAGAGCCTTTGCTTCTTTCTAATCATTCTCCGTGTCTTGTTGGTGATCCAACGGCTAGACCTGTTTGGTTTTGACATTTTAGATGGTATGTGTGTATCCATAAGGAGAATGATCTTAGATCTGAAGATATCCCAATTTTCTTGCACTGATCTTGAACTGGGGTCGCTGTTAAACCAATCTACCTGGAAGGTCCTAATATCAGATAGCAGGTCAGCAACGTTAGCCTTACTGAAAATGTAGATCTTCCGTGGTGCCTTCTTTGCTAATCTGGGTTTGGAATTGATCTCAAAGGTAACTGCATCATGATCACTCAAACCTGCAGTGACTTTGCAGTTAAGGATGAAGTTGGGATGACTTGTTAAAACTATATCCAGGATATTCTTGGTGGATCCAGATATCCTGGTGGGGTCCCTCACCATCTGTTCCAGAAAGAAGTCATTGCAGATGTCAAGCAACATTGAACATTTGGCTGCTTCAGTGGCATATGGCTTAACTGTTCTATTTGTCCAGTCAACATCAGCCAGATTGAAGTCTCCCCTAGTATGAGGATCGGATCTTTAAACTTTGCACAGATATCCGACAGGCTTTGTGCAAGGTCACGGAGGTTAGCAGGGTCAGAATTTGGTGGTCTGTAGAAGGAGCCTATGATTAGTCTCTTGAAACCTTGGATGTTCAGTTCGATGTAAAGCACTTCTGCTCCTGATTCTATGAACTTGCACTCTGTTGTGATGAGATCATCTCTCACCATAACAAACACACCTCCTTTCCTTGCATGGATTCTGTCTTTCCTGTAAGTTGTAAACCCTGGTGGGGTTATTTCAGCTGTCAAGATATTCGGTTTCAAATAATCACGTCTGGCTTGAGGCTATCAATCATGGCTTCCAAATGTGGTAGCTTGTTTACCAGACCATCACAGTTGACGAGTAGACTTTTCAGGATTTTAGTCCGCTGTCTGGTGTTGGTAGAATTTTTCCAGCTTGTCTCTTTGATCTGGTTGGTGATGATGTAGCCTTTGGTGATCCAATGTGGAAACTACCACTATCTGATGGTATTGTGCCACTGGAAGAGTTATCTATGCTGACTTCAGTGGTGTTGTTCAGGCAACTAAATGGATTATCTGTCGGTGTATCATTCAACGTGCGGAAGAGGGATGGACTAATATTAGGTAGCCCACATTGGCAACAAATCCATGTTAGACTAGAATTGGCATAGGCATTGAAGATATCATTTGACATAGACATACACTCTGTGTGGTACCATCCATCGCAATCCTCACACTGGAGACACCTTTGGCCCCATTTTGCAGCTTTTTGCAGATGAGACATGGATATTTGACTGGACGGGGACCCGGGTTGACTTCTGTATCCCCAGCAATCAAGAGAAGAACCACAAGATATCCATAATTTTGTTGGATGAATCGTACATCTAATTTGTGAGACTGGTGTTTCAACGAATAATATATATCGGTGTCTTTTCCACAATCCTGAATTTGGCCAAGATTGCTCGACTTAGGACAGGTGCTTTCTGCATAGTTGTAGTTAAGACCACTAATCTTAATCAAGTATAGAAGAAGGCTTGATGTATGAGTAGATCCGGGGCTGCATCTGTCTTCGGACTTCAAGCTCTGGTCATCTCCATTGTAGGCACAATATGATTTTGCATCCAGACTTGCATGTACAGTGCGATGGCAGAGAATCATGATCAGTACCGCACTAAATTATAATCTAAATGGATGCATTTTTTCTTTTCCTTTTCTTAGCCTTCAAGCAGAATAAGTGAGTCCTGATCCGTGATTGTCCTAACGTTGCTTGGTACAACCGTCTCAATCTCATGTAGGCCAGTAGTAGCAGTACAGCCAGGTATAACCTAAATCATCTCTAGGTCTAGATCTTAGTCTAAAACACACAATTCAGTCACTAAAAACAAGAACATCGGGTAAAAATATGGGCAGATCTCACCGGATCATGTTTCTTGTGAAAAGATTCTTCGGTTGTTGGAATGTTGGCCACATCAGATTAATGTCCAGTAGAGTCAAGGTCCAGAACAAAAGACAAAAGCTTCCCAGAGAAAGGCGGGAAAATCTTGAGTACACTTCACCTATGTGTGGGACTACACTAAAGATGTGATCCTCTATCTATCCCACAGTAGTTTGGTTGATCTGCTAAAAAAATCACTACTCTTGCAGCTATTTTTACTCAAAAGCCAGCAATGTGTATCAAAAATGGGTCCTAAATCACTTTGTTTCAAGCTGATATCTCTAAAAACAAAAAAAAAGGGTGAAATTTTAGGCAAAAAAATCGACCCGACACCAGCTGACTGTCTGCACACTAGCACCACTCGCACTCGACTCATCCTTGCAAACACTCGTGCCAGCGCCAACACCAAGCTGCAGCTCCCGGCCCCGCCGCGGTCCTGTTGGTGACCGAAACGATCAGGCTGGGTGCTGCATGAAACTATAGCTTGTCGCGCATCGATCGTTGAATATGCATGCCGTATCTCTGTCGTCACGCATATCATGCATTATGCATGCCGATCGAGTCTGTTATCGCTCTGGACGTCGACACAGAGGCGGACCTCGGGCGGAGTATAGCCAATTCGGGAGGAGATAGACGCGCCAACTTTGGCTGCCGATGTCATTAAAAAAACAAAGGAATACATGGGCTCGCGGCGACGTCATGCCCCCGCGGCGATTACGCGTATTAATATATATGACTATAGTGCCGCGGGCGTCTTGGCAGTGCGATAACATGTCTCCCCGCAACCTTCATAACAAATAACGTGCGCACGCAGACGATCGCGAGCAGTGACCTCGTAAACAAACTGTGCAATATATGGTAAACATCCATTGATTTACACGCAGCGTGCATTATGCTTTTTTGTTGCGCGCTTTTTGCACGGCTGATATCACCAAAATGCACTCCCCGTGCACGTATGGTTAAAATTAATGCACGCACACGTGATGCATTTTGACGCTTCTCATTGGCTACATTCTTGAACCTATTTATAATTATTTCTATTATTATTATTTTAATTAGTATTACTATCAATAGTATTATTAGTAGTATTATAATTATATTTAATAATGAATGTTATCAGGAACAATTTAATGTCCCGTTGCAGGATACCTACTTGGCCACTTATTGTAAGCAGTGGTCTCTCCTTGTCCATCAAGGCAATTCTCACTGAGGGGGCGAAAGAACTTGTCCCATCCACCCCGGGAATAGACCCATCTCGAGGAATCAAGGATGAGGGTTCTCTCACTGCCGTATGCCATTATCAGGCAGAACGACAGATGGTGAATACTGGATCCGAACCCGACGCGCTGGTTTATATTGCAGACGATCTTCTTAGCTTTTCTGCAGTCTGGAGGATTCTGGTGAAAAAGATATGGACGATAAAATTACAATGTATTGATATGATCACGATCAAAACGACTTAAAAAAATCAAACCATTTCATTAACCTATTTTATTGCCCTCCGTTTTAAATTATGTTCAGATGAAGGCATTGTACAGTTCACACATCTTAAATGGGAACGTCATGTGATGCTTTTGAAATTGCCTTTTCTTTCGTTGACCATTTTCCTGATGACATCTTCACTTACATAAATACATGTATCTCATGACAATCTTAAGGGGAAAATGGCTAACTACATTTCTGCCTATTACTATACCTGAAGGAAATGGAGTCTCTGCTGGATAAGATTTGAGAGCTTCTTCAACTCATTTTGTTTCCATGATGAATTTCCATCCACTTGACTAAGAGTGTTGTTATCCGACACGATGTATCTAGGTTGAATTTCAAAAGATGAAAAAGCTGATGAAAATACACTATTCCTTTATCAGAAAGACCAAACAATGAATAAATTAACAAAGATTATGTTATTCTTCGTGTAAGACCACGTTAAATTACAAAGGTTCATGAAGGTGAAGTTTGGAATAACACAAAATCATTAAAGCTCGAAATACTGTGTGATCCAAGGAAATAAAATACCTATATTAATTTTATCTATAGGAAACAGACATAGGTTCTTTAAACTGATGTCCAGGTACAGTTTACATATGGACAGTCCATATGATGAATAGCTCTTTTTCCTGTCCGTCTGTCTGTTTGCCTGTCTCCGTCTCTGTCTCTGTTTCTACCTTTCTCTCTCTTTCGCCGGTTTTTCCGTAGAGGTTGGGTTTGCAGGAGGAGGGGGGACTGGCTAGCTAGTGCTCCCTTCCTAGACATTGCCATTGAATATCAATATCATTCTGATAGATAGAAAGAAAGAGGATGGGCAAAATGAGAGAAAGGTCAATTACTTTTGTTCTTTGGCACTTTTCCTCAGGTTCATGTACAGTTGCTTGACATTGTGGAGCTCCGTGCGAGGTGAGTCCTGCTTGGAAGACGTAATGTGATAGTTAATCCGAGGAGATATTTCTAGGTCCAATACCATGAAGCTGATGGTAAGCAAGGCTAGCACAATCGTCAACAACACCTTGAACAAAGTATCCATGATCACTCGTTAGGCAACCAGACCGTAGTTCTGCTTTCTGCATTATAGATTTAGATGACATGGACAGGGTTAAATTAATCTGTATCACTAAAACAATATCAAAAGTATTTGGCATGTCTTTTCTCTTGAAAAGAGAAGGTCATTTTCTTTTTCTTCTTCTACTCTTCCTCCTTCTTATTCCTCTTCCTTCCCTCCTCCTTTTTCTTCTCCTCCTCCTCCTCTTCCCTTTTTTCTTTCTTCCTTTTCCTTCACTTTTATTTGGGGCGGGGAAGGGGAATGAGTTGGTGGAGATAATTTATCGTGTGGCAAATGTCCTTGTCAGTTGGAAGGGGTACTCTGGAGGAGCGTATGACAGGGACGGTAGCCAGTGCTTTATTGTTCAAGTTTATTTCCACATTTGGTTAAAAAAAAAGATACAATCAACATGTGTGTGTGTATAAACATATATATGTATATATATAAACATATATATGTATATATATAAATAAATATATATATATATATATAACTAGAAATGTAATTCGTCATGAGGACGAATTAGGTGGTCTGTTATGTAATCTGAATAACTAATCTTGTAGAAAATTGTCTTAGCTACAACATATCAAAATTTGGAAGAAAAACGATCAATATTTACAGAGATAGAATAAATTTTCCATAAATATGCTGAAATTCGTATTTTGGGTTCCAAGGCCTTTATGATGACGTCACGATATTTGATCTGGCAAAATGAGACATGAAATCATATCTCCAATTCATACTCTATCCAAATATGAAAAAAAATTGAGAGGTATTTAGGCATTCTGACGAGCTATTGCGGATTTTATATAGACATGTTTTTACCATTTTTTACATTATATTGCCCATTGACGCGCGCACGAATTTTAAAGTTTGACGCACGCGTGTGGCATAATTGAAGGTCGAGAATGACTGGAAATAGAAATGACCTGATTCGTACTCTCGTTTAATAGTTAAGTGATTTTGAGCATTTTAAAATATTGACGCGCGCGTACGCGCGCGTCATGACCTTTATGTGACCTTTGATGACATGACCTGTTGACCCTTGACCTAAAGTATATGTGATATGAATATAAATAACCTTTGATGACGCATCATGAAGATATGATTGATAATGTGATTTCACAAAATGGCGCCTGGATGACGTCACGATGACTTGATGACCTTGAAAAAATGGTGGCACTTGAATTTGATAAGCCTGATGACTGACAAAATTTGATGAAAATTGATGGAGCCGAATTAGAGCAATCACGCTCACAATAAAGTGGTGGGAAAATAAAAATAAACTAGAAATGTAATTCGTCATGAGGACGAATTAGGTGGTCTGTTATGTAATCTGAATAACTGATCCTGTAGAAAATTGTCTTAGCTACAACATATCAAAATTTGGAAGAAAATCGATCCATATTTACAGAGATACAATCAATTTTCCATAAATATGCTGACGTCATAATATGCAAATTCGTATTTTGAGTTCCAAGGCCAAAGGGCAAAGGGCAGAGCTATAGAAAATTAAGGAACGTTACAAGACATAATAGAAGGAGAACGAGAACCAGAGGCGGGAGAGGTAGAGGGTGAGAGAGAAGAAAAAGAGAAGGGCAGAGGCAGAGGGAGACAGAGCAAGAGAATAAGAGGGAGGCAAGGCAAGAGGTCGAGGTAGAGGGAGACAGAGAGAGAGGGAGAGGGTAAAAGAGTAGAGAGAGATATATATATGCAGAGACAGACCAACCGAAGGAGAGGGGCATACAAGAGAGGAGAAGGGAAACGGAGCAAGAGATACTAGGAGAGAGATGGAGAGATGCAATTGAGAACGATGTCAAAACGGACCATGTTTTCGTCTGTAGGGCGAGCTTAAGCTAGTAAGGCTCTGGACGATTCATTGCACACGTACGTACGATACATGCATGTAAGTTAAGTACATGTAGCTGCGCCATATCAGTTCTTGAGTTGTATTGCATCAAAGCCTAAACAGTTTACACAGCGCTCGATCTTAGCTTTTTGATCTGATTTCTGCGATTGGTCAACCGGCACGAGTTTGTAAGTATAGTCTATAGAGACCTGAGAGCAACAGTATAATGTAAAATAATCTAGACATGAAGGGTAGATTATTTTAAGACCGAAAGCTTCAGTCTCTGATATCGACGGTTCCGCTGAGATTACATCTGATGATCTGGCTCCTCTGATCTTACCGCCTCTAGGCCTATAGATCTACATAGACTGAACTAAAGTACGGCGTATATGGGGTAGTGTGTGGAAGGAATGGTTCGGTTAGGCCGGACCGAGATGAATGAGATAGGCCTATATGCCACGAGTTTTTTTAATAAACTCTTTACGTCTTCATATATCCACTTTGGCTGTAATATTACACTCTATGTTATTGTAAAAAATATTTTCAACGGATGTAGGCCTACTTTGATTTTCGATAGCTTGCTTATGTATGATTTAATTAGAAATTAGAGTCTAGATCCTAAATTAATGTTTAATTCGAGAAACACTTGTCAACATGATTTGTTGTCAACCATCTTGGCTTTATAACTGCAGAATACCCCGCACTAATTCCAGGGAGCTCCGCCCCCGAAGGCGTTGGAGGTCCAGATCCTACATAGGAAAACGATTCAAACAGCGGGTTCGGTCATATTTTTTCGAAATGTAAAGAAGTAGTAGAGTAGAGGAGGGAGTTTTCGGCCACTTAAGGCAAAATCCTATTTTTGGACTCTTTACTTCCTATTTCTTTATTTTTTTGTTCAAATCATGAAGCCAATACTATTATCATTCAAACAAAAAAAGAATCCCAGAAAAAAATCATGAACTGCCATGGCAATATTGATTTTCATTTTCACTGTTTCGGCGGTAGTTTTCGGCCTAGAGAGGCAGTTTTCGGCCGCATGTACAAAGTCAATAGGGAGCGCGCGCCGTGCGTTCGCCCGCTGATCCCTAGCGCGTGCGGCCAGAGCACGTAATCCCCCGCATGGCTGAAAAAGCGCCACTGTCCGAAGGTGTTCGATATGTATTGTTATTGTTGATGAGTGTGGAAACTGGCATGTATAAAACGTATAGGTGTACGTGTTGTGACTACAACCGTACATACGGTTGTGTGTACTTTTACAATAATGAAAGTGTGAAATGAATGCTAAAAAAGGAAACCTCCTTAAAAATATGCCGAAATATGGTTCATTATTAGAGGATGTCATTAATTGTGTATTTGCTGTGTCAAAATTGCAAACTTGAAAAGTTGCTTACTTTGTTAAAAAAAATATGAATGACACTAGACTAGGGACGGGTCTAGGGCGCTAGTGTACTTTCGTATCCATTTTGTATCCGTAACTCCGGCGTGGAGATACCCTACTAAAACATACCAATAATCAACTAAATCTTCATCAATTGTTAAAATAATGGTCATGATTTAGAAGGCGTTATGTTTCTTACCCCTTTCGTGTCAATTTTAATTCTTTTTTGGAGTATTTTTCCTGAAAACGAATACTTATAATATACACTTTCTCATATGGGATTCATAGCAAACTGCTGCACATTACAATTGCATACCGTACCGACGATGGGGTGCCGGCGCGCGCGTATGTGAAGTTAGCGACTGTAACCTCAGATCCTCATTAAATTAATCAAAGCAATTGATCATTATGGTCTCTAACTTCATTCACGCACTCGCGCGCCCGCACGCACCCCACCGTCAGTACGGTATGCAATTGTATTGTGCAACAGCTTGCCTTCAATCGAGTAAGAAAGTGTATATTATTATAGGTCTTCGTTTTCAGGAAAAATACTCCAAAAAGATAAGAAAATTGACACGAAACAGGTCAGAAACTTAACGACTTTAAATCATGACCATTATTTGATCCATTAATGAAGATTTAGTTGATTTTTGGTATTTTTAGTAGGGTATCTCCACGCTGGAGTTTTGGGTCAAAAGGTCAAAGGTCACAACGCTCATCATGTATGCAAAAATAGCTCGTGATCACGTTATCTCAAGAACTGATTGATGGATTCCCGCCAAACTTGGGTCATGTATGTATCTTGCATAGCCAATGAATGAATGAACTGATTAGATTTTGGGGTCCTAAGGTCAAAGGTCACAGGGCCCATTATGTTTGCACAAATAGCTTTTGATCGCGTTATTTCAAGAATGGATTGCAGGATTACCGCCAAACTTAGGTCATGTATGTATCTTGCAGACTGCAGAGCCAATGAACTGATTAGGTTTTAGGGTCATGAGGTCAAAGATCAAAGGGGCATAGGCTACATGTATATGAAAAATAGCTTGTAATCACTATATTCTGAGAACATATAAATGGATTAAAATGAAACTTGAATTTTTAAAATTGTTTCTGTTCTGGTTTGTAAAATCGCTCCATGCGCGCAGTCGAACATCCATCTAGTTTTTAAAGCTGACAAAGTTCCAATTAGGGTCCTTAATTGTGTGTGAGTTGCAGTTCTTGCGTTGTTGGGATAAATTTAACTATGCCCAGCTTGCTTTGCCGTTAATTTACCAGGTATTTTTATGCTGTCTCTGCTATATGAATTATAACGTTTTTCATCATGAGGCATCAGGCTTTTGGGTTTTTCATCCGTATGTCTGTAGTGTGTACGTCCGTCTCGCTTCCTTATCGTGATATCTCAGAAACTGCTTGAAATATGAACTTCACACTTCATGACTTGATCATAGTACATATTATATCCCACATACTAAGAATCTTGCAATCTGATTGGTCTAAACGAGGTCACATGATCATTGATAGATTAGTACTATCACCCTGCGATAGTACTTTTGTACAGTAATTTTTTGCTGCTGCCCCACTTGCCCATTGAATAAGCATAGCAAAGTAGGTTACGCGAAGTGATTCTGCTGAAGCTAAACTGTCTGCAGAATCTAAACTGTCTGCAGGATCAGAACGCCGCGAGCGAAAACCTAGTTCTTTTAATTATTATTGCCGATGTGGGATATAAAACAAATATTAACCTCCTTTACTCGGGCAATGGATACAAACTATCATCGCCTCGGTGATCTCGGGCTACTATCATCCCTTGCTTGCGGCTCGTGATGATAGTAGCCCCGATCGATCACCTCGGCGATGATAGTTTGTACCATTACCTTCGTAGTCGGTTAATATTTGCTTATTATATTCCACATACTAAGAATCTTGCTCTACGATTGGTCAAAAGGAAATCACGTGATGAAAGATAGTTCGCCCATCATTGATGGGAGAAGAAAAGTTTGTTACACTGTCCAGATAGTACTACTATCTTCAGTGAAAGTGCGTTGCACCCGGTAGATAGTCGACTATCTACCGGGTGCAACACACTTTGCGTTGCGTATTGCTCTCCTCTTTAAGCTCTTTTAGTGTTAGTACGCGAACTTTGGTCACGCGCGAGCTATGGTCATGCCACCATACTGCATACACTGTATCGTACACCGTCACTTGCTAGCTAGCTGTCAATTGATGACTTGTTGCTCTTAAATGACGGAAGAAGTGAAATGTTTCCGATGTGGAATAAAAAGCAAATAATCACCTTTTGGTTTCAGGTGATGGCAAACTATCACTTCCTCGGCGATCTGAATGTGTACGCTATCTTTCCTCAGCTTCGCTCCGGAAAGATAGCTACATCCAGATCGCCTCGGAAGTGATAGTTTGTCCGATCACCTTCACCAACGGTAAATATTTGCTTATTACCATAGGAAAACAATCTGAGTAGATTTTAGATTAACTAGGTCAAGGGTCACAGAGGTCAACTTATGAATTCAAGGTATTGGCATCGTTATGTCGATATCTCGTGAACCACTTGAGAGACGATCTGATTAGATTTGGAATAATTAGGTCAAACCGTCAAAGGTCATGGAGGTCAACTCATAAAATACCAGATCTTAAGGGCGGAGGCATATATATATATAGGTGATGCAGTCGCATACACTTGTTTTAATATTGTTTTTTGATGAGCGTCCATTTACAACATGATAACATATCTGGGACTTATTTATTTGTGTGAGCCCTACTAGTATTTCAGGCCCTGTGCCACATCATTACATGTACTCCATTAGTGGTGGATCCAGAGGGGGGCGCAAGGGGTATGCGCCCCCCTTTTTTTGGCCAACATATAATGTACAGGCCTATTGCAATGATAGAACATTGGGTAGTGCTGTAGCCGAACCGCCGCACCGAATGGAAGTTCGCCGAACATTGCACTTCCGAATCGAACCGAACCGAACCGAACGCAAAGGCCTGGTTCGGATGTTCGGCAGAAAAATGTAAACGTTTTTGCAGGCTAATTAACTTGTCATTTTATACCTATTTTTCATGTCATGATTGCTCATTCTATATTTACTCTTTTCCCATTTTCCTCCTTTGTGATTCATGCCTCTCCAGTTGTGGGCGCGACTTCACTGACGCCATTTAAATCCCAAATCCTGACCTCTGCAACGTTGCGATCGCAAGCTATAAACAAGAATACACGTGTGTACTGGGCGCTGATCAAAACAAGTTCGGGTCAAACCCAATCAATAAAAACAAAATTAAAAATTAATTGTAACAATATCGGTCAAATTTTGCCATATAAATAACGAAATAAATACATATTATAGTATTTCAATTTATTTATTCAGGAAAAGTGTGAATTGTTTTATTTACCTTATTAAACATAAACAATTAAAAGAACGGTAATCGAACGAGCATGGGCTGCTATCTCTGTGTATGTAACGTAAACATCAGTACATTCAAGATGGCAGCTTACATCACTCGTAACATTATACAATAACCGTTTCGGCAAATCTTTAAAAAATATCAAGTATTGTCAAATTGAAAACATGATTCTTGTAAAATTGCAAATAAAACACGATTGAGGACGGAAATATGAATGTAAGTACTACTTTTCTTTACAAATAGTTACGTTTAAACTTTAAAGCAGTTTTTATATGTGAAATTCGTGCCGGTTGGAAGCAGTGTTTAAACTGTTTTTCATCAGGAGTGATAGGCAGAAGTCCTCCGTGCAGGTCGGGCCCGCCCGACCCGCCCAGTGCCGACCACCGTAGCTATAACGCTGCTTGCTATTATTATTACCGAACCCCGAACCGAACCATGTTCGTGTAAAAAATTGCCGAACTCTGCCGAACCGAACCGAACCCGAACATGGCGCCTGGCTTACAGAACTAACATTGGGTAGACTAACTGTATAATTAAGCAAGACAATTATTTTGTCAGCAGTTGGAAATACACTAAAGCTCTGATATATCTCTTTTGTGTGGAAAAGCTTTCATTAGAGTAGATTTGGTTTTAATACATATATTCTTGTTTCTCTTTTTTTCTGGTCAGATCTTTCCATGCTCTTCATCGTGCAGGCAATTTCCAAAGGCAATCCAACTGACGCCTCAGTCCTGTAGACTGTACAAACAGCCAGGAAACATTCCTTCATTTCTTTAGTAAGTTGGGAGAAGAAAGGGTTATTTTTATGCCTCATAAGTAGGTAGAGGCATTATGTTTTCAGGATGTCTGGTACGATCACCATAAGAGACAATCTGATTAGATTTTGGATTAACTAGGTCAAAGGTCAAGGGTCACAGATGTCAACTTATGAAATTCCAAATATTGGCTTTGTCACCGTGATCTCTGTAGAACTATTTGAGTTATGAACTTCAAACTTGATGATAGTATGTATCACCATACGACGACAATCTGATTAGATTTGGAATAATTAGGTCAAAGGTCATGGAGGTCAACTCATGAAATACCAGATTTTAAGGGCGGAGGCATATATATATAGGTGATGCAGTCGCATACACTTGTTATCCCCTCGCCGACGAAGTCGGAGGGGATATAGAAACGCCGCTGTCCGTCCTTCCTTCTGTGTGTGCGTAACAAATTTGGTTTCCGATCAATAACTTCAGTAATGTTTGACAGATTTTAATGAAGTTTGATATGAAGGTTCATGGTATCAAAATACAGGCTAAGTTTGATTTCGGAGTATGTAGGTCAAAGGTCAAAGGTCATAGCTCATTAAATATGCGAATCTGGTTTCCGATCGATAACTTTAATAATGTTTGACAGATTTTAATGAAACTTTATATGAAGGTACATGGAATCAAAACACAGCCTAAGTTTGATTTCGGAGTATGTAGGTCAAAGGTCATAGCTCATTAAATATGCGAATCTGGTTTCCGATCGATAACTTTAGTAATGTTTGACGGATTTTAATCAAATTTGATATGAAGGTACATGGTATCAAAACACAGCCTAAGTTCAATTTCCAAGTATGTAGGTCAAAGGTCATAGCTCATTAAATATGCAAATCTGGTTTCCGATCGATAATTTCAGTAATGTTTGACAGATTTTAATGAAATTTGATATGAAGGTACATGGTATCAAAACACAGCCTAAGTTCAATATCCGAGTATGTAGGTCAAAGGTCATAGCTCATTAAATATGCGAATCTGGTTTCCGATCGATAATTTCAGTAATGTTTGACAGATTTTAATGAAATTTGATATGAAGGTACATGGTATCAAAACACAGCCTAAGTTCAATTTCCGAGTATGTAGGTCAAAGGTCATAGCTCATTAAATATGCGAATCTGGTTTCCGATCGATAACTTTAGTAATGTTTGACGGATTTTAATCACATTTGATATGAAGGTACATGGTATCAAAACACAGCCTAAGTTCAATTTCCAAGTATGTAGGTCAAAGGTCATAGCTCATTAAATATGCATATCTGGTTTCCGATCGATTACTTTAGTAATGTTTGACAGATTTTAATGAAATTTGATATGAAGGTAAATAGTATCAAAACACAGCCTAAGTTCGATTTCGAGTATATAGGTCAAAGGTGAAAGGTCATAGCTCATTAAATATGCAAAAACACCTAATTATATATGTGAAAATGTGGTTAACTTCCTTGCCTAGTAATATAATAGTATATAGTCTAATGGAGGTAACTTGTTTTGACGTATATAGGCCATTTGTACCCTGCGAGGGGATGCGACGCTTTGCGTTGACTTTTCTAGTTTTAATATTGTTTTTTGATGAGCATCCATTTACATGATAACATATCTGGGACTTATTTATTTGTGTGAGCCCTACTAGTATTTCAGGCCCTGTGCCACGTCATTAAATGTACTCCATTAGTGCGCCCCCTATTTTTCGGCCAACATATAATGTACAGGCCTATTGCAATGATAGAACATTGGGTAGACTAACTGTACAATTAAGCAAGACTATTATTTTGTCAGCAGTTGGAAATACACTAAAGCTCTGATATATCTCTTTTATGTGGAAAAGCTTTCATTAGAGTAGAATTGGTTTTAATACATATTCTTGTTCTCTTTTTTCTGGTTAGATCTTTCCATGCTCTTCATCGTGCAGGCAATTTCCAAAGGCAATCCAACTGACGCCTCAGTCCTATAGACTGTACAAACAGCCAGGAAACATTCCTTCATTTCTTTAGTAAGTTGGGAGAAGAAAGGGTTATTTTTATGCCTCATAAGTAGGTAGAGGCATTATGTTTACAGGGTGTCTAGTATGTCAAGTAGAAGAAGAAGAAGAAGAAGTAATGGTGGTTATTTGCTTGTTAGTAAGCAACCAAAGGGCACAAAGGTCAATATTTTTGTAAATAGCTTGTGGTTGCATTATCAGATGAACCTATTTTCAGATTCTCACTGTACTTGGGCCATGTATGTTTCATGAGATGCTTGGTAATTGATCTGGGGTCATTGGGTCAAAGTTCGCAGAGCTCAATGTTTATGCTAAATTAGCTTATAATTGTAAATCTCAAGTACTGAATTTCAGATTTCAGTCAGACTTGGACCATGTCAGTTTCTCAGGAAGCCATTGTAGTTTTTAAATTATAAGGTCAAAGGTCAAAGACACAGGCCTCATGCCGCAATAGCTGGTATTTTTCAATAACTCAGGATCCAGTTGTCAAATAGCACATTTGGTACCTATAAATCTTGGGGCTCTAATAAACATTTTTGTTTTAAGGTTTAATAGGACAAAGGACATGGTCAAAGCTTATATATAAGCATAAATAGCTCATAATTGTGTATCAGATGTGGTTGGCAGATTCCTATCAGAATTGAGTTGTGAAATTAGTTCAGTGCATTCATGTTTTTCCTGTTTTTTTTTGACAGATCTTCCGTACTCTGACAACGAAGACTCCAAACCAAACCACCACCGCCAGAATACCCCTTGT
The DNA here is from genome assembly GCA_037976565.1 of Mesocentrotus franciscanus. NCBI lineage: Eukaryota > Metazoa > Echinodermata > Echinoidea > Camarodonta > Strongylocentrotidae > Mesocentrotus > Mesocentrotus franciscanus. The sequence goes on along the minus strand of CP137670.1, from coordinate 8,828,738 downwards.
GACAAACTTTCATCCCAAGTTACCTCGCCTCTGTACCAACCTCTATGGTAATCAGCACATTCTCTACACTTTCAACCGTCTTCATCATTCACGTAAGCATCCCTTTGATTCACCCAGACATAGAACAATATAGAGGCTGTGAATGGCCAATCAAATTTAGCTGGGATTGGAGAGGAAACACACAAAGAACATGTTATATATCATGGGACAAGAAAGTAGGTAGAGAAAATGTAAATAAGAATAGGGGAGGCCTGATGAAAGCAGTCCCTTGAAAATAAAAGACCATGAATGCAGCTGGCATTTGAATAGGGGAAGAGGGAGGCATGACAACAAAAAAGAATAGAGAGTAAGGAGAAAAATTTAGGCCCTTTATTCACTCTCATTAAATTAGAATGATCAGATAAAAAGTTGACATGTTTTTGTACCCCCTTCATGAAAGCATGATCCCATAGATATACTTCATGTGTGTGTACTTAAAATGTAGAAAAGAAAATATATTTTGAAGGTTGGAGAGGTTTTGTTGCATCCTCAATTGTATGTGTGACAAGGGGAGCTCAACACCAAAGCTATTTTGTAACACACATATCAATTTCAAGATTGCCTATAGCCTTCTAATTTGTTTTCTTTAGAGTTTGATAGCAAATTTTGAGAAAATTGCATATTATGGAATGAATCGTAATTGAATGGCCTTTTTATATTCAATATCAAAACAAAATATTAACATAAATTGATATATATCCAAACAATACTGATGGTTTAAAAAGCATTTCATCCCTTTTTGTATGTCTCATGCATATCTTTTTCTTTTCTTTTCTCTGTCTGCAGGTCCTGGGTTTTCAGTACGGTATATGTTTTGTGTACTTTGTATTGTGTGTCTTCTATACACTCCTTCCATTTTCAGACGTCTTGTTGGATTGAAATATTTTTCACCTCCACTCATTTCACCTCCCTTGAAAAAGACATTTCCCAAAAGCAAAGAAATCATTACATGTTCATATTTCAGAAGAATTTATCACAGCTGTTGATCACTGTCTGTGAGCTCATTTCATTCATTTCATCTCATTTTTTCATGAACGATTCATCCCAATAACGCTTGAAATAAGATCTGAAACGAATTGGAAAAGATTTGGAACGAATTGGAAAAGACTTGGAACGAATTGGAAAAGACTTGGAAAGAATATTAAATAAATGATTACAAATCTTTAAAAAGTGTAAACGTGTGAATTTCTTTAATTCTTGGTGTAAAAGTGAAGGATATATTGGTATATGAGTTCTTAAGCATACTGTATATAAGGTTGAATGTAAATAAATTAATGATAAAGAGTGAATTTTCTGATATTTAAATATATATATATATATATATACAGAACGTTAAAGTCAACACAAATATTGCACAAAGAAAACGGGAGATTGCATAAGAGACTAGAGGAAAAGCGAAACTGACTGTCAAGGAACGGATATTTGAGCATAGTGGTACATGTATATTCGAGATTATAAGAGAGACTAAATAAAGGAGTGTGTTTGATTCATTGAATAAAGGCAAGATAGTCTTTGTATAACTTACAGGAACGCAAATAATTTAGCACAGTTTGATAGAAGAGGCACAGTGTGATTGATTGTTAAGGAAAGAAATTTCAAGAACGTGAAACCAAGAGTGACGTAAAATTTGTTTATAATCGAATAAAACGAGGGGTTAGTGTGCAAAGTAGATATAAAAAGAGTGACGGTGAGATAAACCTGTTTACTAAAGCTTCAGTATGCACAAAAGTGTGTAAGCCTATGTTATAATCATTAAAACAAAAGAAAACCATTATATATTGAAGAACTATATATCATATATAGACATAAGTTAAGAGACTGCATTTTTTTCGTCTAAATTATATACGTGAAGTCTTGAGCCAATTCGTATCGAGTGTACGGCTAATCATTAAAACCATGTTAGAAACGGACACATCAGTTGGACCGGATGGTAACACGTGCATCATGAAAGGCAATGTGGATTGTTGTGTCTGTGGCCTAGATATTCAAGAGAATGAGAACAAAACAACCTGTGAAACATGCTTGAACCATTACCATGTGCCATGTATGGGATTACCTTCTGCAGAAGAGTTGACTAATGCTCACGTAGTATGGATATGTTGCTATTGTGGTAACAACAATTTGTCTAAGCGCCTATATGACCATTTCGGTATCCCTACTGACGTAAACATGTACGAACATCTAACGAAAGACAATAATGATAATGACCATGCAGCACAGCCAAGTCCTATAACTCATGCACGAGAAAAGAGAAACAAATCTTCATCAAGTGGGAAAAAGCATATTCCTCGGGGCAAGAAAAGATCACTTTCGCCAAACCAATCAACCACAAAAAAGGAAGTCTGGTGAATGTCAGAATAGTAAAAGAATCGATGATAATGATTGCCAATCGTGTACAAGTGACATTAAAACTACATTCAGAAGAAATACATTTAGGAAGAGAACCAATAATGATCGAACTGATGTAACTGCTGATGATAGTGCCGAAATTTGGAGAACGGTAGAATCAAGGAGAACTAAGCCGCTTAATGAAAAAGGTGTGTGCCGTAAAGCAACGAATGCGAATAATGACACATATTCTAGCATGGACAAAGTCAAAGGTCGAGAGAAAGGTGTCACATACATTGGGAAAGCGATGGCATACTTGTACACAAAATCAACAAGAAAAAAACAAAAATCACATTTGAAGCAATCTCAAAATGGAAGTAATAAAAACCTTGCCAAAGGAAAAACAGAAAAGAACATCACCACCAATGACAATGACCTTGCCAACGACAAAACAGGAAAAAACTTCACCAAAGAGAACGAAGAAAACAATTGCAATAGGGTTTTCGTAAAAAGTTTGAGCACTTCTGTAAAAGAGAATGAACAACAAAGTCAAATAACTTCCGACCATAGTTATGAAATCGGTGTGATGGCTACACTTTTTTCTAAGAACAACGACATGAGCAAATGGACCTCTTCAGATCTTGATAATATCGTGACATGTGCTAAAGACGCTGATATACCGGGTGATCCACATGAATCGGCCAACAATCCTAATGGAAAGAAAATTCATGCCTTTGACAAATGTTTTGAGTTAGAAATTTGTGAATCCCACACTGGTCCTCTTATAGAAGAACAAACTGAACCGAGTGTACCCTCTAGTAAAGTTCCGTTGATCAATGCACTAGAAGATGCACTAGATACACAACGAAAGTCAGATGGATGCCTAGTCGAATTCAACGAACATACTTTTGTTATAATGCCTCATACCACTGGATATTATATCTTTGACACACATGCAAGAAAAAAACCACTTACTTGTGAGAAAAGCTATTGTTGTTCATCTTTTATAAAACAAGAACAAATTTGAGACACGTTTGAGAGATGGTTTTGCCAACGTTTCAGATTACGTGACAAAGAGCAAAGTATTTCAAAGTGGTACCTGGGCTACCGAAATGGAGATTATTGTTTTGGCGAATTTGATTGAAACTGATATATACATATATGACGAGCAGAACTCTAAATGGAGTATATTTTCGGGCAAAGATGTACAACTTGGAATGGTTACCTCTGACAAAGGAATTTACTTGAGACATACACAACGTATACATTACGATGTTGTTTTGTCAGTACAATCATTTTAGTGCGATAATCCCAACGAACAGCACAATGGAACTGAAAAGAAAAACACACTTGCATCTGATGCTCCACAATATCAAGAGAAATGCACTACAAGCACACCACAATGTCCTAAAGAGTTATCCAAAATGGCATCAAAAAATGATAGTGACAATATAAGCACCCCCATCAGTGATTTGCAAACAGTTGAGACTCCTAAAAAAAGCATCCATGTAGTATCAGGGACCGATGGAAGTGAAACAAGAAGTGGATCGTCTGTTGCTCCAGAAGTATCTATGCTAATTGAACAAAAGACATTGAATGGATGTGAGACTTCTGAAATAAAAGGCATGAAACAAACGAGTAAACCGAACAAGGTGGACAAAACCTATAAGAAAAAGTGTCATGAAAGCCGTACAACAAATGACCCATCCCAGTTTCAGAAAAAAATTCGCACAGAATACCACTTCAATCCTATATCCAATGAGAATGCCAGTCCTACGGATATAACCCAGTCAAACGAACATAACAAAACGGGTACGAAGGTAAATTTACAAAAAAGGATTATTGCTCGGGGTACGTTCAATCAGGGCCATCGAAGATTTGGCAGTTCAAGTGGAAAACAATGTGTTTGTAATTCTTTAATTGCAGTTTTAAACAGCAAGTCCAAGAAAGCCAACCAATGGAAGAGTTCTGATCTAGATCGAATTTTGACAATAGGTGATAATTTGTATACCAATATAAGGAAAAGCACTTCAGTCACAACGGATTATTTAGCCATGAATCAATTACCTACGGAATTGGATGGATATGATGACTGGAATGACTATTTTACGATTGTATATCACGAAACAATTTTAGGACAGTTATTTGATGTTGAATCGCATAATAAAGATCTTGGTTTTGTGACTTTAGAACATGCATTCGAACAACAACTGTGTAAGAATTGTGATGCCCATTTCGTGACCTTCGCCAACAACACATTTGTAGTCATAACAGGACATGAGGGGTATTTCATATTTGATTCGCATTCTAGAAGCAATTGAGGCTTTTTAAGTGCAAATGGGTACAGCATTTTACTTCATACACCAAGCTGGCAAGGGGTTTACAAACATTGTATGACATTAGCAAAGACATTGAGTTGCCATATGAACCATTATTTTGAAGTAACTGGAGTATCAGTACAAGCAATATCCGGTAAGAATGAGACATTAACTGGTTTTCCTATATTACAAGGCATCCCTACTTGTCAGAATATGTCCTCAACTACGCAATATAGCACAACGTCTCAATGCCCAACACATTCTGATGAAAAGAAACGGCAATATGAAGCACCAAGTCTAAAACATAATAGAAATCCAAACAAGGAACACATAATTGAGCTTACTCAAGAATCGACTGATGATTTGCACAAAACGAGTAAACCTAAACTTCTCGATGTACATGACTACAATGGTCAACTATTGTCATTAAAGAATGTAAAGGTTGAATTGAGAAAACTACAAGAAACGGAAATTGGAGACCATTGTTTTGCCAATAAAACGGAAGCGACTGTGACAAAAAACAGCTCTGTAGATGAAAATTTAAAACACTCTAAAATGGAAGATGGAAAAACAAAAGAAGGATCACCAGTTTGGAAAAAGATACAAAAGTCAAATCATTTGAAAGCGTTTCCAAGAAATCGAATGGAAAACGAAAATGGAATAAACTTGAAAATGGAGCTCAACTTAGTTCTGACCGCATAAAACGCAGACGAACTTCACAAAGGAACAGTTCTAGAAATCATAATTACCAAGCAGAATCCAATCGGGATATGACTGATTCAAAATTGAAAAGTGAACCAAATGTCACCACAAGAGGCAGTGCTAGAAAAGAAACGGATGTAATAAGAATTAATACAGAGAAATTTGATAAAGACTCTGATGATTTGATAGTATTAGAAGAAATACAGCAAACGGCCTTGTACTTTGCACCTCTAAATGAAATGAAAAAGAACGAATCGTGCACAAAGTTAAACATTCACGATATTACACCAACTTCTAACAATGGAGCTGAAATATGCACACCTATAGAACATCCATGTACAATCAAACATATTATGGGTGATGGAAATTGCTTCTTTCGTGCTATTTCATTTTACTTATCAGGAAACGAAAATAATCACTTACTTGTGAGAAAAGCTATTGTTGTCCATTTTTTAAAAAACAAGAACAAATTTGAGAATCGTTTGAGAGATGGTTTTGCCAACGTTCCAGATTACGTGACAAAGAGCAAAGTATTTCAAAATGGTACCTGGGCTACCGAAATGGAGATTATGGTTTTGGCGAATTTGATTGAAACTGATATATACATATATGATGAGCAAAACTTTAAATGGAGTATATTTTCGGGCAAGGATGTACAACTTGGAAAGGTTACCTCTGACAAAGGTATTTATTTGAGACATACGCAAAGAATACATTACGATGTCGTTTTGTCAGTACAATAATCTCAGTCTAATATTCCTCACAAAATTTACAAGAATAAGCAAGAAAAGGAGATTAACATGAATCCTGAAGGAACAAAAAAGAAACGAAAGAGAAAAAAGAGTTATGGTCAAAGGAACAAACAGAGCAGAGAGATCATGAGGGAAAACGAGCTACATCAAATAAAGAGACTAGTATCAAGAAGAAAAAACGTTCACAAAGTACAATAGCTCGCAAAGCAAGGAAATCAAATGCAATGAAGGTTAGATATGTATGCGAATGATATAGCTTACAAAACACAACAAATTCTGAGCGCAAAGATTGCACAAAACCAAAAGTATCACGACAGATATTTCTTTGAAATAAACAAAGACACCAATGGAAAACGAATACAAAATAAAACTCATATATGTGGTGAAACTTTTAGGAACAAGCATCTTAATGCAATGAAAGAAAAATACCACTCTGACTTAGAGTATAAAACCAGAAAAATCAAAATCGTTAAAGAAAAATATTTGTCAAATGAAAGGTTCAAGGAAAAAGTTAAATCAACATCAAGAATTCGGTACAAAAATCCACAATTTAAAGGTGAACATAAAGCAAACATGAAAAATAGTATGAAAACAAAATATGCCAATCCTCTTTTCAGACAACAGCACAAGGCAACAATGGGAAATGTCATGAGAAGGAGATATGGCAGTCCTCATTTCAGACAACAGCACAAGGCAACCATTAGAAAAAGATATGCCAATCCACATTTCAGACAACAGCACAAAGCATTAATGAAGAGTGTGTCGAAAAACAACTATAGCAATACAGAATTCAAACAAAAAAGGTCAATGTCCTTAAAATGAAATACCGAAGAATTGATAGGTTCAGGCAAAATGTACTCAAACGTAACTTGAAAAGAGCTGAACTTAATAAACTGAAAATGACCGATTTACATAATGTAATAAAGCACTTTCGACAAATTACTTGTGGTGGACCAGAATATGTGTGCTCTGTGTGTTTCAAACTCCTTTTCAAAAGCCAGGTAATGAAATGTATTAAAAGCAAATATATGGACACTTCATGTATCAGTGACAAATACTTGCATGTCTGTAATTCACAATGCACTTTAATATGTGATATAGCAAAATCTGATAAATCATTTTTATGGATTTGTTTCACCTGCCACAACAAATTACGAGCTGGAAAACTACCTGCAGAAGCAAATATAAACAATCTACAACTACATGATATCCCGGAAGAAATTGCACAGTTAAACAATTTAGAACAGCATTTAATTGGATTGCATATCCCTTTCATGAAATTAATGGCTTTGCCCAAAGGTGCTCAAAACGGAGTGCATGGTCCAGTTGTGTGTGTACCTTCAAACACAAATGAAACAGTGGAAATGTTGCCTAGACCAGAAACCGAAGACCAAACGATTCGTGTTAAATTAAAAAGAAAATTGTCATACAAAAGCTATTACAAATACAAGTATGTGAATAAATCTAAAGTGTTAAATGCACTACAGTACTTGAAAGAAAACAATAAGTGGTATTTTGATGTCACCGTTGATAACGATTGGGAAAATTCCTTTTCACAGAATAATGACATACATGAAGACGATGATGAAACAGAAGACTCAGCAATTGAAGAACACATCTTGCCAAAAGACCCAAACCCTCAAGAAAACAATCCTATCGACAGTTTACATGGTCAACCATTGCACAAAAACGATGTTGAAGATGATTCGGAAGAGCGGTTATGTGGGATTCAGTTAGATACATGTTTACAACCAGCAAATATTGGGCAGGAAATTGTAGATCAATGTTTTGATGAAATACTTTGTTGTGCTCCTTGTGAAGGAAACAGTCCTGTATCAATACTGAAAGATGAAAGCAATGAAGCAAAATGCTTTCCGTCATTATTTCCAAAGGGTCAGCCAACATTCCATGATGTTAGAAGTGAAAACATAACCTTGGGTCGTTTTTGCAAAATAGATTGATGCATGTGGATAACAGATTTGCTCAAAACACTGATTACATCTTTTATGCCCAGTATATCTATGAAATGCAGCAAGTTTTGTCACAAGTTTCTATTGCATTAAGACAAAGTTCAAACAGGAAGGATGATTTCTCTTGTATCACTGCATCCGATTTCAAAAATGCGGATAAAGTTTATGAAATACTAAAAGCGGACAAGGGGTACAGATTCTTGAAACAAATTCGTGGCACACCACCATACTGGCAAAATGCACAGAAAGATGTTCTAGCAATGGTTCGACAACTTGGTAAACCAACCTGGTTCGGGTCATTTTCTTCAGCTGATTTGAGATGGCCTGAAATAATGAATACACTACTCATACAAACGGGCGATGCAAGAAAGATAGACGATTTAGATTGGGCAGACAAATGCAATCTTCTAAAATCAAATCCAGTTACTGTTGCTAGAATGTTTGATAACCGATTTCACACTTTTTTGAAAAAAGTTATATTATCACCATCTAAACCCATTGGTAACGTCATAGATTACTTTTATCGTATTGAATTTCAACAAAGGGGATCACCTCATGTTCATATTTTGATATGGATTGAAAATGCACCGATATTAGGAGTTGATAAAGATGAAAACGTAGTACAGTTCATTGATAAGTACATTTCATGCGAGAAGCCTACAGAAAACGAAGATCCAGAACTACATGAAATTGTTTCACACGTCCAGAGCCACAGTAAGAAACATTCTAAATCATGCAAAAAGAAGGGAACGACGTGTAGATTTAATTTTCCAAGACCAATATCCCAAAGAAAGTTTATCACGAAACCAGTCGATGTTGGTGAAGGTAAAGATATGGAAACCGATCAAAAGAATGCCAAGGAATTGTTAGAATCTGTAAAAAATGAATTATCAAACGAAACCAACTATGAAAGTACAAATGACCTTTTTGGAAAACTTGGTATTACCCAAGAACAATTTGAGAAGGCATATGCTGAATTAGCATCCCAAGAAAGTATAATCCTCAAAAGAAAACCACAAGATGTCTGGATAAATCAATTTAATCCACACTTACTTAGATGCTGGAATGCTAACATGGATTTGCAATATGTTTCAAATGTATTTGCCTGTGTTTCTTATGTAGTATCTTACTTGTCAAAAGCTGAAAGAGAGGTTTGAATACTATTGAGTCATACACTATCGGAAATAAAAGAAGGAAATAATGATGCGAAGCAAAGCATGAAAAAACTTGGTCAAGCGTATATGCATAACCGTGAAGTATCAGCACAGGAAAGTGTCTATCGTGTTTGCTCTCTGAGACTAAAGGAATGTTCAAGGAAAGTTGAATATATACCTGTTGGACCTGACCCTATCCGAATTTCTTTACCTCTTAAAATAATACAAAACCGAACAGATGATGACGAGGACAACATTTGGATGACAAGCAAGGTTGACAGATACAAGTCTCGGCCCGATGGTTCCAAATTTGACAATATGTGCCTTGCTTCCTTTTGTTCTGAATACAGAATTTAACAGCTTCTCAGATGGACGCTTCACGTTGTAAACGAAACAAAAATGTATTTGAATTAAAACAAAATCTAGGATACATTCAGAAAAGAACACGTTCAGATGATGCAGTGATACGATATCCCCGGTTCAATCCAAAAATATCGCCTGAAAATTATAATTTAAGCCTATTACAATTGTTCCTGCCGTATCGCACACAAGAGCAATTAAAACCTCCAGGATTCGAGACCTATGAACATTTTATTCAGAGAGGTTATGTTAACATATCTGGGGAAAAACTGGAAAAAGTGAGCTCGATTGTGATAAAAAACCGTGACAAATTTGAAAAAAATGCCGATGCCATTGACGAAGCAAAAGAGTTTTTATGCAAATTTGGACCACAAGAAAATGCATGGGCTCTTTTATGTCCTGAAACTGAAGCGGAAAGACTTGAATATCCCAAAGAAGATGAAGATATTGAAGATTTTGAGGCTGATCGTGATATTCCTGATTTAAAATCTACCAAAACAAAAGATGACCAAAGTGTTGAACTTCGATCTTCAAAAATTTCTAGACATAAAGGTCATTCTTTGATCAGAACCTTGAATGAAAAGCAAAAAAAGTTTTCTACAACATAAGACAATGGTGTCTTAACAAAGTAAATGGAGGAAAGAGTGAACCATTTCATATTTTTGTAACTGGTGGTGCTGGGACTGGAAAGAGTCATTTAGTAAAATGCATCTATTATGAAGGAACACGAATTCTAGGCCGAATGTTGCATAACCCAGATCATATACCGATACTTAAGATTGCTCCAACTGGTGTAGCTGCATTCAACATTAACGGTTCTACCATACACAGTGCACTCTCTATTCCACTTCAGATACAATTACCTTACCAGCCGTTAAGTGAAGAGAAAATAAGTGCCCTTCGAAATAAACTGGCGCACATACAAGTTATAATCATAGACGAAATATCAATGGTACATCAAAAGTTAATGTGTTATATCCATGGACGCCTACGACAAATCAAACAATCACGAAACCAAATGCCTTTTGGTGGTATCTCTGTTATAGCTGTTGGCGACTTCTATCAACTACCTCCTGTTTTTGGTACGCCCTTATTTAAAGACACTCTTGAAGGTGCAATATGGATAGATAATTTCAAAAAAGTGAAGCTAGACGATATAATGAGGCAAAAGATGATTCAAAATTTGCACTCCTTCTAAATAAATTACGTATAAAATCCAAAGAGGATAAACTGTGTGATGAAGATATAGAAACACTTCAATCCCGTGAAACAGGCGAAGATTGTGAAAATGTTCTCCATATCTATTCCACTAACAAACAAGTACAAGACTGGAACAAACAGGTATTACATAAGAAATGCACAGGTATCGTTTGTATTCTGGCTGAAGACACCCAAAATACGTCAAAGGATAGGACTAAAGTACGTGACAAGCCATTAGCAAAATTGAAAAGTTCATTAGCACCTTACTTATGGATTGCAGTTAAAGCAAGGGTTATGTTGACGAGGAACATTGACGTTGAAAAAGGCTTAACCAATGGATGTTTTGGAAATGTGGTCGAGATAGTGATGGACAGCACGAACTCTAAACCAGTGTGTATCAAAGTGGAATTTGAAAAATCTGATATTGGTATTTACGCTATTGAAAAGCATCAAGAATCGGTTAAAAATATGTTAGGCAACAATTCCACTGAAACTTGCATATGCATGCACAATTCACAAAGTACAAGGTATGTCATTAGACAAAGCTGTTGTTTCATTGAAAAACATGTTTGAATATGGCCAAGCTTATGTCGGTCTAAGTCGTGTTACATCATTATCTGGACTCGTTGTTCAAGACTTTCATGAAGATCGTATATACTGTAACCCTGAAATAAAGAAAGCCTTGAAAATATGCATTCATTCATACAACCACCTATAGCTACTGATGTTAGTGATCACAATATTTCCATAATTCTCCACAATGTACAAGGATTAAAACAACATTATAGGGATTTGAAATGCAATACTGACTTCTCCAATGCAGA
>CP137670.1:8755178-8816591 GCA_037976565.1 Mesocentrotus franciscanus | reverse complement strand
TGGTCTCTTAAACCATTTGAGGGTGCATTGTAACCTCCAATCTTTTGATCTCCTTATTAGACAATCATACTAACTGATTCCTATTTAGACAATCATACTCTACTGAGTGATAGTCAATGAATTAATCTCCCTTTGTTCGGTAGGAAAACCCTTCCCCAACTCCCAAGGTTATTATTCTACAAGTGAAGTGTTTGGAGAGAGAGAGAGAGAACTAGGGATGTCATTTCTATGCGTAAATGTAGGGTCTACTGCTGTTTTAATAATGGAATTCATTTAATTTTACTGTAATTACAAAGACTATAGTTATATAGGAAAGGAGAAGATCTCTTTAATAGGAAAGAATGAGATAGGAATTTGAAGTGTTTGGAGAAAAGAGGGGGAGAGGGAGAAGAGAGAGAGACGCACCACCCCCACACACACACACACCTCACACACACAGACAGACAGACAGACAAACAGACTGAGACAAAGTTTGAACAAGGTGTAGGGGAGAGGTGTAGAAATAGAGAGAATACCAACTCCTTTTTGTCCTTGCAGACTATTTAAAGGTGCACAATCCCGCCAGTGTAGTTATCGCTGCTCTAGTCATGGCCATCTCGGTTCCGAAGATCGACTTCTAATTTGCATACAGCTGTCAATCAAAGTTCGAGGGAGGGGGCATCCGGCCGGCCGGGCTTGCACTTTGCCTGCTCGCACTGAGCGAGCTCAATCAAATCACCAGTGCAGCTTCGGCTGTATCACATGTCGCGCCTGGTCTAGTGTATGTGAGCCGAACTGCGATTGGTATCACTTCGGCACATGTATGCGATAATCGGCATTGTTCGGGCATTCGGAACATGCCATCTGTGTAAGAGCCGTATTCTGTTGGTGTCAATAGGCAGCTAGCACCGTCCGCCAGCGCGTACGTATTTTGAACACCCTCTGGAATACGGGGAACATGCGTCTTTAAGCACCAAACAATCCCCAAAACCGTAAACACAATTTGCTCTTGATGTAAGGCATTCCAAATGTCTATCCTGTATTCAAGACATGAGCTTCAGATATTACTTCTACAATGAGATATTATGTCCTCAGTGAACAGTAAAACGTCCTATTGAGTAGACTACTGTAGTTAACTTTCGCGTACAAACTTGCACAGAGCTGCCAACCATTCCGTTTTAGCCGGAATTACTGCTTTTTTTTCCCTCCAAATTACGGTAGTATGTTTTTTCTTCATAAAATACTTTCTTTTTTTTTCTTTTTTTTTTTTAATTTTTTTTTTTTTTACATACCGCAGGTCAAACAACTGCCCTAAAGTGTTGATTTCATCACAAATTCAATAGAAAACTAAATTTAATGCATACTTGAAAACATACTTGAAGAGAAAAATATTCTCAAAAAGAATGAAATGCTGATAATACCAAAATAACAAAAAAATACCTGCTTGTATGGAAAAAACAGCATGAGGAATGGACATTTCTACATTGGAAGTGTGTCGCGTGTGGTTGTAAGTTTCGTTTTAATGAATTTCTTTTTTGCCATCATGGTTCCTTTTTGGTCACACAAGGTTGGCAGCTCTGCTTGCATAGAATAGGACTCGCATGGCACCCAAGTCCGACTCCCATATGCACGGTTTCATGTTATCCTTTTTTTCTTCATTCTCCTTCACCGTTTACCTACGGAATGTCAGCTTAAAGGGAAAGACCAGTATTGGGAACCAAAAAAAAAATAAAAAATTGAAATGGAAGCTGTTATTACCAATCATGTGAAAGAATATGTTTGTACTAATACGTGATGATAAAAATTTTGCTGGGAAACCGCCTAATAATTGATATATTTGGTAAATTATTATATCTATTGGGACCAAATAGATATCGCGCACGTGGTCGTGTAGTCCCATATACATCTTTCTGTGTACAGTGCTTGTAACTTTACCAAGACTGGGCCAAATTTCTTATCATTTTGATGATTCCAGAACCTTGCAGTACACACCAATACTTATATGCTAGATGATCAACCTTTTCTGATCGATTTCACAACGTTTCTTTCACAATGCAATCGCATGACCAGAACTGGCCTTTACGTTGATTTTATAGATTCAAGCTATACTCAAATTCTTTTTCTGGTGATTGGTACACTTTAAAGATGCCATAATCTGGAAATGTATCTTCTTCTTGCATTAGGCGCACTTCTCAGAATCGTGTAGAACTGGTGGAGAGCTCCTCAACCACAATCTCCATGGCAACGCCCTGCGTCTCAACTTCCAGGGCTCTCCCATCATTCCAAGGGTGTCAATCCACGAGACCCATTCACATGTGGTGGTTCTGATTGCTACGTTCACATCGGTTCATCGTCTGCCATTCCCCCACCCCAACAAATTGAACAGACAGGTATAAGCTCAACAAAATATCATTGATATTGATATTGATTTATTTCGTCCATGATGTGGAAATATGCTTCCCACCAGCATTACAATGATACGAGAAACAGAGTACAATAATATGAAACATGCAAAACAATTAAGCAAACAATTTCAAAACAGAAAAAATCTTTTCCTTTCACAGAAATAATGTTTACAACATCCAAAATTGTTCAGCTTCTTTTCTGATTAGATGATTAAAAATATCTCTATACTGCTTTTAACAGGCTATTCAATATAATGTTCATTGTTTAACAGCTTTAAGAGAACAGATTATGATTTCAAATAATTATGGTCATTATGATTATGGTGGTGATGATGTTGATGATGCTTATAATAAAAATAATTATTATACTTATTGCTATTGTTGTTATTATTATCATCATCATCATCAACGCCATCATTATTCATCAAATGGATAGTTCACTGTAGTGCAGTTACATCATTGTGGTCGTATTATACAGTACAGTAGGTTTAATCCATGTATGTTCACTAACAATAGTGGGTAACTTAAATGCTATCGTATTTTATCTCATTACGAATTGATTGAACATGTGAATAGAGTTTGGTACGAAGAATTGGCGGAAGCGTGCTCGGTTTGTGCATGGGACGTTTAGTCGAATTCCAGAACGGTTGACAGAATTCTAGGTATTGAGAGGGTGACTTTGATCTTTCATGATCTTGTTTGTTTTGGACGCGACTCTCTGTTCAAACAGACAGTTTATATCAGACAAATCATGCCCTATCACTCTCTGTGCCGCTCGTCGCACCCGGTCTAAGCGAGCCCGGTTTTTCTGTGTCCCATTGCCGTAATAAAAATCACGTTATATGTCAGTATGCTTTGTATTAAAGCCTGATAAAACAAAACCAGAATTGTTCTGTCCACGCGAATATTTTTCATCATTCTCAGAAAGTAGAGCCTTTGATTTCCCTTCTTAAACGATGTTTGTGTGTTTTTTGTCCAGTCTAGAGTGTCGGTAACTATGCTTCCCAGGTACTCCTTCACCTGTTCAACCTCATTATTATGGAGAAATAACGGATCATATTTCTTTGATTTTTTCCGAAAGTCAAACACCATTTCCTTTGTTTTAGACACGTTTAAGTGGAGGTAGTGTGCATCACACCACTCAATGAAAGACTTTACCGTTGTGACATAATCATTTTCATTCTCATCAGTAAGATATCCAGTGATTACCATATCATCGGCATATTTTATGATAGTACATTTTACATTGTCACTGATATATTTACTAGTATACAGGGAGAAAAGGGCGGGGGATAGAACACATCCCTGTGGGGCACCTGTGCTAATTGCTTTGGTACAAGATTTAATTACTCCCAATCTTACTACCTGAGGTCTTTCTAGCAAGAAATTATGAATCCATCGACAGTTTGGTGGGAAGCATTCATTTCAAGAGCTTGGCAGCAAGAAGGTGTGGCATACACTGTACATGTAATTGTGTTAAAAGCACTGGAGAAATCTACAAAGAGTGCCCTTACAAAACTCCCACCGACATCTAAGTGTTGATAAGCCTCATTGAGGAAACATCATTTACCTCAAGTAAGAATAAATACCTCAAATTTTTCTATTTTCTACAAGGGCCCAGCAGTTTGGAATAATCTAGTTGACATCATAAGAGATAGCCCTACTGTGAACACCTTAAAAAAACGTTGACTCAACTTTTCAACTTCACGAACCCACTCACACAGATCATATTTAATGAAAACTTTTGAGCGCGTTCACAACTGTCTTCTTTTTTCTTCGTCTGCCATTCCTGCACCAAAGCAAATTGACTAGGCCGGTGAGCTCAACAAATGATACATCAGATCAAATTTAATGAACACTTTTGAGCATGTCACTCATGAAATAAAAAATTCAGAACAGAAAAACTTTTGAAGTACAGCTGAACCATGTTGCCACACCCATTGATACATTGAACGTTCACAACTGTTTTTTTAAATTATTTTTTATCGTCTGCCATTCTCAGCACCGTCTCGTCCATTTCCCAAATTCCAACAAATTGTATGAATACAAAAGCTTGGCAAATGTAAACTCTTCTTGTACTGCCTGGGGGGTGTTTTACAAAGACTAAGATCGACTTTAAGTTGGACTTACGTATAGCAGGCCGTTCATGCCATTGTTTGCTCTCATCATTTACTGGCATTGGTCTCTCAAGGGACGTACAAATCATGGTAAAAATCTACAAAACTTACATTTTTGATAATTCATTATTGAAGGAAAAAATATTATCTAAAGATCATAATGGTGAGAGCAAACAATGGCACGAACGGCCTGTTATACTTAAGTCCAACTTAAAGTCGATCTTAGTCTTTGTGAAACACCCCCCAGATCAAAATTAGGCATACAGTTAACAACTAAATTATTCATACCCTCACCAACTTTTGTAATTTTTAAGAATGTGAAAAATTGATTTGTCCCAATTTTTTTTCTTCTTGAGAATGTGACACATCAAAGCTTACGTCTAAAAGTATATCAAAAATGGCCCTAATTCAACCAGTTCACCTTTCCTTCTAGAGTTACGAATATCGCAACAACAAAAAAGAAAAATCAAATTTGCAAGGGGCATGTTAACTGTATAAATGCTTGTACGTATGTTCTCTGGTCAGTTTCTAACACCAACCAAATTTGTGACATGAATCCGGGATTCAACACCTCATCTAATGCTAAAGTTTAGAGAAAGATAGAAAAAAAAAGGAAGAAAGAAAGGGAAAAAAACAGGGAAAAATGTGAGAACAACAAGTTCAGGAACTTAGGACATAACCCCTCATCTTGATGTGATACAGCACAGGGCCCTGCAACACCCAAGGTTTGCGAAGAATTGCAAATTTGAAAGAACAAATCTGATTAGTTAATGGTCAGCCCTATGAGCAATATGTGCGTGCAGCGATGATCTTGATTGGCCATTGTTATTTTGCAATTGATTGCAAACTTTTGCTGTTGTATTTATTACTCTACTTCAATTTCTTGTTTCCTTTGCTATTGTTATATTCGTTTATGTTCCTGGAAATGAAATAAAATTTAAATAATAATAAAATAAACCTTTGTGTCACGTCTCCCAGAGCAATTGTTGTTAATATTTTCATTATTAGGATTCTAACAACCAGTTCACCAGCTCTGATCTTTCCTCCATCTTCGCTGACGCCTCCGTGACGAACTTCCGCGATGCGTCTAACATCCACGAGATCGTTCAAGGCGGATCGCAGACCTACGAGTTCCAGGCGTGCGGGTCATGGATGACTGGGGACGGCGAGGCATGGTTTGCTCTCTCTGTACGAGGTGGTAGCCTTGTCTTAGTCAAGATGGCCCCTCTTGGTTTGAGAGGTAAGCAAGATTATAATGGTAGTCAGGATAATGATATTATACAGATATTGACTGGCAGGGGGTGTAATATAACATTCTTTGGACAGCTGAAGGGAGTTATATTTTCCCAAGTGGTTATATTAAATATGGTCACGAGGGAAAATATAACTCCCTTCAGGTCCGAAGAATGTTATATACCCCCTGCTAGTCAATATCTGTTATATTAGATAGCCTTTGTTTGAAAATTTAGGGGGGGGTGGTCCATTTTTTTTCGAGGACAAACAAAATTTTAGAAAAAAAGTGAGAAAAAAATTGAAAAAAATATTTCGAGATAATTCGAAAAAAAATATCTAACAAAAAAAAAATTTATAAAAAAAAAGGATTTTTGGGGAAAAAATGTGGAAAAAATAATTTCAATGGAAAATAAAATTCGAGAAAAAAAAATAATGATTAAAATAAATTGACCTTGGATATTGGTATCATGTGTGTAATTGGTGACATACAGTCCTCAAGAGGGCGACATGCATTGATTAAATATATATTCATTTCACCAGCTGGTTAATATAACCAAAAAGTAACCGGCCAGAAAAATATAACAATTAGGATCCTCGCAATTAATATCACGTGACGAGCTCTGGACCTATCACATCTCGGTATCTGTCTAAGCTATCTAATATATAGTTTTATTATACTAATAATACAAATTGTGAATTGGATAATGAACAAGACTTGACAATTTCATCGCGTCAAAAATCTGTAGGCCTACTTGCCAGAGCAACACATATGCGGATCTGGACCATGCCTTATCGCTTTTAGCCATTGGTTATCGCTTCTAGCCATTGGTTATCACTTTTGATGGAATTATTTTTGTTTTATGTTAGGCATGGTAGGAAATTATGATGCACGATCATGTGATGTCTTTTGACCAATTAGAGTTTGTACATTCTAGAACCCGTTTTATAATGACCAACTGGACTTGAACAAGGAGAAACTATACACATTGGCTGGAACAGTTGGTAGGTCTAGAAATGAAGAAAATGAAGTTCCACATTGACGCGCAGAGTGACCAAAATCAATTTAAATGATGTAAATAATAATGATGATAATAATAACCAGGGTTTATATAGCCCTTAATATGAAATATCATCTCTAAGCGCTTTACAGATATCGTTATCCCGATCATCGGATTAGGGAGTATTCCTACCATATAGTCTCTGTGAGGGCATATGGCAATTGCTCACACAAAAGCTATTGCCATCCTACCAGGTCCCCATTTCTCTCCTGGGTATGGAGTGGAAAATGTAGATTAAAGATAAAGACCAGTTCTGGTCATGCGATTGCATTGTGAAAGAAACGTGGAATCGATCAGAAAAGGTTGATCATCTAGCATATAAGTATTAGTGTGTACTGGAAGGTTCTGGAATCATCAAAATGATAAGAAATTTGGCCCAGTCTTGGTAAAGTTACAAGCACTGTACACAGAAAGATGTATATGGGACTACGCGACCACGTGCGCGATATCTATTTGGTCCCAATAGATATAATAATGTACCAAATATATCAATTAGTAGGCGGTTTCCCGACTTTCCCGGCAAAATTTGTATCATCACGTATTAGTCAAAACATATTCTTTCACATGATTGGTAATGATAGCTTCCATTTCATTTTTTTGAGAGAGGGGCATTTCCAAAACTGGTCTTTACCTTTAAGGCCCTGCATGAGCAAGGGTCCCCCCACTTAGTATTGAGCTTATGAAGATCAAGAAATCCAGAGTTTTGAGAGCCTTAAGATCTAGATGGAATGTAATAATTTACCAAGGAATAGTATAGTGGGGAGCAGAGCCGTGGACAGTGAAATAAAATTGAAAGAATTTTGCGAACAATACGTTCACTCATAAGCAACAAATGGAGTGCTTTGAGAACTAGTGTGATGTGCATGTATTTGCTGGAGAAGGTCACTACCGGTATACAAGCAGCAACATTCTGTAATTCTTTATTAACATGTTATACAAATAATACATGTTTGCGAGTGCATTAGTAAATATGCACTGCAAGCAGGTTAAGTCACAGTAGGATAATAAACGAGACTTGTCGAATTCATTGTCCATCTCATTGTGACTTAACCAAGTGCAGTGCATATGATATCACTAATGTACGAGCTAAAAACTTGTATTATTTGTTTTATAAGATGGGTCTACAATATGAGTATAAAGACGAGAAATTGATGGTTGTTATCACCAAAATGCACTCCCCGTGCATATGGTAAGAATTAATGCACGCACACGTGATCCATTTCGACGCTTCTCATTGGCTACATTCTTGAACCCATTTTATAAATAATAATAAATGATAATAATAGTGGGTTTTTGTATAGTGCTCATGTCTGTCAGAATTGAATTGACTTGCGCTTCATGATTATTACCCCGGCTTTAGCATGGCTGCCATTATGGCCCTCTAACATTTCAAGGACTGAATTCCTGCAAGGTACCTTTTACCTCACCTGGGTCAAGTGTGGCATACATGTATGTAGATTAGTGTATTGCCAAAGAATATTGGTGCTGCGGCGGGACTCGGACCGCAAACCATGCTATCTACCCATAGTATGATGGCGTATCCACTAGACCACCACACCTCCACTTGTTATGTTTGATTTATCATATCTGCAGGCTCGGGTGATTTCTTCCTTTGCGGTGATAGACTGTGAGAACACTGCATCGGACTTCTGATGATTGTTAACACCCTGTAATTCTGTGGGGATTTCGCAGGCCAGAATTCTGTGACTAAGTCCTATTGGATCTTCTGCACTGCCTTGATAGTTGGAGTCCACTTTGCCGATTATACTCCAACCTAAATCGGTCTGCATCCCGAAAGGTCCGTCTTCATCTGAGGAGAGAATCACAGCACGAGGAGCTAGAGCATTTGCACAGTCATACCCAATCAGGAGGCTGATTTCACAATCTTGAAGGGGCATCATGCACTCTGCAATCTCAGTCAGATGAGGGTATGACCTGGCCACATCTGGAGTGGGAATGGGCTCCCGGTTAGCAAGCATGATGCTGCGGGTGTATGTGGGTGGCAGACTGATCTCCTTGTTGCTATTGAAAGCCCTCACCTTTAAACCTGTAATCTTCTCACTCTTCACCCTTTCATCAGCCCGTGTCATCGTAGAAAGCAGGAGGTTGACTTCTTTACCTTTGATTCCCATTTTTTGCTTTGTCTTGTCCAGGATGAAGGTGGTGTCAGACTGCGTGTCCAGCATTGCGTACACCAACCTCTGCTCTCGAGCTGAGTCATGAGACAACCAAACCGGAAGTATCGAAGATGTCTTCAAGTTGTTGTCATATTTGTTGGCCGATGCATGTGAGCTGGATTGCAATTCCCTTTGACCTTTGGAATCCTTCTGCTGTGCTTTGGTTCTCCAGCTATCATCATGCAGTACCGTAGGATGTCTCTTCTTACATGATGAGCATGTGGATCGTCTCCTGCATTCCTTGGACATGTGTCCATACTTTAGGCAGCCAAAGCACAGTCGTTGTTCCTTTATGAAATCCTTGCGGCTCTCTAAAGTCTCCGCCTGGAAAGTGGAACAGTCCCCAAGTCCATGGGTTCCCTTGCAAAGGATGCATGATGGCTTGCTGTTGCCTTTCTTAGTATCAATTCCAAATGTCCTTGCCGTAGTCAGCTTCTTGTCCCCCTTTGGCACCTGAAAGGATGTGACCGGATCACAGGCAATGGTTGCCTCATCATTTACAAATCTGGCAAAGATGGAAAATGGGGGAAAGGCACCTGTGTCTTGCCTGATCTTCGCAACAGTTCGTCCCCATCTCGCCACCATCCAGTCTGGTAGTTTGGCCATCAACTTCCTATTCTCTCTTTCATCATTTAAATGTTGAAGATGATGGACGTATCTTGATGCTGTATCGCACTGTCTTAGGAAGTCGGCCAGTCTGCGTAGACCTTGTGCATCCTTCGTGTTAATCTTTGGCCATGCATCTAGACGGTCTCTGTAGGCGTTGGAGATGATGAAAGTGTCGCCATACCTCTTTTGTAAATTGTTGGTAGCTGCTTGATATGCTCCATCATCTCCCAGCAAGGCATATCCTTGGACCAGGCCCTTTGGTTCTCCTCGGAGATATTTCAGGAGAAAGTAAACTTTCTCCTGCGGCGGAATGCCCCTATGATCGATGAGGGTGTCGTAGCTGCGTCTCCACGAAGTATATTCGAGCGGATCACCCCCAAAGATTCCTGGCTCCGGCACGGGCAGCCTGCTCATGGCAAGGAATCTCAGCACTCCGTCGTCTGGACTTGCCTCTGCTCTTGCTGCTGGCTCCTTTGAAGTCTCTTCATAGTTGGTGGCAGCTGGCGGTGTGTTGTCAATCCATTTCTTGACCCTGTCGTGATCAGTGGTAGTGGAGGAGGACTTTGAAGACACATCACCGCGTAAAAGAATCAACGTCTTCATGGCTTCTTTCATCAAGCAGGAATGCTCTTCCTCCATCGCCTCCAGCTTGTCTTCGCTTTTGTCCTCTTCTGACAAGGCAGCCATGATTTCTGCCAGTCTTTCTTGAGCTTCGATGGCCTTCTCAAGTGCTTGTTGGGTGCTGTTGCGACCATCTCTAATTGGTGATGAATCTGGTGTTTCATCACTCAACAGCTCCCTCAACCTGTGGGCTGTTCTCTGCCACGTTCTAGCTGCACCCTTCCAGTTCTTGGTTGCAACGCCAAGCTGGTATTTCAATCCCTTTTCGGTTGCAACTACTTCTCTTGTCGGTCTTGTTTGACCCTCGGCTTTTTCTTCTCCTTCTGACATCTTGTATGATCGTTGGGAGAAAAGCTAACTTGAAGAGCCGAGAGGCCGGTTGGTTTATCTCAGGAAAATATTGGCCGCTTCCCTGAGGTCTTTACACTCTTCTGATGCAAGAGTTTTCACTGTGACTGCTTGTGAGGCGCTGAATAAATACAATGACTCAGGTTTCATACGGGAGTATCAGCCTCGTCTCCAAGGCCTTTAATCATTCGCTTTACCGTAACTCCGTGAAAACTGCACATGAAAAAGTATAAAAGGAATGCATAATAAGCATGTGTTCGTGAATATAAGTTTCACAATAGTCATAGTCAATGAACACAATAACAAAGTCTTAACCTTGACCTGTCATTCACACAAATATGCCTTCATTCCTCATCCAATTTCTTCATGGAATGACTTATTCTTCGGCATCATACATTTCACCTTTCTATTTCTTTCCACTTTAAGCAAAACCAAACATCAATTATAGATGTAATGACATATTAAATATTCAAAGGATATCTCTAGTAAGGTACTTGTATTATCATATGTGTGGGTACACAGTCTTTACATGTTATGCATTTGCCATACAAATTACTTCTGCCACTGTGTAAGTTTCATACAATGTAAACATCTTAAAAACTACCTTTTTTACATTCATTTTCATAATCTCCAAATATGTGATATGACTAACATTTGTGCCTCCATAATACTGTAGAAACAGATCTCAGGAACAAAGGATGCTCCAGAAAACCACAGATTTTCCTCACATAACAGAAATCAAATTGCAAACAAGATCATTGCAAATCAGCCAACAACAGGTGGCGCTATACCAGTTTCTGTCCTTAATTCTAGAAAAACATAAGAACTGTCAAGAACAATCTTGGACCAAACGCCCTTTGTTGGTTCTATTGTTGCAATGTTAAGCTAAATCAATAAATACTAAATAAATTGACTTTAACTGGCAAATACAAACTCACAACTTTCACACGTGGTATACTATTATTTTGATAACTATCTCTATTTTTCTTGCCAGGAGAGGCCAAGATGCTATGTATCTGGCCCAGAGTGTGGCTGTCCGACCCCTTGGCCAGGACATGATGGCTTTCTGTGTATGTAGGGACCACAAGCTGTGGATCTGGTCCTGCAAGGTAATATTAGTCCCAATACGGCCTTTATTTAAATAGTCCTTTTCTTTATGTGTTGATGGGTACATAGTTGTGTTAGGTGTTTGGTTGTGCCAGCCTGATTGACCACTAGGCCTGGACATGCTGGCTTTCTGTGTCTGTAGGGACCACAAGCTGAGGTTCTGGTCCTGCAAGGTAATATTAGTCCCAATATGGCCTTTAAATAGTCCTTTTCTTTACGAGTTGATGGGTACATAGTTGTGTTAGGTGCAGGGCCGTAGCCAGAGTTTGATGTTGGGGGCACATACATGTAATTGATCGACGTCCTGGGGAGGGTGTATGAGGAGGGGTGTCTTATGACCGAGCTAAGATTGTAGAACAAAGACCAGAGGGGGAGGGGTAAATAAACTTTAAAAGAGGACACATTGGACAACAACCGTTACTGTCACCAGGGTGGAAGTTACATAAAGAAATGTCAATGTCGGCACGGTATAAGGCAGAAAAAATGACCCTATTTCACCGTCTTCCGTAATCTATATATGCCCTTTTTAGGGGGTCATTTATTTATTGATTGATTTTTTTTAATCGATGATTAACCGTCAAATTTATCAGATTATGTAACCTGCTTAACATGTGCCATTTTTATATATTCAGTGCCAAAATGATTAATAATTATCGCCTCGTCTTTATTGATTTTTCAAATTGTGCCCCCCTTCCCCATGAAATTTCAATTTTGCCTCTTTCTTTTCATTTTCTGGACGCCACTGATTTTTGGAGATTTGCCTCCTCCTCCCGGGACAGTAAGATTTTCAAACTAGCCCCCCTTCCAGTACTGATGTGTCCATAGGCCCTATTACCCCCTCCACTACGATTACTCGTGTTTTTTTTTTGGGGAGGGTTGCACTTAGTTTTGTTAAACTTTGCCCTCCCCCTCTCCACTATAGAACATTTTAAAATTGTATTACGATGTTTGCCCTGCCCAGTCTCTTATTAAATATATGCCTTCTCTCTCATTAAAAAAGATGATTAAATCTTCTCTCGTCTCTATAAAATATCTATCAATCCTGCATAAGACTGTATCAGCACCATAACAATTCAGTCATATAGCATTGTCATTAGAGATATCAGATATCTTTCACAAACTAAGAAATGTAAAAAACAAGAATTGAGCCGTATCAAGTAATCTTATTAAAATGTATGAACTCTTTCATCAATATAAAATGTTAATAATGATGTTTTCTGATGCAACATCACATAACATAACATTACATCAACAAACATAAAGGAATAAATGTGGGGGGGGGGGCAAGCTGCTTCTTCTTGAACACAAATGTTCCAGTTGTAAAATTTTGCAAGAAATTTAAAATTTAAATATTTCAAAAATTGAATCCATTTGATTAATTAAATTATCTACATGCTATATTCCTGTGTAAACTACAGGTATACAGTGAGTTTTATGAGTATTGTTTTTCTATATAGGAAGTTATTGTCGTTGTGTTTATCACTACTATCATAATTATTATTATTTGTATTATTTATATCATTACTGTCAATATCATTACTAATATTATTATTTCGTCAATATCTCAGCTTGATCTATGCTGGGTTTTTAAATCTCATTAGCATACTGGGGCAAGCAACAACCAGTAGCCTTAGGCCTCAAGTACTTTTTGTAAGAGTCTTGCGGTACTAAGCAGAGCTGCTTCGATCGTGCAGGAGTTCTATATTTGTGGTAACCCCAATTTTATTCACATGTTTAGGAAGATTGCTTGTGATCATGCTTAATGCACCAACTACCAAAGGGACTACACATGTTTTGATATTCCACAGCCTTCCCACTTCTTTTCGTCTTGATACTTTTCAATCTTTTCCTTCTCTTTCTCAGCAATCCTAGCGTCACCAGTCACAGCTACATCAATTAGGATGCATTGGCTCTCTTTTCTGTCCACTAATACTATATCTGGTCTACAGGCCTGGTTCTCTCGATCTGTCTGGATGCTAGAATCCCAGAAGAATATTATGTCAGCATTTTCTTCAACCTTGTCTGGCTTATGTTCAGACCACTTTTCTGCAGCTTCAGGTCCATGCTGGTTGGCATTGTTCCAGTTTATGATTCTGGCTACATTGTTGTGTCCTTGGAGGTACTCAACTTGCGCCATTTTACTGCATTCACTGATCAGATGACCCACTGTCCCTTCCTTTGTTCCACACATTCTGCAGAATGGGGACACATTTTGTTTCTCAACTTTTGCCTTCAATGCATTTGTCCTGAGTGCCTGATCTTGGGCGGCAGTGATAAGACATTTTGTGTCTTTCTTCAGGTCTCCCTTCTTTATCCATTCCCATGAGCTATCATCCTTGACCTGCTCTGTCTGACGCAGCAACTGGCCATGTAGCGCCTTAGCATTCCAATTCTCAAGCTTCCATTGTCTCCCCCTCCTTCTGATTTGCTTTGGATCTTTCCTCAATGCTCCTTCATGTTCAACCACATTAAGTAGTGGTTCCGTACTGTTTTGGACGTAATAGGCTACACTTATCTCCTCCTCGCGCACACAGTCTTCCAGGCCAATCATGCAGCCCCGACCCCAGATCGTCTTGGCAGATAAAAACGGTGAACATCAGTTCTGATCGTGGAGGCAGCATTCCATAGATAGTCATTTGCTTCCGTGTACGTGTTCCTGTCCATGGTCTCAAGTTCAGTCTCGCTCCAGTTGCGAGTATTCCAGCTCCATACCTTACAACTGACACAGCCCATTAATTTATTGCCAGTACTGTTTTACCATTGAGCTTTGACTTCAGGACTTTCTTTAGCCTCGGGAAATGTTCATTTCAAGACTTCCTTCATACGTCCATATAATAGGTCATCATACTCCAGTACACCAAGATACCCGTAGCCATCTTCTTCCACTGATTTTATCTTGCGTCCATCGGGCAAGGTAATTCCCCCATTCTTCTCAACCTTCCATCTCTTTAGGACGAGAATACCACACTTGTTGAGGCCAAACTCCATTCCAATGTCATCACTGAACACACTGAACACACTGACACTGACTGTGTTCACTAGTGAATCCACCTCTCCTTCATCCTTCCCGTTGAGCTTTAGGTCATCCATGAACATCAAGTGATTGAGAGTCTCAGACTTACTGCCTAAGCGATATCGTCCGTTTGATCTTCACATGCAGGATTATCGACAAAGGTACCAAGCAGATGACAGATAGCAGTGGTGATAAGCTGACCCCTTGATAAATACCTCGCCGAATTCTAATCTCTCGATCCTAAAATACATCTGTTGGACGTCAGCTTCGTTTTCCAGTTCGGCATTTTCTCCTGGATGAGGCGCTGTATGTTAGGAGCTAGCTATACCCCGCCAATCTAAGTGTCTCAAGAATTTAATCCAGGAATGTGGTACCATATCATACGCCTTGCGGTAGTCTATCCAGGCCATTGCCAAATTTGTTTTTCTTCTCTTGTAGGTCCGCAACACCATTTTGTCGATAACGAGTTGATCCTTCGTACATCGGGAATCTTTCCGGCATCCTTTCTGTTCCTCAGGTAAAAGACGTGCTGAGTCAAGGTGATAATATATCCTTTTAGCTAACATTCCACTCAATAGTTTACACATTAAGTGGAAGGCATGTTATAGGCCTGAAGTTATCCACAGCGTTTCCCAAAGAGGGATTCTACACACACAGTATTCTTTTAGATGATTCATCCACTCAGGTACACTACCTGTTTCAAGTATGTTATTGAGCTGTTGTTTTTTCGTCTGTGTACATTGGGGAAGTACTTCAGCCAATATCCTTGAACTCCATCTGGCCCGGTCCTTTCCAGATGGCTACCTTCCTCAGTTGGTTTTGAACATCTTCCACAGTAATGACCACATTTTCTTGTACCTTCTCATCCTTCAAGCTTGTTTCCATGCACATCAGCTAGCCATTTTGTTTCTTGGTTGTGCTGGATTGTCCCAGATACCACTACAGAAGTCACACCTCTCCTGGGAATCTGGCGTCATGTAGTTGTTGTCTATAACTCCGTCCAGCTCCTGATACAACCTCCTTTGGTCATACTGGAACATACGGTTTTGTTTGTATTGGCTTATTCTCTGCTCGCATGTTCTCAGTTTTGCACCGTTCTCTGTCACTCGCTGCTTCAACTCCTCAATGACCGCCTTCCGTCCCTTCCTTTTCACATTGTACTTGTTCTCGATATGAGCTAGCCCCTTTATTCTATTACCTGGTTCTTCTCCTTCCTCTCTAACTTGGTTAATTCTCTTCTTGCTTGGTCTTTGTTTCCTTCTCCTGGACTGCTGCAGCTCGTATGAGCCTATTAGTCTCGGTGATCAGTTGTCTCAATATGCCTCAGGACTTCACTCACCTCCTTAGCAGCCTCATGCAGCCTCTTCCTGTCAACCTCCTTTAGTGATCTTAGCTGGTGCTTCTCACATCTTCTAGAGCCTTTTAAATGCTTTACAGGTCTTTTTGCCTCTCTGTCCGCCCTTCGGTATCTTGGAAGTGGATTTCATGACTTCCATTGCCCTGCCTTTCCATCTGAGGTGCAAGGTCATATTAACTCATCCGTACGGCATCAGTGACATGATTACCTTGGGATGCCTCTTCCGCAGATCATCCCCGTAGACGCACACTCCTAGAATTACGTGGCGGATCCAGGATATAAAAAAGGGGTCCAGTTTCCCCCAAAATCCAGCAAGCAACGAAAAAAAAGAAGATTACAAAGCAAACACAAAAAAACATCAAAGCAAAAACAAAATAAAGTAAAACAACGACGACGAAAAATTATTGAGCGTAAGGCCCTCGTGGCACCCCTGAAGCCGCCCCTCACCTCCTATATATATTCAGACCTTTCGAAGGGTTTTTCATTTCACATGGGATAAATTCATATAATCTATGGAGAGAAACTTTTGATAAAAGAAAAAATAAATAAACTGAGAACTTACATTCAGAAAGGCATTTAAGCTTTTGAAAAGTTAACTCGTCTTCTTTTCTCTCACTTAAAGGTACTAGGTACTAACCCTAACCCTAACCCCCTTTCCCGGCTGCTTTCGATTCAAGCATTTATGCTTATGATAGTTGGCCTCTGCATTTATTTTAATTCTTTGATCATATATGTTATATATGCATTTTTGTGTGTGTATTTCTGTTGTCACTTGATGTAAATCATATTATATACTATTATTGTTATTTAAATGTTTTGTATTTGATTTATTAATAAATGCAGAAACATCTGCTAAAAAAAAAATGTCCCATTTGCAGGCCAACAAAATGAGAAGGTTAAATTCCAACGGCATTTGAAAGACGGTACTACTTTAGAACTTCCCTCAAAACGAAAGGGCTTGAAAATGGCTTTTGGTGGGGAAAAAACGACCATTAGTTGTCGAATCGACTTAAGTGATTGCAATCACCTAAGTAATAGTCTGATTTTCAGAACCTTTTACCGAATGGTCGTACTTTTTGTGCTGCACAAAGATTCAATCAGTTTAATTTTGGCCATTACAAATAGTGGGTTGTTGATGTAGACAAATGCTCATGTACCTGTTATAGCTCATTTTATGTATGTGGTTATTACCAAAGAGAAAAAAAGATGTCAGTCAGTCACTCAATAGTGTCTGACAGTGAAGTCTAGAAAGTAAACGGGTTTCCTTGCATAATTTGAATACTAGGACACTGCTTATGTTTAAATTTCACAGATAGGACATACATTACATATGCATAACTCCTGCAAAATTCTACAGAATTTGATGTTTGCTGCAAAAGGACATAGTATCTTTAAAGCCCCTCTAAAGTGTTTGGAGACCACAAATCTGATGGCAAAATTTCATTTAAATTGTATCATAATGTGAACGAGGATGTCATTTAAGACACATTTCTGCAAGGATTTTCAAAACAAAGGTGTTTGACATCGAATATTGATGAAAGAATACAAAATTTAGGTTTTCTGCGTAGAACAGAAAACCCAAATTATGTATTCTTTTATCAATATTTGTCTTCAAACACCTTTTGGGGGGATCTTTGCAGAAGTGTGTCTTAAATGACATCCTCTCTCACATTATGATACAACTTGATAAATGATGGTATTAAAAGTAAAGAAAAAAATCATGTCCATTTCAAAATGAATTTTACAAATTTGTTATCAAACTTATACATGCTAACCCCATAGCTTCTAAAACGCATGAAATGTATATTGTAGCTTAGAACGCATATATATATATATATATAAGAAGAATTAAACAAAACTCTAAGGCGCGTATTCTTCCCGTTCATTTAAACCTGACTAGGGCTTTTTTAAAGGAAACCTTACCTCGGACTAAATTCAATTCTTTAACGCGACCTAGCTTGCACCTAACAAAAAGCCAGTCTCGGTTAAAAATGTTAGGTTATTATTCTAGCTCCAAATTATAATTTCCCATAATATTTCATTGTTTGTACCTTTTTTCTGACAGATATCCGAGTCCACATGGAATTTTATATATATGTGAAAACCGGCTTAATTGTTTATCCTCTTCTAGCTCTAAGTTGTAATTTAATGTGATGATAATATTCTTGATTAGCATCATGCCTGAAAGATACACGATGTCTTGAGGGCTTTATAGGAATAATTCTACTCCAGTCAGCGGATTCAGACTTGATCGCTCACAATGTATGCACCCAGGTCTGTATTCAAATTCTCCTCTTTCCTGGCAGCATTCCAGCCAGGCGCCTTTTGAGAGACGCTCAAAATTCAGTGAAAACTATTGTCGTATCCTATCTGGCACACATTTAACGCCTGGAAGCAGAGAAGCAATGTAGAAAAAAGAGGTTGCTAAAATAACGGCATACATTATTGCCCATGAAGTTTGAACAAATTGTCATTTAACACCTTGCATAAATCGTCTCTTCGGTTTTGTTTGTAGGCCTATTCATTGATTTTATTTCTCAAAGCTCCAATTCTTTTTCGTACATAACATAGTTTATACAAAACTGCAACATAATTATAACAAAGCTTTTTTATCAATTGATAAACAAACATAAATACAACATAATTCATTGTTCATTATTTCACAATGTATAGGACGAAAATATATCACAATCACATAAAAGAAAGATATTACCGCGCTACACACTTATTTCAACCCCAAAACTACAACAAAGAATGCTTTTTCAGAAAAAGAAATTGATTTTCATACTTCTCAACATATTGTTATATAGAATTGAAATGTTGAGTTTTTCTTTTATTAAAACACGAAAAATCCCAAAACCCTCTCCCTTCCTCTCCTTTCTAACTCATTGGACTTATCCCCCCTCCCCCTCCCCCTCCGCCCTCTCCTTCCCCATTTCCATGTGCCCAGATCATATATATTTACTTCAATCGCCCGCGCGTCCTTAAGTTCCAATGAGGAACTGGTATGCATGGCCGGTTGTGACCATGGCATAAAGAAGAAGAACTTTTGGTATCACCATAGTAACAAAACTCATGGGCATTAAAAACAAATTATAAATTGTCAAGTTCTAACACAGAAACGCCCTATTTTTAATTATAATACAAATTTCAAAATTCATACTTTGTTTTCTCTTAACGCAGATTTGTCGACTAGCATACGAGATGATGCAGCATTCGAATGTAGATGCCTCCAACAAAGTTCGCTCCATTGACAGATTGACAGAAAATACTTCTGGGTTGGTGCGAGAAGTAATATTGCTTTCCTACCAGTCAAGATGCCTGTGTATGAAGGGGCTGAGAACGTTGACTTGTAATCCCCAAAGCCTGCATGCTGTGTAATCGAAAGGCCATCATTTATACCTTATATTGATTGGTTGATTGGTTCGATTTATTTTCTTAAAACACTGAGCATATGCAGCCTCCAATACATACAAATCAAATTAAAACTCAAAACCATCTATGTATCATGTAATTAAAATCCATTGAAAGCGACTCTGGCTAATGCATTGTTTAAATCAGGAGATTACCTTCAAATTACTTTCTAAATTATACTAAAGATTTATTTACTTTGTCATGTTCTCGAGACATTGTACATGTTAACTCTTGGTTTCATTTGGACAACTAATTACTTTTTACGAACAAAAAAAAATCAGGACGTACAAAATTGTTACCAAATAATGAGCCGTTTTCGTAGCCCAAGGTTGGGCATATGCCTTCGTGAGGCGCCTCAATACGAGTTTGATTCATTCACCTGTTGCGGATGGATGTATCTCGGTGAGCGGTGTTCGGGTTGCATGCATTTGCTGTTGCTAGGTGGGACAAACATTATGCTCCCCCTGCCTAGCAGCGCGTAATATGTTTGATTTGTATTCTGGCTGCTGGGGTGCAATTGTTCGTGACGGGTGGGTGAGGTGGTTCGAATATCGGGGCGCTAAGGTCTAGGTTTGGTTGCATTGCATCGCGAAGATGGCGTATTAATGCATAAGTTTTCCTCATTAATATTCAACAGTTTGGAATCGTTCTTGGTCGGCTGAATGCCTGACGTGGCAGTGGCCTGACCTGGTTTCTGAGGCTCAGCCGGGTCGGGAAATTGTCATGTTGACCTTCACGCGCGGGCGCGGCTTGGTCCCAATCAGTGCCATTGATTAGGAGAGTTTGGCCAACCCGGTTCGAGTTGGACACAATATGGCGACTACTGCTTTGTTTGGCCAATTCAAAACAAAAGAATATGCGCCGTGGTGTGACCCAGTGAAACCAAGTTGGCCAAACTCTGTGTATAGATGGCTCTGGTCCCAATCTATCACGTGGTTGATTGGTAAAAGGTTCGGTATACAAGTTGATCGGATGGCATCTTCATTGTGCTTGCAAATTCTTGTTAAAGAGAAGATTCATTGACTTTAGAAACTAACTTTATTGTCATTATTGCAAAGGTAAAACTTTGATTGGACAAGGTTATCAAAATTCAATGCTTGGAAAAATTCGAAGTAATGATTATTATCAATTACAAAATGCTTAAATACAGCCCCGGCATAGTACCTGAAAATCTCTCCGATCGCTGCTGAGATGTGTGACGTCACATGTTGAACATGATTTGCACAAGCAGACGATGTTCCATGACATCTTACACATTTTTAGTGCCTGTTTTATGATCTTCTCTTCCGTTATTTCTCTTACTTCACTTCCTCAGGCTAAATGTTTAATCTATTGCCTCACTCTAAACCCCGCGCATGGTATTGTTTTGATGAAAAATGCAAGGATAAAAAATATAAAGGAATCCGTAGCTTGTAAACAAAATAAGACGCCATTGTATTTTCAGCTGCATACACCGCGGTATGTTCGGCGTTTCAAGAGGGAACAAATGTCGTTCATGCTATCATTCCGGGGTTTTTTTAATTTGAAAGTGTGGTTTCTTTGATTATTCATTAACCCTTATCCTGTGTATTTACAAACAAAAGAATTTAGTTATCAGAATTCATATCACTTTTCAAATGGTGTAAAATTCCATCACATTTATATACACTGAACTCATTATAATTTGAGAAATAATAGCATTGCAATTATGTTCATTCCTTATGGGATGTCGTCTGCTTGGGCATGATTGGTTCATATTGTGACGGCATCAAAACATCGTTAGGTTTCTGGCGAATCTCTCACGTATCCCGGATGCTATGGAGGTGGTTTTATTTGCATTTTTATAAATCACCCGATATGGAATTGACCTTAAAACGTGTACGATGACCATCAGTTAGCTTACCGTTTCTAGTGGTACGTTATTTGCCATATTTGTGATTTTCCTTGAACAGGCACTTTAACGCTTACGGACTGCTTGACTGTGTTTTATTTTCTGATGCATATGAAAGTTCATAATTCCAAGCAATGCATGTGTTCATTTTCTTTTTTTTATTTTAATTTATTTCTTCCTTTCTTTTTACTTTCTTGAGTAATTCACACAAATACAAGCACTGCTTTTTAGTGGATTTCTAAATTTTCTTTACGCTTCGACTTGAATTATAAAAAAATCATGCTTATTAAAATACCTTGCATCCTGAAATACGTTTATTACTTATCGACATTTAATATTGTATAAATAAAAATATGTTTCATTGTCTATGTTATATTGTAAATGTTATTTGATATTGATTTTATGTACCAAGAATTTGTTCATGTTTTGATTGAGTTTTGGAAATAAAATTATTGGAATTGAATAGATTGTTGTTCGCATTTTCATCTCGCACCCATAGCATGTCTAGATAATTTATCGGTCCCATCTTACTTTACACTATACTACTATCTGTCTCCTTCCCTTTACTTCTCGTTCTATCAATCAATTATGTGGGAAGTAAATATACACACTGGTCCTTTTTAATAGGATTGTGCTCAATATGTTACCGACCTGCTCCTCTCATTTTTCAGGTTCTAGTAAAACCAACTCAATATCAAGATGGACTTCCCGTTTAAAGGTTGGGCGACAAGAAAATCAGCTGAAAATGGCATTTTAGACATATGGAATGACATGTCATAAAGATTTCGAATATGACAATCGTTTTCCACTTGGAAATTGATATTAAAAATGATAAGAGGACCTGAAGATTTTTTAAGAACACCCCGTAAAAGATTGAGTCTGAGCGAAGAAAAAAAATTACATCATCTTCGTGACGTCACAAGGTGACAATTGTGATATAGCTTATAGTATTCTATTACCGTAGACGTACACGCTGAGTACATCGCTTCACGTTGACAAATATTATTTCGATTTTTTTCCCTCAATATTTGCAGACATTTGTATAAGTTTATATCCTGGAGGATCCACACTCAGATTCATCTGATTCCAACAGTCTGTGAGCGTGAATTCGACGAAGGATCTGGGTCGGAGTCAGAATCGATTAAAAAAAAATAGATTGTAGTATGTCAATATAGGCACATATTCAAAGTTATACACCTGAATTAAAGCATGGATTTCACCCGACCTTTAAAAGCAAATCACGTTCTCCCTTTTCAATATATATCTTAGTTAAACTGAGAGCTGCAAGGACATCAAGCTTCATGCTTACACTGTAGCTCTGATATATCATGTTTATTTAGAGGAGATGTATATAGGTCAAACTCGTGACACGGATTGCCTTTTAATAAGAAGTAATTTGATATAAAAAGTAGAACATTAGTATAGAAACAACAAAAATCACATAATCTAAACACAAACACACTACTATTGATCCTATCCTATTAATATACATGTTTATATCCAAACTTAGCCCTATAAAATAAAATAGCAAACTAAATACCAACAACTTGTCCGTTTTTTCCAATATCTACTCAAACACAGACTAATCATTCACTAGAACGGATAATATACACACTGGTGCCCATAAAGTTGGAATGATTTTTTAAACCTTTTTTCATGAAATGATTGTGCAAAACACAGCACTACTCAGGCGTTGTTGACCATGATTAATAAGATTGCTAGTGGGATTGATAATTATGAACATACTGTTGGGGTGTTCCTGGACTTCTCCAAGGCTTTCGATACAATTAATCATGATATACTTTTGTACAAACTCAGTTATTATGGAATCAGAGTAATAGCCTTGGAGTGGTTCAGGGACTACCTTCATAATAGGCAGCAGTGTGTTTCTATTGCCAATGCCCTGTCTAATACGAAAGATGTAAGTTGTGTCCCACAAGGTTCTATTTTGGGCCCGCTTCTTTTCTTATTTATATCAACGATTTCTGTAAGTCTTCGGCGGTTTTATCTTTTATTCTTTTTGCAGACGACTTAAATCTTTTCTTTTCCCATAAGGACCCACATTTTTTGCTTGTCACCATCAACCAGGAATTAAAACGTGTTTCAGAATGTTTCAGAACGGTAAAAACACCCCAACCCCCAAAATTGCAACAAAATGTTTTTCAACGGTTTCTAGAAGTATTCGACCCAGGAATAACATACTAAAAGTATACCAAAATCGAAGGTTCAGAAAGCTGTTATTTTCAAGATGGCGTCCAAGATGGCCGCCGATACCTAAAAATGGCCATAAATCACTTGTTATCCATCCTAGAGACATAACTTTGGTGTCTATCCCATGGTTTGGGGGGGGGGGTCACATAATCTATTGAGACGAGTAAGAATGGTGTGTGATGGTCTAGGAAACCCCAAAATCCAAGATGGCGTCCAAAATGGCAGCCATAGCATAAAAATGGCCATAAGTCAATTATTATATCCATCCCAGAGACATAATTAGGGTGACAATGATATGGTTTTCGGGGTCAGAGAGTCCATTAGGATAAGTTAGAACGTAAAAGCAGTGGATCAGGAAACCCCAAAATCCAAGATGGCGTCCAAAATGGCCGCCATAACATAAAAATGGCCATAAGTCACTTATTGTCCATCCGAGAGATATAATTGGGGTGTCTATGCTATGGTTTTCGGGGTCATAGAATCCATTAGGATAAGTTAGAACGTTAACCTATTCCTTCCGACATTATTCAGCTCGGTAGCCGCCTCACAAACGAGAATAAAATCAAAGACTCGACCAGTTCGCTTCCGTGCGTGCGTTCAGCGGGCCGTACAATGCGTGTGCGTTCAAGCCTGGCCAGCGGCTTCGACGAGCAGGAACATAGCGCATGCGCAGATCTGGGCCACCTATACAGCTAAGTTACGTAAGAGGAACAATGGACGTGGCCGAGGGTATAGGTTGTTGTCATGGTTATAAACTCCAACAATAGAAGAGCGGAAATAAGGTAATTGGATGCTGACATACAGCATTGATGATCCATGTATGTATACTACATATATATCGGGTTAAAATAACGCCTTGGGGGTCTTGTTGTTTTGCAGTTGGAGTTTTCAAGCTTCATCCTCATAGTGATTTCTATTCCGCGAATTTTAATGAGATCTCGTTTCCACGTACTCCTAAATAAAAATAGCTGATCATAATTATAACGTAGTACCGAATTTGACCCTATCTAAAATATTAATTCAAATAACAATCAATGAAAGATAAAGGAATAATACAAATGTGATTTAGTAAAATGTCACTGACGAAAAGATTACTTAAGAAATGATTGTTTCTCTCTCAGATTGTCTCTTTCTCGCTTTTTTTCTCTCTCTCTCTCTTTCTCTCTCCTGCTCGCCTTCTCAGCGCCATTTTCCATCTTCATCTCTGGTACTGTTTTCCGTTCCGCTATTTGCTTTTATTCCGAAAGTATTCCTTTCGATCTTGAAATAAATTATTATACCATAACCTCGACATGGAGAAGAAAAACACGGAACGAGCGCCTGATTATAATCGAAATAAGAAGAATATAACTGTACAATAATTATAAAGAGTAAAACTTTCGAATGTAAATCATGATAAAACAATGGAAACTAGAGAGGAATCCAGAGCGGATGGGGGTTGATCGGAGAGACAAAAAGCATATAAAGCGGTAATAATAAATAACAATACGCCCAACTTTCTCCTCTTTCGTTTTCTCAATGTCGTTTTCCATCTTCATCTCTCATAGTGTTTTCTGTTCCGCGATTTTTAATGAGATTGCGTTTCCACTTTCCACGTTCTCCTAAATAAAAATAGCTGATCATAATTGTAACGTAGAACCGAATTTGACCCTATCTGAAATATTCATTCAAATATATAACAATCATGGAGAGATAAAGGAATAATACAAATGTGATTTAGTAAAATGTCACAGACGAAAATATGACATAACAAATGATTGTTTTTCTCTCTCTATCTGTCTCTTTCTTTCCCTCTCTCTCTCTCTCTCTCTTTCTCTCTCCTATTCTCTCTGTGTATTTCTATCTCTTTCTTACTCGCTTTCTCAGCGCCCTTTTCCATCTTCATCTCTGGTATTGTTTTCCGTTCCGCTAATTGCTTTTATTCCGAAAGTATTCCTTTCGATCTTGAGATAAACTATTATCAGTAATCTCGATATGAAGAAGAAAAACACAGAACGAGCGCATGATGATATCGAAATGAGAAGAATATTACTGTACAATAATTATAAAAAGTAAAATTGTTGAATGTAAATCATGATGAAAAAAAGAAAGTAAAAAGTAATCCAGAGCGGGTGAGTTGTGGGTTGATCGGAGAGACAAATAGCATAATAATAAATAACAATACGTCCAACATTCTCTCCTCTCTCTCTCTCTCTCGTTTTCTATCTTCATCTCTCATAGACATAGCGTTTTCTGTTCCGCGATTTTTAATGAGATCGCGTTTCGACGTACTCCTAAATAAAAAGATATGTTCATAATTATAACCTAAAACCAAATTTGACCCTATCTGAAATATTCATTCAAAACATATAACAGTTATGGAAAGATAAATGAATAATTAAAAATGATTTAGTAAAATGCCACAGACGAAAAGATGACATGATAAATGATTGTTTCTCTCTCTGTATTTCTCCTTCTCTCTCTCTCTCTCTCTCTCTTTCTTACTCGCTTTCTCAGTGTCATTTTCCATCTTCATCTTTGGTATTGTTTTCCGTTCCGCTATTTGCTTTTATTCTGAAAGTATTTATTTCGATCTTGAGATAAATTATCATACCATAACCTCGATATGGAGAAGGAAAACACAAAACGAGCGCCTGATGATTTCAAAATGAGAAGAATATTACTGTACAATAATTATAAACATTATAACTTTTGAATGTAAATCTCTGTTGCATCAAAATGATATGAAGAAAAAAAAGTTTATTATGCCATATTGACGGTACTTATTTACGTCGGACAGATATAAACCGACCAAAAAGAAAGTAAATAAAGAAAAAAAACATCGGAGCTGGGGTGATTGAAGAGACAATTATTATCATAATAATAAATACAGTCAAGACTACGTCCAACTTTCTATCTCCCCCCCCTCTCTCTCTCTCTCCCTCTCTCCCACTCTCTGTCTGTCTGTATGTCTGTCTTTCTATCTCTGTCTTTCTGTCAATGTCATTTTGCATCTTCATCTTTCATGTTGTTTTATATTCCGCCATTTGCTTGTATGCCGGCATCATCTCTTCCTTGAGATAAATTATTATAACATATCCCTAATGATGTACACATTATACCCTATATTTATTATAAAATAGAGAATGAGTGGATGATAATGTCGAAATGAGAAGAATGTTACTGTACACAAATTATAGAAAGTAAAAGTGTTGATTTGGTTTGTAAATCTCTGTTGCATCAAAATAAAATAATACGTTCATTATATGTTATTGACAGAAATAATATACATCGGACATTATATACTTCAGCACAAAAGGGTTATCTAAAAGAAGGTGGACAACATTATAAGAGAAAGAATAAAACTTTATCTTTTATTTATTAAAAAATGGCATAAATTCCCTACACAAGCAGAAGAAATCTTGAAGAGGGAGACAAGAAAAAATATAAAAAGGACACAACAAATACAAACAAAAATAGGATTCTAGAGCGGAAGATGATAGGGAAAACGTAATAGTTCCTAAGAATTGGCAAATTTTGACCTATATAGAATATACGAAAAGAGTTATGTCTTAGACCCACCTACAGTTACGTAAGAGTTACGTAAGAGGAACAATGAACGTGGCCGAGGGTCAAGTCCGTTGTCATGGTTATAAACTCCAACAACAGAAGAGCGGAGTTAACCCGTTCCTTCCGGGAACCTGGTATACCAGGTTCCCGTGGAGCGCACTCACAGACGGGAACCTGGTATACCAGGTTCCCATTATAGGCAGGTGAATGACGTCTTTACAAGCCTAAAATTGCCTTTCCCTGCCACTAATTCACTAAACTAGTTGATTTGAGGGTATTTCCAAAGTATATACTATCATTACCCATTGCTCCTGTTTTGTGTACTTTCATATTATTCACTATAATTGTACTATATTCATAAACATGTCAAGTTTTCTCTCACAAGAAATACGTATAGCAGCGTATACAGTTCCGCGGTGTCTGTCCCATAGATATTGACTTTCGCTGAGACCTTTCCATACACAAATACTGATACTGCTGGTACTTCATTGGGAGCAGCGTAATCCGCGCTCGCCCTGTAGAAGCTTATGACGGCACGCACCCAAATACCTTAATTTATCGAGTCCTCAACCGCTCGTTGGTGTTTGAGCATAGATACACATGCATGCACTGCTCGACTGTGTTTTTGTATTATGCATACGAAAGCTCATAATTCCGAGCTGTGCATGGGTTTATTTTTTCTTCTTTATTTTTCACACAAATCCACACAAATACAAACACTGCTTTTTAGTGGATTTCTCAAATTCGACTTAATTTATAAAGATATGATGCTTAAAGGGATCCGGTAACTTTGTCTCAGATTCTGAAACAAAATCCTGGATTTAGCTCATGCTGCAATGATAATTATAAATCTTTAGGTCAGTCAGGAACCCCATGACTTTTAAAAGCCTATCGCCTATCTGATTATCAAGATATTTATGATTGGAAATCGAAACCAAATTTTGCGTTTTCCTAACAGTTTTCATAACACTACAGTCTATTGTTGAAAACGAGTATGGTAAAACCGGTCACTCAAATATTTTTTACTTTTTGGGGGCACTTCTTGGTCATTTTGAAGGGCAATTTGTTTAGGGCTTCAATATTACACCATATCACAGACACTGATAACACGTAGGGCCGTGCATCTCAGATTTAACATTTTTAAACGATGCCTTTAATAAATACCTTGTATCCTAATATACGTCTGTTACTTATCGACATTTTATATTGTATAATAAAAATAGAATTTAAAGGGAGTGTAGCCTAACGAGACTATGTGTCTTTCCCGTGGCCCTACTCGGGGTCAATCGGGTATAATCGACTACGAACGACGCGACCTTAGCAGTCACGTGCGTGCAACATACGCGAAACCGAAGCGTGAGGAGAACTTCGGTATGTTTCGTGAACGATAGCCCGCGCTGACCATGTTATTAAATCACTGACTACCGTTAATCAAGTCCATTCGTGCAGTTGTCCAAAAGAAGAAGTAGATGGCGTTAACCAGTTTTACCATGCTACACTCCCTTTAATTTACTATGTTTTATTTTAAATGTCATTTGATATACTAATTTTTTTCTTCATGTTATTATTGAGTTTTGAAAATGAAATTGTTGAAATCGTTGTTTTTCGCTTTTTCATCTCGCACCCATGCTTAGAATGTTTAGATAATTCACAGTACTTTCTTACTGTATGGTACTACTATCTTTCTCTTTTCCTTTACTTCTCGCTTCATCTCTCTGGCCTCCCCTATCTACTGCTATCTCTATTCATCTACCCGCCTATTTATCTATCTACCTATCTATCTATTTACCTATCTATCCTCCCCCTCTATTTCTCTCTCTATCACTTTTAATCGTAACATGGTATATTTTGTTTCATTTCCCTATTTGTCTCAGTTTAGTGTATGTGTATTCTTTTGGTTTTCTTCTGTAATTGTATATTAAGTCAGTAGTTTAATTCAGTGAACTTACATGCAACAAGCCTAGCTTGTCCACCTTTCATTTCCGTATTTAATGCAGAACATTTTTTCATGTTATTAATCACTATGATTCATGATGTGATTTACTTCCATACATGTATTATCTTAAGAAAGGTCAATGTTTTGTAAAAAAAAATATATTCTTTGTTACTTTGCATGGAACATGAATAAAAGCAAGCAATCAATCGATCAATTATGTGGGAAGTAAATATACACACTTGTCATTTGTAATAGGATTTTGTTCAAACTTTTACCTACCCGTTCTTCTCATTTTCTGCTTCTATTAAAACCACCTTAATATCAAGGTGGACTTCCCGTTTAATAACAAATCACTCTCTCCCTTTTCAATATATATCTTAGTTAAACTGAGGGTTGCAAGTACATCAAGCTTTATGCTTACACTGTAGCCCTGTTATATCGTGTTTATCTAATTCATATTGAATGTGCATTAAGCCTGTAACTTCATTTCTGTTTTTTATTTCTTTTTGTATATTTTCTGTATAATGTCTATATTGATGAAGCGCATTAATGTAAATGTATCAAAATGCAAATGTCACATTAATGTACATGAATATGTATTTTGGAAGAAAATAGTATAACAAATCAATAAATCAAATCACTCAATAATAAGCCTACATATTTTGTTTTCTTCTACATTTAAAATGTTCAAAATTTTAAGTTATATTATGTCATCGGAAGTAAGAGAATCAGAGAGATGGAGGCTACATGGAGAGAAAGAGAGAGAGAGAGAGACATAGAGAGAGAAAATTGAGAAATTATAATATATGGGTAGATAAAGAAAGCGAGATAGCGAAAGAGAATGAGACGGAGAGGAAGAGGAAGAAAGAGGGAGAAAGAGAGAAGAAGAATGAGAACAAATTGAGAGGGGGAGACATAGAAATAGAAAAAATACTGAGAGAGAGAGAGAGGGAAATCAATATCATAAACAGGAATCAGCAAACGTGTATCAAACGGCGCATGAGCATACAACATCGGATAAAGATAAGTATAGCATATTACCCCAAATAATATTATGTAAATACAAAGTGTGATGAAAATGCACAGTAATGTAACTACCATTCAAGTTGTAGCCCTCGTAACTTCGTAGATGTAGGATACCCAAAAAAAAAAATTTAACACGTTGAAATAAGTGTGTAAAACAGGAGGCAAAGAGAATATGTATATTTGTTAAACTCGTGACACGGACTGCCTTTTAATAAAAAGTCATTCGAATATAATAGTTAACATTCTAAACACAAACCAACTAATGTACTATTAATCCTATGCTATTAAAGTATTTGTTTATATACCCAAACTTAAACCTTTGATAAAAAAGCAAAGTAAATACCAACAACTTGTCCGTTTTCCCAATAACTACTCAAACACAGACTGATTAATAACTAGAACGGGTAATATACATAGTAACTATTAACATAAATACTTGAAACGTATACTTGCTAATTTGCATAGAGGAATTTTACTGTGTTTTTAATTAATTTGATTTATCATTTCATTATTATTAACTTTGTTGATACTATTGTTTTATTGTCGGTGTTAATATTAATGGAGAGTATCCTTCTAAACTCAACTAAAACAAAGAAACTATAATTATATGTCTTACTAATAATTGAGACTACTGAATTAAATATATATTATATACAGTGAAACCTGTCTATACAGACCACCCAAGGGAGACAAAAAGTTGTCTTCAGAGGCAGGTGGACTTTATGTACGGGTTCATTTAGTGCATGGTTCAATGAGAAACCATTTTCAAGGGAAACAAAATATGTGGTCTTTGTTGACAGGTGGTTTTTCTATACAGGTGGTCGCTAAAGCAGGTTTGACTGTATATATATATATATCTCTACATAATATGCCTGTGCAAATGAATAGTATTGTTGTCCTTTGGATTAATTCCTACGTTAAAGGGTGGAGTATATATATATATGAGTGTTTTGGACCATAATACAACCCGCTAATACACATAAAATAGCAATGGCCGAAGCAAAATTGCTTCAGCTACTAATACCGTCTCTTTACAGAGTTGCGACAAGTAAACAAAAACACAATAAATCCCCCTTTTTCGACGAAATAGTTAAAAGTTGTAATCTAAACACTAGAACTGCATTCGTATTGGAACAATATGCATGCACTGACGCCCGTGTTTTTACGTGGCAGACGAAAGAGCCTTTCTCCTACTATCCAGAACAACTCGGTAGAAGTCTGTAGCATCTAGGATAGTGGAGATAGGCAGGCCGAAAGAAAAACTTCTAAAACGACCTGAAGAGACAAAATGGCGCCTGCACGGTCAGGCATGAGTAACTTCGCATGAGTAATTTCGAAAGACGAATAGTTCAGTGATCTTGATAGGCTGCTAGAGACTATGCCTACGAAATTTGAAATAAATCGGGATATAGAAAGGGAACTAAAAAAGGCTCGCAAGCACTGCGTGCAAAAACAATTGGGATTTGGGTGCATGAAGAACACGTGACGATGCGTGCTGTGGCACAAACGGCCGTCCATAATAACATAATCATGAATAGTATAACATGGCTTCTAAAATTTCCCCCCTTGACAGATTTTTAAAATCCGGCTTCGAGATGACTTGCGTTTGGCCACCTAGAATACGCTAGCGAACTTCCAAGGAAAATAAGGACGGAAGGGGGCGAAAAGCGTTCTAAACCAAATGACGTCATAGCTGATAAGTGTAAAGATATGGCGGAAACTCAGCGGAATTCGTTTAGTGACCCTTGTTCAAATGCGATTTACTCAAAATTGTCCACGTGAACATATACCGTATTTGGTATCATTCGAAAGGGCATTTCATTGCGGTCAGTTTGACACCAAGATCATTTGAGTGCCTGTAATGCAAACATTTAACGGGCTGTATCGTAAATGCATAGTAAATTAGTCATTTTGAGCGATAACTTTGCGATGACGTCATCAAATTTTACAAAACTTTGCAGACAGTTGTGAAGTGTATGGATACATATGTCTGCTAACGTTCATTGTCGTAGGTATAAAGATCGCCACTTTAGAGCAAGTTGAAGTTATTTCGCAATTTTCTTGAAAACTGCGAATTTGGAGGGCAATTTTGGAAAAGTCGGTTAGTGATAGGGTTTATTTTTTTGTATTTTGCTGTAAATGGCATATCTTCAAGTATCTAAATCCAAAAAAAAAGGGCACGGGTTTGGCTAGGAACAATGGAGCTACGGCCACAGAAAGAGAGCCATTTTCAGAACTTTAGAGGGCGCTATTTATATAATGCACGACCATTGTAGCGTACTCAGAGATTACGCCTACGAAGTTTGAAAGGAATTAATTTGAAGGAAGGGACCTAGCTAGGGGATCACAAGCACTGCGTTTAAAACGAATGGGATTGTGGTGAATGAAGGACACGTCATGACGCGCGCTATGGCACTAACGGCCGTCCATAATAACATAATCATGCAGAGTATAAAATGGCGTATAAAATGGCCTCCTTGACAGATTAAACAAAATCCGGCTTCGAGGTGCCCTGTATTTGGCCACCCAGAATACGCTTGCAAAATTTCAAGGAAAAAAGGGGACGGTAGGGGGGCAGAAGCAGTGTGAAAAAATGACGTCATAGCCGAT
The DNA here is from genome assembly GCA_037976565.1 of Mesocentrotus franciscanus. Taxonomy (NCBI): domain Eukaryota; kingdom Metazoa; phylum Echinodermata; class Echinoidea; order Camarodonta; family Strongylocentrotidae; genus Mesocentrotus; species Mesocentrotus franciscanus. Next base: position 8,783,951 of record CP137670.1, on the reverse strand, counting down.
ACGTGTTATAACTGGGCAGAAACTCAGTAGAATTCGTATAGTGACCCTTCTTCAAACGCAATTTACTCAAATATTTCTGTGATAACTTATAGCGTATTTGGTATCATTCGAAGGAGCACTTCATTGCGGTCAGTTTGACACCATTGTCACCTGCGTGCAATGTACTGCACGCATTTAACGGGCTGTTACGTAATGCATAGTAAATTCATCATTTTGGGCAAAAACTTTGCGCTGACGTCATCAAATTTTACCAAACTTGGCGGAAAGTGTTCACGTGCTTGGATACATATGTGTGTAAGGTTTCACTGACGTAGGTAAAAGGATTTGGTCAGTGTTATGTATATAGTTTTGAATTTGCTGGAAAGGGCATATCTAGCAGAAAGAAAGCCAATTTCAGAACTTTAGAGGACGCTATTTATTTTTTGCAAAGCCATTGGAGCTTGAAATTTGGCATGGCTGTGTGCAATAATCTGATAAAGAAACTGTAAGAGATTGAGTCAAAACGAAACTGTTATGAGAAAGTTATGGCAATTTTAGATTTTTTAGGTGTCCATTTTTCAAGAATTTAGTGATGGCGGATTCGGTTTCGGATTTGAATTTCGAGTACGAAGATTGCATTTGAAGGTCAAGTTATACATCTCATAGACTATCTAAAGGAATTTGTTAGAAGTTTGTAGGATCTAGGATAGTGGAGATAGGGAGGAAGAAAGAAAGGCCTTAAAACGGACCAGAAACGGACAAAATGGCGGCTGGACGATTACGCATGAGTGGTTTCGGAAAACGAAAAAATATTAACCTTGATTAGATATCAGAGATTATGCCTAGGAAATTTGAAAGGAAAAGGACAAGAGGAAAGGACCTAGATATGAACTAGAAATGCAATCGTGTCACAACGATATGCGTGCAATGACGCACGTGCTTCTACGTAACAGACGAAAGAGCATCTCTCGGACTATCCAGAGCAATTTTTAGAAAACTTTAGAATCTCGGATAGTGTAGATAGGTATTTCGAAGAAGGAAAAGATATTTTCTCAAAATGCAAAAGAGTACAAACTTGGCAGACAAATTTAAAGGTTCGTAAAAGAAATAGGCCTACAATGTGTTATGCTCTCTTCAAATATGTCAGGGAGGTTGAATTCATTATCATCGAAATCTTTATATAAAAATATATTGCATATATTTTGTAGCTTGTAACCAGTTTTTAAGGGAAGAGATTACATTATGAAGCGAGACATTGGATAAAGCAGTTTCTTCCTTTAACAATACCCTAGTCATCCATTACGAAAACCTGAAATCAGACCTGGGGACCCATCTCAGTACCGTTCTAAACTTCATCACGGCTGATAGAAACTTGACGGCACTAGACGCCTCAGAAGAGCGTTTTCGCTGTACGGTAGACCACTCTACACGATCCTTTAATAGAAACAAGACTTATGTGACATTTGATCCTTTACATGAGCATTTATATACATCAATTGACGCCCTTGTTTTTACGTGTCAAACGAAAAGCCTCTCTCGGACTATCTAGAGCAATGTGTTAAAAGTCTGTAGCATCTAGGATAGTGGAGATAGGTAGGCCAAAAGAAAGGCCTAAAAAACGGACAAAATGGCGGCTGGACGATTACGCATGAGTGGTTTCGGAAAACGAAAAAATATTAACCTTGATTAGATATCAGAGATTATGCCTAGGAAATTTGAAAGGAAAAGGACAAGAGGAAAGGACCTAGATATGAACTAGAAATGCAATCGTGTCACAACGATATGCGTGCAATGACGCACGTGCTTCTACGTAACAGACGAAAGAGCATCTCTCGGACTATCCAGAGCAATTTTTAGAAAACTTTAGAATCTCGGATAGTGTAGATAGGTATTTCGAAGAAGGAAAAGATATTTTCTCAAAATGCAAAAGAGTACAAACTTGGCAGACAAATTTAAAGGTTCGTAAAAGAAATAGGCCTACAATGTGTTATGCTCTCTTCAAATATGTCAGGAGGTTGAATTCATTATCATCGAAATCTTTATATAAAAATATATTGCATATATTTTGTAGCTTGTAACCAGTTTTTAAGGGAAGAGATTACATTATGAAGCGAGACATTGGATAAAGCAGTTTCTTCCTTTAACAATACCCTAGTCATCCATTACGAAAACCTGAAATCAGACCTGGGGACCCATCTCAGTACCGTTCTAAACTTCATCACGGCTGATAGAAACTTGACGGCACTAGACGCCTCAGAAGAGCGTTTTCGCTGTACGGTAGACCACTCTACACGATCCTTTAATAGAAACAAGACTTATGTGACATTTGATCCTTTACATGAGCATTTATATACATCAATTGACGCCCTTGTTTTTACGTGTCAAACGAAAAGCCTCTCTCGGACTATCTAGAGCAATGTGTTAAAAGTCTGTAGCATCTAGGATAGTGGAGATAGGTAGGCCAAAAGAAAGGCCTAAAAAACGGACAAAATGGCGCCTGGACGGTTACGCATGAGTGGTTTCGGAAAACGAAAAAATATTAACCTTGATTAGATATCAGAGATTATGCCTAGGAAATTTGAAAGGAAAAGGACAAGAGGAAAGGACCTAGATATGAACTAGAAATGCAATCGTGTCACAACGATATGCGTGCAATGACGCACGTGCTTCTACGTAACAGACGAAAGAGCATCTCTCGGACTATCCAGAGCAATTTTTTAGAAAACTTTAGAATCTCGGATAGTGTAGATAGGTATTTCGAAGAAGGAAAAGATATTTTCTCAAAATGCAAAAGAGTACAAACTTGGCAGACAAATTTAAAGGTTCGTAAAAAGAAATAGGCCTACAATGTGTTATGCTGTCTTCAAATATGTCAGGGAGGTTGAATTCATTATCATCGAAATCTTTATATAAAAATATATTGCATATATTTTGTAGCTTGTAACCAGTTTTTAAGGGAAGAGATTACATTATGAAGCGAGACATTGGATAAAGCAGTTTCTTCCTTTAACAATACCCTAGTCATCCATTACGAAAACCTGAAATCAGACCTGGGGACCCATCTCAGTACCGTTCTAAACTTCATCACGGCTGATAGAAACTTGACGGCACTAGACGCCTCAGAAGAGCGTTTTCGCTGTACGGTAGACCACTCTACACGATCCTTTAATAGAAACAAGACTTATGTGACATTTGATCCTTTACATGAGCATTTATATACATCAATTGACGCCCTTGTTTTTACGTGTCAAACGAAAAAGCCTCTCTCGGACTATCTAGAGCAATGTGTTAAAAGTCTGTAGCATCTAGGATAGTGGAGATAGGTAGGCCAAAAGAAAGGCCTAAAAAACGGACAAAATGGCGGCTGGACGATTACGCATGAGTGGTTTCGGAAAACGAAAAAATATTAACCTTGATTAGATATCAGAGATTATGCCTAGGAAATTTGAAAGGAAAAGGACAAGAGGAAAGGACCTAGATATGAACTAGAAATGCAATCGTGTCACAACGATATGCGTGCAATGACGCACGTGCTTCTACGTAACAGACGAAAGAGCATCTCTCGGACTATCCAGAGCAATTTTTTAGAAAACTTTAGAATCTCGGATAGTGTAGATAGGTATTTCGAAGAAGGAAAAGATATTTTCTCAAAATGCAAAAGAGTACAAACTTGGCAGACAAATTTAAAGGTTCGTAAAAAGAAATAGGCCTACAATGTGTTATGCTCTCTTCAAATATGTCAGGAGGTTGAATTCATTATCATCGAAATCTTTATATAAAAATATATTGCATATATTTTGTAGCTTGTAACCAGTTTTTAAGGGAAGAGATTACATTATGAAGCGAGACATTGGATAAAGCAGTTTCTTCCTTTAACAATACCCTAGTCATCCATTACGAAAACCTGAAATCAGACCTGGGGACCCATCTCAGTACCGTTCTAAACTTCATCACGGCTGATAGAAACTTGACGGCACTAGACGCCTCAGAAGAGCGTTTTCGCTGTACGGTAGACCACTCTACACGATCCTTTAATAGAAACAAGACTTATGTGACATTTGATCCTTTACATGAGCATTTATATACATCAATTGACGCCCTTGTTTTTACGTGTCAAACGAAAAGCCTCTCTCGGACTATCTAGAGCAATGTGTTAAAAGTCTGTAGCATCTAGGATAGTGGAGATAGGTAGGCCAAAAGAAAGGCCTAAAAAACGGACAAAATGGCGGCTGGACGATTACGCATGAGTGGTTTCGGAAAACGAAAAAATATTAACCTTGATTAGATATCAGAGATTATGCCTAGGAAATTTGAAAGGAAAAGGACAAGAGGAAAGGACCTAGATATGAACTAGAAATGCAATCGTGTCACAACGATATGCGTGCAATGACGCACGTGCTTCTACGTAACAGACGAAAGAGCATCTCTCGGACTATCCAGAGCAATTTTTTAGAAAACTTTAGAATCTCGGATAGTGTAGATAGGTATTTCGAAGAAGGAAAAGATATTTTCTCAAAATGCAAAAGAGTACAAACTTGGCAGACAAATTTAAAGGTTCGTAAAAAGAAATAGGCCTACAATGTGTTATGCTCTCTTCAAATATGTCAGGGAGGTTGAATTCATTATCATCGAAATCTTTATATAAAAATATATTGCATATATTTTGTAGCTTGTAACCAGTTTTTAAGGGAAGAGATTACATTATGAAGCGAGACATTGGATAAAGCAGTTTCTTCCTTTAACAATACCCTAGTCATCCATTACGAAAACCTGAAATCAGACCTGGGGACCCATCTCAGTACCGTTCTAAACTTCATCACGGCTGATAGAAACTTGACGGCACTAGACGCCTCAGAAGAGCGTTTTCGCTGTACGGTAGACCACTCTACACGATCCTTTAATAGAAACAAGACTTATGTGACATTTGATCCTTTACATGAGCATTTATATACATCAATTGACGCCCTTGTTTTTACGTGTCAAACGAAAAGCCTCTCTCGGACTATCTAGAGCAATGTGTTAAAAGTCTGTAGCATCTAGGATAGTGGAGATAGGTAGGCCAAAAGAAAGGCCTAAAAAACGGACAAAATGGCGGCTGGACGATTACGCATGAGTGGTTTCGGAAAACGAAAAAATATTAACCTTGATTAGATATCAGAGATTATGCCTAGGAAATTTGAAAGGAAAAGGACAAGAGGAAAGGACCTAGATATGAACTAGAAATGCAATCGTGTCACAACGATATGCGTGCAATGACGCACGTGCTTCTACGTAACAGACGAAAGAGCATCTCTCGGACTATCCAGAGCAATTTTTAGAAAACTTTAGAATCTCGGATAGTGTAGATAGGTATTTCGAAGAAGGAAAAGATATTTTCTCAAAATGCAAAAGAGTACAAACTTGGCAGACAAATTTAAAGGTTCGTAAAAGAAATAGGCCTACAATGTGTTATGCTCTCTTCAAATATGTCAGGGAGGTTGAATTCATTATCATCGAAATCTTTATATAAAAATATATTGCATATATTTTGTAGCTTGTAACCAGTTTTTAAGGGAAGAGATTACATTATGAAGCGAGACATTGGATAAAGCAGTTTCTTCCTTTAACAATACCCTAGTCATCCATTACGAAAACCTGAAATCAGACCTGGGGACCCATCTCAGTACCGTTCTAAACTTCATCACGGCTGATAGAAACTTGACGGCACTAGACGCCTCAGAAGAGCGTTTTCGCTGTACGGTAGACCACTCTACACGATCCTTTAATAGAAACAAGACTTATGTGACATTTGATCCTTTACATGAGCATTTATATACATCAATTGACGCCCTTGTTTTTACGTGTCAAACGAAAAAGCCTCTCTCGGACTATCTAGAGCAATGTGTTAAAAGTCTGTAGCATCTAGGATAGTGGAGATAGGTAGGCCAAAAGAAAGGCCTAAAAAACGGACAAAATGGCGCCTGAACGGTCGCGCAAGAGTGATTTCGGAAGACGAAGAGTTTAGTGACCTTGATGGGATGCTAGAGACAATGCCTACAAAGTTTGAAAAGAATTTGGGATAGAGGAAGGGACCTTGAAAGGGCTCCCAAGTACTGCGTTTAAAACGAATGGGATTGTGGTGAATGAAGGACACATCATGACGCGCGCTGTGGCACTAACGGCCGTCCATAATAACATAATCATGCAGAGTATAAAATGGCGTATAAATGGCCCCTTGACAGATTTAAAAAATCCGGCTTCGAGGTGCCCTGCGTTTGGCTACCCTGAATACGCTTGCAAAATTTCAAGGAAAAAAAGGACGGAAAGGGGGCAAAAAGCAGTCTGAAAAAATGACGACTAGCCGATACGTGTTACAATAGGGCGGAAACTCGGAGGAATTCGTACAGTGACCCTTGTTGAAATGCGATTTTCTCAACAATTTGGTGCCGATTGGGTACCAGGTAGGATGCGAAAATCAATGTTGTGTTTGGCCACCCAAAATGCGCTTGCAAAATTTCAAGGAAAACAAGGACGAAAAGGGGGGAAAAAAACAGTCCGAAAAATGACGTCACATCCGATACGTGTTATAATCTGGCGGAAACTCAGCGGAAGTTGTATAGTTATCCTTGTTCAAATGCGATTTACTCAACAATTTTTGTGTGTAAACATATACCATAATTGATATCATTCGAAAGGGCACTTCATTGCGGTCAGTTTGACATCATTCTTATCTGCGCGCAATGTATTGCACGCATTTAACGGGCTGTTACTTAAAAACAGACAAAATGGCGCCTGGACGGTCACGCATGAGTGATTTCGAAAATGGAAGAATGTAGTGACCTTGATGGGATGCTACAGACTATGTCTACGAAATTTGCAAGGAAAAGGACAAGAGGAAACGACCTAGATATGAATAACAAGCACAACGTGCAAAACGAATTTAATTTCCGGACGATAAGAACTAAGAAGAAGAAGAATATTAATTCGGCAGAATGTGAACAAACACAAAGCAATGACGATATTCGTCATTGCAAAGACATAGAGGAAGAATATGAATTCAGACCGCGAACGGAAACAAGACATTGACGAAAGTCGTCAATGCAACAAGATCTCAGAACGTGAACAGAAACAAGATATTGACGAAAGTCGTCAATGCAACTAGAACTGCAATCGTGTTAGAACGATACGCATGCATCGACGCCCGTGTTTTACGTTGCAGACGACAGAACCTCTCTCGAACTATCCAAAGCAATTCGTTACAAGTCTGTAGCATCTAGGATAGTGGAGATAGGTAGGCCGAAATAAAGGCTTACAAAACGGCCTGAAAAGACAAAATGAGTGATTTCGGAAAATGACGAATTACGTGAACGTAATTGGATGCCAGACATTATGCCTACGACGTTTGAAAGGTAATCGGGATAAAGGAAGAGACCGAGATAGTGCTCGCATTCAGGCGCGGATCCAAAACTTCTTGGGGCTAAAGTATTTACGATCAGGTAGAGCGTAGCGTAAATTTGCGTGAGGTCTAGGGGTCAAGGGGCGGAGCCCGCGGAAGCTCAGGGGGTATATACTGTATGGGCATTTAATTACGGTCATATGAGCATATTTTAATACCTTATTCATGACACTGGCAGGTCACTAATTGGCGTGGAGTCCAGGGGACTGAGCCCCCTGAAACTCGGGGATTTGAGGCATTTCATAACGGTCAGATAAGCACTCAGGGGCCGGCCTTAAGCTCCTGGTGGGGTCGAGGCGGAGCCCCCGGAAGCTCAGGGGTTGTAGGCATTTAATAACGGTCACATGAGCATATTTTGAAACCTTATTTGTGACACTGGCAGGACACTAATTGGCGTGGGGCCAGGGGGCGGAGCCCCCAGAAGCTCAGGGGTTTAAGGCATTAAATTACCGTCAGATGAGCAAGTCATTAATTGGCGTGGGGTCCAGGGGGCGGAGCCCCCGTAAACTCAGGGTTTTAGGCAATAAATGACGGTCAGATGAGCATCCAGTTGCCCGCCTAAGGGCCATTGGTTGGGTCTAGGGGGCAGAGTTCCCGGAAGCTCACGGGTTTTAGGCATTAAATTACCGTTAGATGAGCTTCCAGGGGCCCACCTTAGGGCCCTAGGTGGAATCCAGGGGGCAGATCCCCCGGAAGCTCAGGGTTTTTAGGTATTTCATCACGGTCAGATGAACATATTTTGATACCTCATTATTTTGTGACACTGGCAGGTCACTATTACTTTTCTAAAAAGTGTGGGGGCTCGAGGCCCCCAATCCCCGCCGTTCCGCGGGCCCTAACATGTAGGCCTGTAAATAAGCATATTTCTTGCCTGACTGTAAATTTAGGAATATGTTACTTTCCAACAAACGCATACAAAAGTATAATTTACTAAAAAGTGAGGAAATATCTCGGAAAATTATGTCATATCAGCAACATTTGTAACAACGGTATCGAATTAGAAATAAACCAAGTTTGAATTTGATTTGGGGGCAACTGTCCCCGATCTACACGTTGTTGGCGGGATTAGTCGCAACTGATCTCCTCTTCACCCTTTTCTTTTCTTCTTCTTTTTTGTTGTTCCCTTTTTGCTCTCGTCTTTCCCTTTCCCTTCCTTCTCTTTTTTGCGGGGCGGGTGGGAGGCAAGGGCCTCTTGCCCCCCACCCCGATCCAAAACTTGTTGGCGAGAAAATTGCAACTGATATCCCCTCTTTTCTTTTCTTCTTACTCTTTTTCCTTCCCTTTATCTCCTCTTTTCCTTTTTCTTTCCCTTTCCTTCCTTCTCTTATTTTTTCATGGGAGTGGGAGGGGGAGGTAACAGCCTGGGAGGCAAGGCCCTTTCGCCCCGATCTTCTTCTTTTTCCCTTTTCTTTTCTTCTTCCTCTTATTTCTTATCCTTTCTCTCTTTCCCTTTCCCTTCTTTTCCTTTTTCTCTCTCTCTCTTTTTTGGGGGCAAGGCCCGCTCGCCCCCCCCCCCTGGATCCGCTCCTGCTCGCAAGCACTGCGTGCAAAACGAATGGGATCGTCGTGAATGAAGAACACGTCATGACTCGTGCTATGGCCCAAATGGTCCATACTAACATAATCATGCAGAGTTTAAAATGGCTTTTAAAATGGCCCCCTGGACAAAATTTCAAAATCCGGCTTCGAGATGTCCTGCGTTTGAAAGGAATCGCGCTGGAGGAAAGGACCTAGATTGGAAGAACAAGCACTGCATGCGAGTAAAACGAATGGGATTTTCGGGAAGAAGATCAAGAAGAAAAAGAAGAAGAAGAAGAATTCAGAACGCGAACGGAAACAAGACGTTGACGATAAGTCGTAAATGCAATGACATTCCTTTCTCTGTACTCAATGATGCGGTCACTCCCTACCCTCCCATGCGAACGTACATAGTCTCATTACGCAGATCCTCTGCGTATCATAGATTAATTATTATAAAGTTGTTAACCGATTTCACACTAATCCCTGGTACATCGAAACAAACAATAGCATGTGTATTATTTTGACGTGGTATTGTAACATCCCAACAGAATAAACGACATAATATTTCGATGCATATATTACACAAAAGTACGTACTTATAGAATAGCAGTGTCTGCCAGGTTCATTGTACGTACGAATATTATCTCCTTCTGAAATGGAGTCTCTCATAACTTTATCAAATCGAATATAGGTTACTATCGTGGTTATATTTCCCAAACTAGAAAATATCAAATGGAGGTATTATCGTAACTGTAAGAAGTACGAATAACAAAAACGATGACAAAACTAATCAACTCAGAGATAGATCTTGCAAAACTTAGTTGAATTATGTTTGAAACTTGCTGTTATCAGACAACAGAAATACTTTCTCTGACTTTGCAAATGATTATCACCTAAAAATGAACATAGTGTTTTTGCATATAATATATAAACTCCAGGCCAATGATTCTTTTCTTAATGTTCACGAATACGATCATCTGAATAGATAATGTTTGCATTAGGATAACAAATTTTACAGTAAATTTTGTTATTCCAATGCAAACATTGTCTATTCATCATTGTCACACCATATTTCATTTTTTTGTTAAAGTATTAAAAACAATGTCTGTCGTACTTCTGAAACTGTCAATTTAATTACCTACTAACCTTATCTTTTAGACGTACCTATTAACATATACTCCAGAGATTTTAATATTTCGTTACATCTACAATTTGCCGATGATATTAAATCCTTCTTTCACTCCTGAATCCATATACTATACACCAAACCAGTTCAATAATTGTAACAACATAAAATCGACGAATCCAATAATTTGTCCCCTTATTCACGAAACTGTCGAAGTCCTCCAAAAAATTTTGAAAACCTTTCAGTCTTCTTCAACACCATAACTCAAATTTCTCGATTATTCGTCTTGCCAAGGCCTTGTTTAAATCAATTGAAATCATCTGATTGGAAGGAGCAGGTGGCGTCAAAGCACTCGTTTATGATGACTATGTCCAGCTCGTCAACTAGTCGGTCGATTGTGCGATTAACAAGCGTTTCATTGTGAAGCTGTTTCATTTCTAAATCGGAATCGCACCTGAATCGCACACGTATCGTAGTTCTTGTATCTCGCGTAATCTCCTACGCCAACTCCTATAGGTGGTAGAAAATGTTTCTCCGTGGCAGCATCCCGTAAGTCCATTGCTCTGCAGGATTGAGAAATACAAAATAACTTTCGATTGCCAGAAGGGCGTAAGCTTTAAATAAAAACAGTGGCGTATCTAAGTGAGGGTAGGGGGAGATGTCCCCCGGGCGTCAGCTGAAGGGGCACCAAAATATCTTTACAACGAACCGAATACAGTATAGTCCGAATTCTACAAATTCAGTTAAGCTTAACCCTGGGTCTAAGAGCAGGCTTAACAAATGATAACTTAGACCTCAGACTAAATTCATGTTTTAAACCAGATGTTTGAACAAAAGCTTAAGTTAAGCACAGCGTCGGGTTTAAATTTTATTACAAAACGGTGCATAGTTTGTAAGAAGATTCCAGGCCTTTGATTTTTCAATATGGCTGGCATGACATAAAATAGCATCGACTGCCGGGCACTGAGGTGAAATAATATTGACCAGTCAAAAGCTCCTATGGAATGTAATGAGGCAGTAAATGAACATAAAGTTAATATGAGAGAATTATAGTACAGACGCGCAATTATAGACGCACACTGAATGAAGTTATGTTGGAATCATTTCTACGAAAGTATGTTTTTAGTTATATCGGTATTATTTCTACAGAGGTCAACTTTAAATCATTACTACAAAAGTCTTTTTTATAGTTATATCGGCAATATGCCTACAAAGGTATATTTTTAGTTATATGGGTATTATGTCTAAAAAAAGTCAATTTTAGTTATATTGGTATTATTCCTACAAATCTCCACTTGTAGTTATATCGGTTTATTCCTACAAATATCTACTTTTAGTTGTATCAGTATGATTCCTGCAAAAGTAAATGTTTAGCTTTGTATGTATTATTCCTACAAAAGTAGATGTGTAACTTCGTCCCGGGGGACAGCACAGATTCGAGATCCCCTTGGACAATAGTTTTAACCGGGTCCCTTAGACAGTTAGAGCAGTCAGTATTTTTGTATGAGTGTATATGTTATATTTATGTATATATATGGAATTTTATCGCACGTAGGGCGATATAAATGATTTACATTCATCAGTGACAGCACGCGTCAGCGGCGGCGTTTCTTTTGTGATGAGTTTTGACGGCATCTTGAGAGGAGACAATAACATACCGGGCCCCTTTGTTGTCAGCCGCGCGGTATCTTTCATGTGCGCGTAGCTATATCGGAATTTGCGCGAGGTATGTTTTGAATTTATGTATGGAATTCAATTGGCCGGGATGGATTGGGTTCCCACGGTGTTGGCGAGAGAATTCTCATTCACCTTGTGGATTTTGTAGAGGATGGATGTAGACATTAATCGGTGGCAAATTAATTTACCCTCCACCACCCCAATTTGATTTTCCACCTCCTTACGTTTTTCAAGTGTATTCGATAGTAGGTTTTACTAATATTAAGTGGTCAGGAAGTGTGCGATTAACATAACGGTTTAATAATGATCGTTTTCCACCTCAGTCAAGTAAATCTTGATGTCGAAGCAATGCTTGGCAGGTTGGGGCTTTCCTGCGAGATTTTAATTTTCCCGCTTTGCGGTTTTAGCAGGTTTTCACCCAATCCTGGGGTAAGGGTCGGGGCCTCCTTCGTTTCCGCACTGACGCCGGGTCGGCCTTATCGTCGCACTTAGGATGGCAAGTTCGAAAGAGGGCGCGCGAATTTTTATGTTGGCCGATCTTGTCCATGGCGGGCGACGATGGGCCGTCCCGGGCTGGTGCGGGGTCGTTGGTGGTCCCGATCATGGGGTTGTCATAGATTAACTATGACAACTCTGTGTCCAAGTTCTTTTTCCCTTTTTTTTTGCCTCTTCGCATATATATATGTGTATGCGTATATATGTTGATATATACATATAAAAGTTATTATGTGTATTACACACTGCTCCAAAATACCTCATGGGAGGGTTGTGTTTTTGAGAATATGAATTGGATTATTTTAGTTGGCCATTGTATCTTGCAGAGCTCAATATTTATTGGTTTCCGGTTGGGGCCCCGATGATAACAGGCATTCCGTCCTGTCGTTTATTTATAACATGTACCCGCCTGTAAAGTGGGCATCTGTTCGCCTGTTTTATGCAGTGGAACTGTTTGCCTTCTTTGATGCAGTGGGGTGTTATACGTACATCCTGTCTCACAGTTCAAATTAGAAGGTAAACTCTGTTCGCCTGTTTAATGCAGGGAACATTGTCGCCTTTTTACGGGCTGTGGGGTGTACACAAGTTCTCGTCTGTTGGTGGCCCCTATGCAGAGAGTACTTTGGGTTATTTGTAGGTGCAGATACTTGTATAAATTGATTAAAAGATTCGAAAGTAATACCCGGGTCCTTCCCCGGGGTGGATTGGAGCAGTCACATTTCAAGTAAAAGTATCCTATATTCAGTTGGGAAAGTTTGTGTCGTAGTTGTTGCTATTGTCATGATGTTGATATTCAGGGTAACAAGATTCCATCCACTATTAAATCTCAAGTACCCGCAAAAACGCATTCCGTTTAATGTTGTTGCTGTGAATGTAAATATACCATGCAACACGACGAATTTCCATTGTTAAATGGACAATAAATATGAACCTTATAAACCTTATGAATCTTATTCACGTGAGATTTCAACTTACTCGAAGTGTCCAAAAAAGTTGTGCCTATTGAAGACAAATGAAGAATTGTGAATGAAACCAAACCGGGTTGAAAATTGAATCCAGCGTGTTATGATGGGCCTCACAATGCGGAATTTGTGCAGAGGAAGATTCTGTAGCTAGTGGGCTTGATGACCAAACCCTAACGTGGGGAGAAAGTTGAAAAGCATTGGTTTCGCACTGAGCCATTGATTAGGCAGCTAGTGGTTAGGAAAGTTTGATTTGATTCATTTACTTCCGTTTCGATGAACATATACACAGTACATATACAATCAAAAATGACATGAAGCAATGTAATGATATTGTATAAAAGACAAAATAGAAATATTGCAGAACAGAAAATGAAAACGGAACATTCTTGACCTAAATGTATACAATGCAACGGAGGGGCATGCCAATGAAGCAACGACTGTATGGTGGCACAAGTCCCTAAAACTTCGTTACATAATATTAATAGAGAATTTTGGCCAAATAAGTTATAACATTAAAATAACAAAGTGAAAGTTACGAACAAATTTATGGTCTGAATACAATCTATAATAAGAGAGAGAAAAAATTGTAGAATGAGAGCCGTAGCCCGGTTCAAGTTGGGCACAATATAGCGAGCACTGCTTTGTTTGGCAAACACGACAAAAAATAATATACGCCATGTTGTGACCATGTGGAACCAAGTTGGCCAAACTCTGTGTATAGATCGACCCCTCCCGCATAAGATGAAATAAAAGAATATACGCCATGTTGTGACCATTTGACACCAAGTTGGCCAAACTATGTGTGTAGATCGAACCAATACCGGCACCAGATGAATAAAAAGAATATACGCCATGTTGTGTCCATGTGACACCAAGTTGGCCATACTCCGAGTATAGATCGACCCCATGCCAGTCATACATGTAAACATAGGAGATACGCCATGTTGTGAGTTGGTGAAACCAATTTGGCCAAACTCTGAGTATAAATCGAATCCAAACCCGCACGGGATAAAATATATATATATATACGGCCTGTTGTGACCACGTGGAAGCGAGTTAGCCACACTCTGTGTTTAGATTGATCCAATACCGGCACCAGATGGAAAAAAGAATATACGCCATGTTGTGACCATGTAAAACCAAGTTAGCCAAACTCTGTGTGTAGATCGACCCGATGCCGGCAACATATACAATAAACGAAGATACGCCATTTAGTGACCATGTGGAACCAAGTTGGCCAAAGTCTGAGTATAGATCGAATCCAAACCCGCACGGGATAGACATAAAAGAATATACGGCCTGTTGTGACCATGTGGAAGCAAGTTAGCCACACTCTGTGTGTAGATCGACCCCATACCGGCACCAGATGAAAATAAAAGAATATACGCCATGCTGTGACCATGTAAAACCATGGAGCTAGAAAACAAGGAGTGGGCACTCTGCCCCTAGGGCTTTTCCTATCACTCAGAGCGGGATTATGCGGGATTAGGGGTCCAACGAAAAACAAAACGACCTCTTACGCAACGAGGTCACCCTGGTCGCTATCTCCGGACTTTGATGTCCCATGCGCGATGCCGCTCTGAACTGGCCCTCTCTATGTGGGAACATCGACAGTCCAGTCATAAGGAATCGCGTGTTCATATAGCTAGCTCTATACACATGTCCCTGCATGTCGTTAGCGTCATCACATGCGACATACACTCTGATGTTGTGATAGTCTAGGAATTCAGCTCTCAATGGGTGTAAAAATCTCGAAAATCGGCCAACGACAAGGCGAGTTTTGACATGATTATTGTTGAAAATTGTCCATATTTCGTTCCATTTATATTCATATTTCAACGTAATATTAGTTGTAGACCCTGTCTAGCCCGGGTGAAAATCATTTTTTAGGCAGACAAATTAGATTTTCTTCTTTATTTTGATGTATGACTCCACCGTTCGCTCCCGTTCGTTCTATTGTGATGACCCATTGAAAACAGTACATTTTGGTCCATTACATGAAATGAGATCAACCGTTGAAAGAAGACTACATTATGCATAGAATAGAATTTATTGACTCTTGCGACCCCTTCTGGGGTATAAGGGTACAACAAATTTACATGTCATGATAATGATACATAATAAAGAATACAAACGTAGCATAATAATACAAAGAATACAGAATACAAAAAAAACAAAAAACAAATGTATAACGATAAATAGGAATGATCTAAACCTAGGCTATATATATGCTACACAAAAATACAATATTAAATAAATATGGCAAGTATACATGAAAAGTGAAGAATTCCACATGAGCAATATAAATACAAACAACAAAACACTACATAATTGTGCTATCTAAAAAAATTATCAGTTAAATTTTGTACATGTAAGTGAGATGTGATTGGATTGCATGTTATTGTGATTGGGTGCATGCATGCAGACTAAAAAAATACGGCATAATATTGTCCCTAGAAAGATAAACCTAAATCACTCTTTGCTTTCCAAAGGACAAACAAAAACATAATGGAATATAATGCATTAAGATAAAACAAACAAACAATCAAACAAAACTATACTTGACGTTTTTATGGGTGACATGATTATGATTGGATTGTTCAGATTTATTTAGACCAGCAAAATATGACATTTATCCTTAAGAAGAGTACTTATTTCTTCAGCTGTCCTGTACCGGAATATACAAATAAATTCAACATGTGTAATATGCAAGGGCGTTTAACTATTACTTTACGACCTAAATATAACTCTCTTTCCTTTCTGAAAAAAGGGCAAACAAAAACATAATGGTATTCATCACCAGACTAATGCATATCACAACATGGGCATTCTATACTAATTTCATTAAAAGCTTCTTTGAATCTGTTATTATTAATTGGTAAACGGTGTGACCTACATTTAAAACGGCTGAGCAATGTTATTCTATCTTTTTTACCCAGCAAAACTAAATACCTTTCAAAGAGAATCATTTTTAAAGATCCTATAATTTTGGCATGCACTGTTTGACCAAATTGTTGCCATCACAGTCATCTTGTTTTGAAAATGATCGTTTAATCTCAACTTCAGAGTGCTCATGCAGTATCCAACTATTGCTAAATCCTTCCCGTGCTTTAGCCAAACAAGAGGAACAGCGTGGTTCAATATTTTTCAATACAAGATAACCACTTGAAATAATTAGACATATCTACATTCTGACTAATTAACCTTTGCAAAAATAAAATTTGACTGAATATTTATAGGGAACCTTTTACTATTCTTAACCAGAAACTATAATCATTCGATGTTTGATACCGTTAGCTAAACATGCCCTCCCAGTTTCTCCATATACCATACAATCTGGTGTAAATTTATAAATTTATTTACATAACGCTGACCTGAAAAATGTTCTGTGAAATATTTCAATTTGACTCAAATCTTCATATCTCCACACTTCACATCCAAGTTGGTCTAACAATTCACATCGAATATCCAATGGCAGTTTAATTGAGTCTTTGAACCTTTAATGACATAGAGAAGAGGGCTTTCATGGCCTGTGATACCTGAAAAAATGGGTAGGGGCAGGAGATGAGACCTGGTAGGGGTTTCGAGGCTTGAGCGGCACACCCCGTCCAAACCAATTCTGCGTACCCCGGGTTTAAAAGCTGCCATGTTACGGGATGTAAACGTATCCTACAATGCACCGCACATATGCAAGTGGGCCGGTTGATCAACCGACCTTGCGCATGCGCTATGTGATCTTATTTACCACCGGTGCGACCAGGCGGCATTAATCCAGCTTAGTGGAATGATCGCTTGGGGACCGCGGCACCAGGGATAGTTCAAAAGACCCTAATCCAGTTTTCTCTCCTAGTCTTCTAGCTCCATGGTAAAACCAAGTTGGCCAAACTCTGTGTATAGATCGACCCGATGCCGGCAACAGATAAAATAAAAGAAGACACGCCATTTAGTGACCATGTGGAACCAAGTTGGCCAAACTCTGAGTATAGCTGGACCCCATACGGGCACCGGATGAAAATAAAACAATATACGGTAGGTTGTAACTATGTGAAACCGAGTAGGCCAAACTATGTGTATAGATCGACCCCATACCAGCACCATATAAAATAAAAGAAAATAAACCATGTTTGACCATGTGAAACCGAGTTGGCCAAACTCTGTGTATAAATCGACCCCATACCAGCACCAGATTAAATAAAAGAATATACGCCATGTTGTGACCATGTGATATCAAGTTGGCCAAACTCTGTGTATAGATCGACCCCCATACAAGCACCAGATAAAATAAAAGAAGATACGCCATTTAGTGACCATGTGGACCAAGTTGGCCAAACTCTGAGTATAGATGGACCCCATACGGCCACCGGATGAAAATAAAACAATATACGGCAGGTTGTAACTATGTGAAACCGAGTTGGCCAAACTCTGTGTATAGATCGACCCCATACCAGCACCAGATGACATAAAAGGAGATACGCCACGTTGCGACCTTGTCAAACCAATTTGGCCAAACTATGTGTATAGATGAGGAGGCGCGATAGCTCAGTTGGTAGAGCAGTGGTCTCGTAATCCGGCGACCTGGGTTCGAAACCAAGTCGATGCGCTAGTGCCACTTGCTAAGGCATTAATCCTCATTACCAGGTCCCTCGGAGAGGACCTAAAGCCGTTGGTCCTCTGGTTGCTTACTAACAAGCATTTATACTTTCTTAGCATTCAGGTAAAATAACCACCAACCATCGACGCCATGCCGGCAAAAGATGAAATAAAAGAATATACGCCGTGTTGTGACCATGTGAAACCAAGTTGCCCAAACTCAGAATATAGGGTTATTAAAACTAATCATATTTCAAAGTTTTTACAACACCATAAAGTTGTCCATTGAAACGCTTTTTCTTAATTAAACATATAATATATGTTGTCATGCCACTCACACAAAAGAAATAATCCAATAATGTGATTGATAAGTCAATTTATGCTATCCCAAATGAGTTGATGACTTTTTACAGTGTACATGTACCGTATATGGCAATTCTCACCAGTATTAGAAATATTAGTACATGGGCCATTAATTGAAATGGCCCCTACCCCCTTAGACACAATCTTAAATTAAGTATTTCTGTTAGGACCTTTAGCTATCAGAATGTGCTTGTTTGCTCTACAGTTGGTGGTGGGTGTGACAACTAAAGCTATTACCATCGTAACGGATCAAGAACATTCGAATTTTAGAAAAAGTCATATATTTTTAATTTACAAAGTTAAAAACACATCGAAAACATATCAATATGTGTTAGAGCTTCTCACTTTTGTCTTGATTGCAACTGCAAGTTATACATGCCAGTCACGTTTGAAAATTGTTGTTGTGATGTAAACAGTGAGAAAATATATTTGTATAACAAAAATACCTGAAAATAATACATATTTTCTTAAATAAATGTTTGCATGATTCAAAATGATGATTTTCTGATCGCTAGGACCCTCAGCTATCGTAATCTGATTGCCATAAAATAGGTGATGGACGTGACCACTAGACCGTTACCATGGTAAAAGATCAAGAAGTATTTTAATTATAGAAAATACTATAATTGTTCTTCAAAAACATGAAACAAATGGTAATCATCTAATAATTTTAAATGACCATTTGGTTATAACAAAAAGAAAACAATCATTTGAAGACACGGTCATGTTAAAAATGGTCGTTGCCATGGAAACTGAATATTAAAGAAGTTCACTTCTGTGAACCAAAAATGAAAGGTAACTAATCAACACACAAAAAATCAAGTAGAATATGAGCCATATCACATAATATGTATATGTTATATATTACCCTCAGCTATCATAATCTGCTCGTTTTCTCATAAAGTTGATGGTGGGTGTGACCACCATGGCCGTTACAATGGCTAATAATCGGTTACACATCAAGAAAAAAACTGAATTTGATAAATACAACATATTTGTAATTTGTAACAACATCAAGACAAGTGAAAGCATCTTTTTGTAGGCCTATTGCCTAACAAAACAATTTATTTGTTTGTTTACAAATGTACATCATTATACCTGGCAAATGGGCAAGCTTCTTTCAGAAATATTATGCAGCCACGCCATATGGAGGTACATATACCTGGGAAATAGATTTGTGCTTATCATACTCCCTTCTTATTGTGATCATATACTGATAACTATAAACCTTTCCTTCTCTGAAAATTTGCTTGTGGTATCGGTAGCAAATTGACAAAACGATAAACATCTCCGTTCAGGATACTATGTATGCTGTACACTACAGTAGGTTTGAATGAGCTCACAATAAGCTCACAAAGTGTATTAAGGCCTGTATACAAAGGCCATTCTTATTCACCAGAGAGGTGTTGATTTTAGCATTCGAAATTTTTCCTTTAGGCTAGAACTAGAGTAGTTTTACAGTGACATAAAAGAAAAGCATTAAATTACCAAATATGAAAGTATTCAGCCGAGAAATAATAGGCATACAATTCACGAAAAAAAAAATCACTCTTAAAAGGGAAAATGTAGGTGTCCTTCTTACCCTACATAATTTTCTATGGCATTATCGAAGAAATCAAAAAATATATTTCATTAGGCTAAGTCGTCTACTGACTACAAACTACTATAATCCTATTGAGTTAGTTCGTAAGTACCTAGTCAAGATTTTAGGAATGTTCGTCCAGGTTTGTGTATAATTCGGAGCACACATTAAGCAATGCGTGGGACTGCTTTACGAAATCTTTCACATGCATCAGAGAGGTGTTTAGAAACTTTGATTTTAGCATTCAAATTTCTCATGGAAAGCTGGAATTTCGAAATTTGGTAGGTTATATGTAGCTTACTTCTTTATAATGAGACAATAAAAACAAACAAGATAATGAGCACTTCGGTGGCAGGCCCATGATTATTTAATCAAGAAAATGGACCTGAAGCATTGTGATGGAAGGTGTAGATACCCGTGGTGTAAACATTTATCATTCACACCTATCATCAATGGGTCCAACACATCATATTGCATATGCTTTAATATTCTAGTCAGTAAAATACACGATTTTTCATTCATTTCCTATTGGGTTGCGATGAATAGCTGTTATATCATTTGAATTAACAAGTACCTTTAATGTAACACAATTACAGATCTTTGTAGAAAGAAAATTCATATATCAATAATTTGATGCTCTTGAATCAATTATGCTACATTTGGGCCCTTAAAATTAGATTTTGGATACCTGAGACATATTTGGCTATTAAAAACCTCATACCCACAATGCATCATTGTATTTTGATACCGAAATAAAAATTTCAATATGATCCTATTCTACCCCAGAAAATAGTTTAAAGCAATTATATTGACTGTCTAGGGTTGCTGGTCCATGGGCCATTTTGGAGCAAATTTGGGGCCCATGTGGTCTTCTGTACTTATACCATATTTCACTGTATTGTTCATAGTGGGTTTTCTACACCAAACGAACATTTTTAGCCAAAATATGCGTTCTGAAATGCATAAAAGCACTGGAGGGTCCCTAAAACATAAAGTTTGGGCACTTTGGGCACCGATTTTCAAATATCAGTCGGTGGCATCGTTTTTAGCATTACATTTTACTACGGAGTCAACAATAGATTTTAGGTGAACACCTTTTCCTATTGGGCCTTCTGTGTACCTAATTAGAATGGCTTTGACGCGTTGGATAGGAGGGGACTGAATAATTCATTACAAACAACGAAGGCACGGGGTCGGGTAGCTCATGTTATGTGAGTTGAAACATAAATATTATCAAGTTGAATTAATAAAGTTCGTGTATCTCCAGGAGCTTACATGAGTAAAAGAGTAGAGATGTATGGGTTCGATAGCTGGTTTTAGTCTGATAGCTCATTTTTAATAAGAAAACGTTGATTGATGGGGAGTTGAACTGCTACCCGACGCAAGTATTCCGTAGGTCAAATAAGGTAAGATTAGTGTAGAGTACAAAGTAAGCAAGACATGGGTAGGAAATGAGATTGTAAGTTTGCCGATGACACCTGTATTTCTCGATATATGTTTGCTGATATGATTTATGATTGTTTTCCATGTTAGTTTGTTGTTGATGTATATAACTAGAAATTAGTTGCTTCGACTTGAGCGAGAATTGAATTGTTTAGTAATATTGGTCCCGGTAAATGTTCAATTGTATTACTAAATAAATGGATTTTGTCTCGTTTATATAAAGTGACAACATGTTTGAATGGATCTAGTTTATAACAGTGTTTAGTTTGTGGTTAATTGTATTGAGAATGATTTGGGTATTTTTATTTGAAAGGAAAATATTCGAGTCATCAGCAAATAAAAGGTAGGAAAGAATATCAGAACAATTCTGGAAGTCGTTGATATAAAGTATAAACAACAACGGGCCAAGTAAAGGCCGCTGCGGCACTCCGCATGTAACGCTTTTCATTTGAGATTCATGACCAGATTCAGATTCAGATTAATTTTATTGGTCCATTTGGAAATTCGGTTTGTCGGCATTACATAAAGCACATGAACAATATACAATAGAAAATAATATACACAAATAGATAATACACAGTGGCAGATTTACAATGACGTAGTTAGATGGAAACACGGATATATAGTGTTTTTACATAGTGGAATAATATAAGAAAATAAATGGATTTACAACAATTGAAAATGTACGATTGCGTAGAATTCGGAAATATATCATTATTATTTTGTATTATTATTATTTTAATATTATCATTATTATCATTATTATTGTTGTTACTATTATTATCATTTATTATTATCATTATCAATATTATTTATTATCATTTAATTTTGTCACGGTAATATAGCTGAATTCCTTTTTCTTTTTCTTTTGTTCTTCATGAATTAAACGGTATATTAATAAAACTTGAAATAACATATGATATCATAGGCTATTTTTTTATTTTCTTTGCTCGTGATACTGGTACATTTGGTTGAAAGGAAACGGTAGAATGCAATTGATGAATAGCGAAATGGCAAGAAACAGGCCTATTCAATTTGACTGGAGTTGTTCATTGTATTTACGAATGGAAAGCGGAACAAAGGAATTAAGGAATCGGGAAGTTCGAGCCTTCATTAATATGTACCTCTATCCGGATCGCATTAGGGTATAGCAAAGATGAGGGAGATGATTACCATTTTCTAAAATCT
This sequence comes from Mesocentrotus franciscanus, assembly GCA_037976565.1. Classification (NCBI taxonomy): domain Eukaryota; kingdom Metazoa; phylum Echinodermata; class Echinoidea; order Camarodonta; family Strongylocentrotidae; genus Mesocentrotus; species Mesocentrotus franciscanus. The sequence goes on along the minus strand of CP137670.1, from coordinate 8,761,587 downwards.
GTGATACCTGTTTCAAAATTGTATTAACGCATTCCTGTTTCAAATCTGTCACTTCGTCAGTCATCTTGCCAGCATGATTGGCTATTCTCTGCAATTTCTTAAGATTCTCCTGTATGCACCAACCATGCCAAACCGCACAACTAAAAAGCATTACACTTTCTATTGCTGACTTGTAGAATAACCTCAGGATGGTTCCGTCAACATGGAACGAATTCAGTTTTCGTAGAAAGTACATTCGTTGTTGAGCCTTTGCATACAGAGATTGGCATTGGTCTTTCCATGATAGTTCATTATCAATTATTGTACCAAAGTACTTAAAACTCTTGACACTCTGTATATCCTCTCCTTTAAGCATGATTGGATTTGCTTGACCTTTGTTTAAACGAAAATCGAAAGTCATCTCTTTCGTTTTAGCTATATTTAATACCAAGAAATTTTCTTCACACCAATTCTCAAACATGAATAACTCCTCCCGATATTTGCGTTCATCATTGCCATGGATCATGCCAATGATAGCCGTGTCATCAACATATTTAACAATTGAGACATTGTCATTTTACGAGATAGAATCATTTGTATACATGATGAATATTGGTGCTGACAGCACGCAACCCTGGGGGAACCTGTATTTGTAGTAACGTAATCACATAAAACATTATGCAGTTTTCCTCTTTGAATTCTGCCCGTTAGAAAATCATGAAGCCAGAGTATCAGAGAGGGTTTTACATTCATGGCGGTAAGCTTATTCATCACGAGGTGGGGCTGAATTGTGTTGAAAGCCGATGAAAAATCGACGAATGTTGTACGAACATAGCGACCCAATGTATCAATATGCTGTGCAAACAAGTGAGTTAGCAATAACACGTCATCATTAACAGACCTGCGTGGTTGGTAGGCAAATTGTAAAGGATCTATGTCAGGCAGTATCTGTGGGAGAATGTGCTTCTGAAGAATTATGCGTTCAAAACATTTCATCACCAATGAGGTGAGGGATATAGGCCGATAATCATTGGGTTCAGATGCTTGGGGTGTTTTGGCTGCTGGTATTATTGTCGAGAGTGACAAAAGGGGTGGCTAATTGCCAGGCACATGTTTTGAGTACTTTCCCACAAATACTGTCTGGTCCCATAGATTTTCTTGGATTAGTGCATTTGAAGTACATGACAACATCATTGTACTGACAAACCATGGGTGTATCATTGAACTGTTTCAAAGTATTTACAATCCTTTTACTTTCGGCATCAAAACATTTGTCATCAATTTTGCATAAAACAATTTCGACTGCTTCATCCAAGTTTGAAGCGCTAGAGATAAGTAGGTCCCAATCTGTGATATCATAACATGTTTGAAGGTTTTCAGACGCTGCTTTGTCCCACACTTTGTTTTTTTTTTTATCTGAACCCTCTCCATTTTGATCAATTGCCTATATTTCGGTAGGAGTTGCACGGTATTGTGATCTGACTTGCCAATATCATGACGTACGTTTGCCTTGTAGGCGTCCCGTATGGAGCAGTAGCACCGATCCAGGACGTTGTTTCCTCGTGTTGAGCAGTCGACAACTTGATGATAGTTCGGTAGGGTATTCTCCAGGCGACAGTGTTTGAATTCCCCTAACACCATGATTGGTGCATCAGGGGATGCCGTTGCTAAGGAGTTGACCGTGTCCAAAATTGTAGCTGATGCGCTCTCTGCATCTCCATCGGGTGGGATATATACGAGCAGAATATGGACTTGTCCAAGCTCACGTGGGAGGTAGAATGGCCGGAATGATCAACATAGAAGTTCAATATTTGGTTCACATACTTGAGATCTGATAGTAAAGTTTCTACACCACTTTTCATTCATGTAGATACATACCCGCTGCCTTTCGACTTCTGTGTCGTTGCCTGTGATCTATCCAATCGGATGAGCTGGAAGCCGTCGATGTCGATGGCGTCGCTCGGGATAGATGAAGTGAGCCATGTTTCGGTAAAGCATAATAGACAAGACTCCTAAATTCACAATTGTATCGCACTAAATCTATGTTCACAACTCAGATCGGCGACCGACCGATTTGTAGCCTGCTCGGTCGCCGCTGGAATTAATTGTTTGTTTTTTTGTTTGGTTTTATTTCTGCGTTCAAAAGATACAAACTCAAACTCAAATTACAAAAATTCAAACAATAACAAATACAATGAATAACATGTTTACAAAAGTAATTAAATAGAAGGTCATGTACAATTATATCATACAATAAACATGTACGAAGCATACACAAAAGATAACAAATACATAGTAAAAATTTTCAATAAATTAGAGAGGTAATTTAGAACGCAGGAGACCACCATCGTGAGCGGTTAGGCTGGAGATGGATGGTGGCCTCATAAAAATAATAATAATTGGCGACATAACTCTCTTGGGAAAACTGAGTGATCAAGTGGGTGCAGAGCAAGTGCTGGTGTGGGTGCAAAAGCAGTTGCATGCTAAAGTATAAAATAAGTCACGGATTTATACTAATTTAAAGAGTGGGGAGCGTATGATTGTATTATTTGTCGCTTAAGTGTAGCTTTTAAGGAGTAGACAGTTGAACAGGACTTTATGTTGTCGGGAAAATTATTCCAAATGTCCAGACCAGAATGTCTAATAGATTTGTGATTTATTGATAATTTGGGATTTGTAAGGTGGAAGTTTCCAGATATGCGAGTAGGGTACGAATGAACAGAACTATTAAACCTAAACATGTTATCAAAGGATGGTGGAAGTTGATTATTAATGTACTTAAACATAATGACTGCTACTTGAATAGTGTTCAAATCGACATTTTTAGTGTTTTAAGTTTGTAAAATAAAGGATCAGTGTAAGCTAAGAAATGCGAACCTGTACAAATACGTATGGCCTTCTTTTGCAGTTTAAAAATAGAATTAATTTTTGTCGAACCACAATTTGCCCATACAATATTACAATATGTTATATACGGGAGAACTAGCGTATTATAAAGTAGAAATAAGGTTGCATGGGGTAGAAGAAACTTTAGCTTGGAGATTATTCCAATACTTTTGGAAATGGACATTGTAACGTGGTGTAAATGCTCATTCCAAGTCAAAGTTTCATCTATAAGTACTCCAAAAACTTGGACTTAGTTTTCTTCTCTAGCAGCATATCATCGATTTTAATATATATCGGTGTATCTGTATTATGAGAATGATGTTTAAAATACATAAAATGGGTCTTTTTTTGTATTAAGAGGAAGTTTATTGGACTTAAACCAGTTTGATACTTTGTTAATTTCATAATTCAAAATATTGTTTAAAGAATTGAGGTCTTTATGAGAATAAAATATATTTGTGTCATCGGCAAATAAGATAAAAGAAAGAAGGGGATGTATTGATAATATCATTTACATAAAGAAGAAATAATAGTGGACCTAAGATGGAGCCTTGAGGAACACCGCATTGAATCAAAAGAGGATCAGAATCATAACTATTGAATGTAACATATTGTTTTCTGTTTGTTAAATAATCTTTAAACCATAAGAGTGCTGACCCTGAATTCCATAATGACTGAGTTTGGAGAGTAGAATAGTGTGATTGAGCGTATCGAATGCTTTACTCAAGTCACAGAATATACCTATAACATGATCTTTGTTAGCTATGGCACTTGTAATTTTGTCATAAATTTGAATTAATGCTAGGTCAGTTGAGTAATTTTCCTGAAACCATATTGATTTGAATTGAGTATTTTGTGTTTAGTGATAAATTTATGTAGCCTATTATGAACGATTTTTTCTAAGACTTTGGATATACTTGGAAGTAGGGAAATTGGACGATAGTTACTAATTTCGTGGGGATCATTTTTTTTTAGAATGGGATTGACTTAAGCTATTTTTAATAGATCAGGGAAAACACCTTGTGATAACGAGTGATTAAATATGTGAGTTAGAGGCTTTGCAAGTGGGTAAATTATTTCTTTTAGGAGAGACATACTTATTTTATCGAAACCGTGAGATTTTGAGTTGTTAAGAGATTGGGTAATATTAATAATTTTGCTAGGATTTGTCGGGTTTAAAAAGAGAGACTCTTGGTTTTTATTGGAAAGATAGTCTGTAAAGTGAGCGCGAGTTCTGTTAATTTGGCTGGCGAGTTCAGGGCCGATATTCGTAAAAAATGAATTAAATGAATTTGCATGAAGACTATGATCATGTATTTTAGTGCCATTTAATGTGATATTATCCGTGGGTGGGGGTCTGTTTTTTTCCATAACCTCTTTGATGATTTTCCAAGTTGCATTAGTGTTTGAACTGGCCTTTTTATTCTATTAGAAAAATGCAATCTACGGGATGTACGAATTAGTTTTGTTAATTTGTTGCGATAAATTTTATATGTGTTTAGGTTTGTGTCAGTTGGATTGCGTAAGTGTAATTTGTAGAGGCGATTGCGTGTTTGTATTGATTTCAATAAACCTTTCGTTATCCAAGGATTCCTGGGTTTATTTCGCTTATTTTTCATTTTGCCTAAAGGGATATTTTTTCATAATAATATTGCAATTTGTTACTAAAATGTTTATATGCGATATTGACCTCATTTACATTATATACATCAGCCCATCCCTTTAAAAATAAATCCTGTTTCAGCAATTCTATATTACGTTTGGATTCTTTGCGATATATAAGCTCATCAAATGATTTAAGGCAACTTATTTTGCATTCACAAGTTAAAAATATGGGTAGGTGATCGGAAACTTCAGAACACAATATTCCACCAATGGTTATGTTATTATGTACGTTTGAAAAAATATTGTCAATCTGAGTTGATGAATGTGAATTTATTCTGGTGGGTTTATTAATAATCGAAAAATCCGTATGAGTGCATCAACTGCATACAATTGGTTGAGTTACTGTTATCAGATGAGGGGGAGAAGTTGATGTTAAAGTCACCAAGGATAAAAATATCTTTATTTTCATCCCCTATTTTACGAAGATAAAAATCCAGTTCGTCACAGAATAATTCACAATAGGAGTCAGGGGATCTATAAATTAAACCTATAATGACATTTTTGACATTTGATTTATTAATTTCAATAAATAATGATTCCGCTTGTGTTAGTTTAACATCGGAACGGATTTTGAAAATTAGGTTTTGTGCAATATAAAACGCAACACCGCCACCCCTTCTTCCTTTGCGATCTTCCCTAATCAACTTATAATTAGGCAAATTGAACAAATCTGGAGAATTCTGATGTAACCATGTCTCACTTATTCCAATGACGGAAAATGCAAAATTATTTAAAGAGTGTAAAAGATTTTCAACCTATTCGAAATTTTTGTTCAGACTTCTGGAGTTTATATGTAAAAGTGAAATATTGTCTGGATTGTAAGAAAATGTATTATTGAATTCTAGGGGTGTGTAATATTTGCTATCGTTTATATCGTCGACAAGAATATCGGGAGTGTGCGCGTGTGAATCCATTTAACGATACGAATATGTAAAGTACCGGAAATTCGGAGGATGAACAACTGCATGTGTGATATCGGTGCATTTACTAGTGGGTGCTGGTGCGTTTGTGTGTGTACGAAGTGCAAGTGTGTGGGTAATTTCAATATAAAATACAAATGAAAATACAATAAGACCCATCTTGGTCACAGTTACAATAGTTGCTTAGGAGCAACAGAGCAGAGCCCGGCCACCCGAGTAAAGGGTGTATTTTTGGCACACGAAATAGAGGGCAATATCTAAAAAAAAAAAAAAAAAAAATCGGAGTACAATTATAAAATGGAAAAGAGGGTTTTGACATTACCGCTCATCAACACAAGTTCAGTCAATTACAATAAAACAGACTCAAAACAATTGAATGCTATACAGATAATAATTATTGATGAAGAGTGAGGAGTTCGGGCTTGATAATCCCAGTCATCAAGATCAACGGGTAATTGATACTTGTCTCCAGCCCATCATTGGTCACAAACAAAAACAAAACCCCAAAACTAAAAATAATATATATATATATATATATATATATAAATTATATATAGAAATGCAGATTTTAAATGAAAGTCAGGCTGCTCAAACAATGGACCCACCGCTCCATGCATCGAGTTTTTGGAGACATAGCACCACCGCGGACCGACATGAAGATCGGTCAGCCGTGGTGCAGAGAGGCCACGCCCTGTGCCAACGTCAGACACATGTAAACGAAAAGTCCATGTATTTATTACAGTTTAATAAACCTATCATATACGAGTGGGTTCTGTGATTGACAGAGGTGATTAGCAAACAAATTAAGAAATTTGTTGGGCAGAGGAGAAAGATACATGCATGCTAAAGCAGGCTCGAATGTACATACTTGATAAAGAGGGTAATTGACATTCCCGCCCATCAATACCAATTCAGTCAATCACAATTTCAAACAGATTAAGCTCACTGCAATGCAATTG
>CP137670.1:8726217-8754678 GCA_037976565.1 Mesocentrotus franciscanus | reverse complement strand
TTACGTAAGAGTTACGTAAGAGGAACAATGAACGTGGCCGAGGGTCAAGTCCGTTGTCATGGTTATAAACTCCAACAACAGAAGAGCGGAGTTAACCCGTTCCTTCCGGGAACCTGGTATACCAGGTTCCCGTGGAGCGCACTCACAGACGGGAACCTGGTATACCAGGTTCCCATTATAGGCAGGTGAATGACGTCTTTACAAGCCTAAAATTGCCTTTCCCTGCCACTAATTCACTAAACTAGTTGATTTGAGGGTATTTCCAAAGTATATACTATCATTACCCATTGCTCCTGTTTTGTGTACTTTCATATTATTCACTATAATTGTACTATATTCATAAACATGTCAAGTTTTCTCTCACAAGAAATACGTATAGCAGCGTATACAGTTCCGCGGTGTCTGTCCCATAGATATTGACTTTCGCTGAGACCTTTCCATACACAAATACTGATACTGCTGGTACTTCATTGGGAGCAGCGTAATCCGCGCTCGCCCTGTAGAAGCTTATGACGGCACGCACCCAAATACCTTAATTTATCGAGTCCTCAACCGCTCGTTGGTGTTTGAGCATAGATACACATGCATGCACTGCTCGACTGTGTTTTTGTATTATGCATACGAAAGCTCATAATTCCGAGCTGTGCATGGGTTTATTTTTCTTCTTTATTTTTCACACAAATCCACACAAATACAAACACTGCTTTTTAGTGGATTTCTCAAATTCGACTTAATTTATAAAGATATGATGCTTAAAGGGATCCGGTAACTTTGTCTCAGATTCTGAAACAAAATCCTGGATTTAGCTCATGCTGCAATGATAATTATAAATCTTTAGGTCAGTCAGGAACCCCATGACTTTTAAAAGCCTATCGCCTATCTGATTATCAAGATATTTATGATTGGAAATCGAAACCAAATTTTGCGTTTTCCTAACAGTTTTCATAACACTACAGTCTATTGTTGAAAACGAGTATGGTAAAACCGGTCACTCAAATATTTTTTACTTTTTGGGGGCACTTCTTGGTCATTTTGAAGGGCAATTTGTTTAGGGCTTCAATATTACACCATATCACAGACACTGATAACACGTAGGGCCGTGCATCTCAGATTTAACATTTTTAAACGATGCCTTTAATAAATACCTTGTATCCTAATATACGTCTGTTACTTATCGACATTTTATATTGTATAATAAAAATAGAATTTAAAGGGAGTGTAGCCTAACGAGACTATGTGTCTTTCCCGTGGCCCTACTCGGGGTCAATCGGGTATAATCGACTACGAACGACGCGACCTTAGCAGTCACGTGCGTGCAACATACGCGAAACCGAAGCGTGAGGAGAACTTCGGTATGTTTCGTGAACGATAGCCCGCGCTGACCATGTTATTAAATCACTGACTACCGTTAATCAAGTCCATTCGTGCAGTTGTCCAAAAGAAGAAGTAGATGGCGTTAACCAGTTTTACCATGCTACACTCCCTTTAATTTACTATGTTTTATTTTAAATGTCATTTGATATACTAATTTTTTTCTTCATGTTATTATTGAGTTTTGAAAATGAAATTGTTGAAATCGTTGTTTTTCGCTTTTTCATCTCGCACCCATGCTTAGAATGTTTAGATAATTCACAGTACTTTCTTACTGTATGGTACTACTATCTTTCTCTTTTCCTTTACTTCTCGCTTCATCTCTCTGGCCTCCCCTATCTACTGCTATCTCTATTCATCTACCCGCCTATTTATCTATCTACCTATCTATCTATTTACCTATCTATCCTCCCCCTCTATTTCTCTCTCTATCACTTTTAATCGTAACATGGTATATTTTGTTTCATTTCCCTATTTGTCTCAGTTTAGTGTATGTGTATTCTTTTGGTTTTCTTCTGTAATTGTATATTAAGTCAGTAGTTTAATTCAGTGAACTTACATGCAACAAGCCTAGCTTGTCCACCTTTCATTTCCGTATTTAATGCAGAACATTTTTTCATGTTATTAATCACTATGATTCATGATGTGATTTACTTCCATACATGTATTATCTTAAGAAAGGTCAATGTTTTGTAAAAAAAAATATATTCTTTGTTACTTTGCATGGAACATGAATAAAAGCAAGCAATCAATCGATCAATTATGTGGGAAGTAAATATACACACTTGTCATTTGTAATAGGATTTTGTTCAAACTTTTACCTACCCGTTCTTCTCATTTTCTGCTTCTATTAAAACCACCTTAATATCAAGGTGGACTTCCCGTTTAATAACAAATCACTCTCTCCCTTTTCAATATATATCTTAGTTAAACTGAGGGTTGCAAGTACATCAAGCTTTATGCTTACACTGTAGCCCTGTTATATCGTGTTTATCTAATTCATATTGAATGTGCATTAAGCCTGTAACTTCATTTCTGTTTTTTATTTCTTTTTGTATATTTTCTGTATAATGTCTATATTGATGAAGCGCATTAATGTAAATGTATCAAAATGCAAATGTCACATTAATGTACATGAATATGTATTTTGGAAGAAAATAGTATAACAAATCAATAAATCAAATCACTCAATAATAAGCCTACATATTTTGTTTTCTTCTACATTTAAAATGTTCAAAATTTTAAGTTATATTATGTCATCGGAAGTAAGAGAATCAGAGAGATGGAGGCTACATGGAGAGAAAGAGAGAGAGAGAGAGACATAGAGAGAGAAAAATTGAGAAATTATAATATATGGGTAGATAAAGAAAGCGAGATAGCGAAAGAGAATGAGACGGAGAGGAAGAGGAAGAAAGAGGGAGAAAGAGAGAAGAAGAATGAGAACAAATTGAGAGGGGGAGACATAGAAATAGAAAAAATACTGAGAGAGAGAGAGAAATCAATATCATAAACAGGAATCAGCAAACGTGTATCAAACGGCGCATGAGCATACAACATCGGATAAAGATAAGTATAGCATATTACCCCAAATAATATTATGTAAATACAAAGTGTGATGAAAATGCACAGTAATGTAACTACCATTCAAGTTGTAGCCCTCGTAACTTCGTAGATGTAGGATACCCAAAAAAAAAAATTTAACACGTTGAAATAAGTGTGTAAAACAGGAGGCAAAGAGAATATGTATATTTGTTAAACTCGTGACACGGACTGCCTTTTAATAAAAAGTCATTCGAATATAATAGTTAACATTCTAAACACAAACCAACTAATGTACTATTAATCCTATGCTATTAAAGTATTTGTTTATATACCCAAACTTAAACCTTTGATAAAAAAGCAAAGTAAATACCAACAACTTGTCCGTTTTCCCAATAACTACTCAAACACAGACTGATTAATAACTAGAACGGGTAATATACATAGTAACTATTAACATAAATACTTGAAACGTATACTTGCTAATTTGCATAGAGGAATTTTTACTGTGTTTTTAATTAATTTGATTTATCATTTCATTATTATTAACTTTGTTGATACTATTGTTTTATTGTCGGTGTTAATATTAATGGAGTATCCTTCTAAACTCAACTAAAACAAAGAAACTATAATTATATGTCTTACTAATAATTGAGACTACTGAATTAAATATATATTATATACAGTGAAACCTGTCTATACAGACCACCCAAGGGAGACAAAAAGTTGTCTTCAGAGGCAGGTGGACTTTATGTACAGGTTCATTTAGTGCATGGTTCAATGAGAAACCATTTTCAAGGGAAACAAAATATGTGGTCTTTGTTGACAGGTGGTTTTTCTATACAGGTGGTCGCTAAAGCAGGTTTGACTGTATATATATATATCTCTACATAATATGCCTGTGCAAATGAATAGTATTGTTGTCCTTTGGATTAATTCCTACGTTAAAGGGTGGAGTATATATATATATGAGTGTTTTGGACCATAATACAACCCGCTAATACACATAAAATAGCAATGGCCGAAGCAAAATTGCTTCAGCTACTAATACCGTCTCTTTACAGAGTTGCGACAAGTAAACAAAAACACAATAAATCCCCCTTTTTCGACGAAATAGTTAAAAGTTGTAATCTAAACACTAGAACTGCATTCGTATTGGAACAATATGCATGCACTGACGCCCGTGTTTTTACGTGGCAGACGAAAGAGCCTTTCTCCTACTATCCAGAACAACTCGGTAGAAGTCTGTAGCATCTAGGATAGTGGAGATAGGCAGGCCGAAAGAAAAACTTCTAAAACGACCTGAAGAGACAAAATGGCGCCTGCACGGTCAGGCATGAGTAACTTCGCATGAGTAATTTCGAAAGACGAATAGTTCAGTGATCTTGATAGGCTGCTAGAGACTATGCCTACGAAATTTGAAATAAATCGGGATATAGAAAGGGAACTAAAAAAGGCTCGCAAGCACTGCGTGCAAAAACAATTGGGATTTGGGTGCATGAAGAACACGTGACGATGCGTGCTGTGGCACAAACGGCCGTCCATAATAACATAATCATGAATAGTATAACATGGCTTCTAAAATTTCCCCCCTTGACAGATTTTTAAAATCCGGCTTCGAGATGACTTGCGTTTGGCCACCTAGAATACGCTAGCGAACTTCCAAGGAAAATAAGGACGGAAGGGGGCGAAAAGCGTTCTAAACCAAATGACGTCATAGCTGATAAGTGTAAAGATATGGCGGAAACTCAGCGGAATTCGTTTAGTGACCCTTGTTCAAATGCGATTTACTCAAAATTGTCCACGTGAACATATACCGTATTTGGTATCATTCGAAAGGGCATTTCATTGCGGTCAGTTTGACACCAAGATCATTTGAGTGCCTGTAATGCAAACATTTAACGGGCTGTATCGTAAATGCATAGTAAATTAGTCATTTTGAGCGATAACTTTGCGATGACGTCATCAAATTTTACAAAACTTTGCAGACAGTTGTGAAGTGTATGGATACATATGTCTGCTAACGTTCATTGTCGTAGGTATAAAGATCGCCACTTTAGAGCAAGTTGAAGTTATTTCGCAATTTTCTTGAAAACTGCGAATTTGGAGGGCAATTTTGGAAAAGTCGGTTAGTGATAGGGTTTATTTTTTTGTATTTTGCTGTAAATGGCATATCTTCAAGTATCTAAATCCAAAAAAAAAGGGCACGGGTTTGGCTAGGAACAATGGAGCTACGGCCACAGAAAGAGAGCCATTTTCAGAACTTTAGAGGGCGCTATTTATATAATGCACGACCATTGTAGCGTACTCAGAGATTACGCCTACGAAGTTTGAAAGGAATTAATTTGAAGGAAGGGACCTAGCTAGGGGATCACAAGCACTGCGTTTAAAACGAATGGGATTGTGGTGAATGAAGGACACGTCATGACGCGCGCTATGGCACTAACGGCCGTCCATAATAACATAATCATGCAGAGTATAAAATGGCGTATAAAATGGCCTCCTTGACAGATTAAACAAAATCCGGCTTCGAGGTGCCCTGTATTTGGCCACCCAGAATACGCTTGCAAAATTTCAAGGAAAAAAGGGGACGGTAGGGGGGCAGAAGCAGTGTGAAAAAATGACGTCATAGCCGATACGTGTTATAACTGGGCAGAAACTCAGTAGAATTCGTATAGTGACCCTTCTTCAAACGCAATTTACTCAAATATTTCTGTGATAACTTATAGCGTATTTGGTATCATTCGAAGGAGCACTTCATTGCGGTCAGTTTGACACCATTGTCACCTGCGTGCAATGTACTGCACGCATTTAACGGGCTGTTACGTAATGCATAGTAAATTCATCATTTTGGGCAAAAACTTTGCGCTGACGTCATCAAATTTTACCAAACTTGGCGGAAAGTGTTCACGTGCTTGGATACATATGTGTGTAAGGTTTCACTGACGTAGGTAAAAGGATTTGGTCAGTGTTATGTATATAGTTTTGAATTTGGCTGGAAAGGGCATATCTAGCAGAAAGAAAGCCAATTTCAGAACTTTAGAGGACGCTATTTATTTTTTGCAAAGCCATTGGAGCTTGAAATTTGGCATGGCTGTGTGCAATAATCTGATAAAGAAACTGTAAGAGATTGAGTCAAAACGAAACTGTTATGAGAAAGTTATGGCAATTTTAGATTTTTTAGGTGTCCATTTTTCAAGAATTTAGTGATGGCGGATTCGGTTTCGGATTTGAATTTCGAGTACGAAGATTGCATTTGAAGGTCAAGTTATACATCTCATAGACTATCTAAAGGAATTTGTTAGAAGTTTGTAGGATCTAGGATAGTGGAGATAGGGAGGAAGAAAGAAAGGCCTTAAAACGGACCAGAAACGGACAAAATGGCGGCTGGACGATTACGCATGAGTGGTTTCGGAAAACGAAAAAATATTAACCTTGATTAGATATCAGAGATTATGCCTAGGAAATTTGAAAGGAAAAGGACAAGAGGAAAGGACCTAGATATGAACTAGAAATGCAATCGTGTCACAACGATATGCGTGCAATGACGCACGTGCTTCTACGTAACAGACGAAAGAGCATCTCTCGGACTATCCAGAGCAATTTTTTAGAAAACTTTAGAATCTCGGATAGTGTAGATAGGTATTTCGAAGAAGGAAAAGATATTTTCTCAAAATGCAAAAGAGTACAAACTTGGCAGACAAATTTAAAGGTTCGTAAAAAGAAATAGGCCTACAATGTGTTATGCTCTCTTCAAATATGTCAGGGAGGTTGAATTCATTATCATCGAAATCTTTATATAAAAATATATTGCATATATTTTGTAGCTTGTAACCAGTTTTTAAGGGAAGAGATTACATTATGAAGCGAGACATTGGATAAAGCAGTTTCTTCCTTTAACAATACCCTAGTCATCCATTACGAAAACCTGAAATCAGACCTGGGGACCCATCTCAGTACCGTTCTAAACTTCATCACGGCTGATAGAAACTTGACGGCACTAGACGCCTCAGAAGAGCGTTTTCGCTGTACGGTAGACCACTCTACACGATCCTTTAATAGAAACAAGACTTATGTGACATTTGATCCTTTACATGAGCATTTATATACATCAATTGACGCCCTTGTTTTACGTGTCAAACGAAAAAGCCTCTCTCGGACTATCTAGAGCAATGTGTTAAAAGTCTGTAGCATCTAGGATAGTGGAGATAGGTAGGCCAAAAGAAAGGCCTAAAAAACGGACAAAATGGCGCCTGAACGGTCGCGCAAGAGTGATTTCGGAAGACGAAGAGTTTAGTGACCTTGATGGGATGCTAGAGACAATGCCTACAAAGTTTGAAAAGAATTTGGGATAGAGGAAGGGACCTTGAAAGGGCTCCCAAGTACTGCGTTTAAAACGAATGGGATTGTGGTGAATGAAGGACACATCATGACGCGCGCTATGGCACTAACGGCCGTCCATAATAACATAATCATGCAGAGTATAAAATGGCGTATAAATGGCCCCCTTGACAGATTTAAAAAAAATCCGGCTTCGAGGTGCCCTGCGTTTGGCTACCCTGAATACGCTTGCAAAATTTCAAGGAAAAAAAGGACGGAAAGGGGGCAAAAAGCAGTCTGAAAAAATGACGACTAGCCGATACGTGTTACAATAGGGCGGAAACTCGGAGGAATTCGTACAGTGACCCTTGTTGAAATGCGATTTTCTCAACAATTTGGTGCCGATTGGGTACCAGGTAGGATGCGAAAATCAATGTTGTGTTTGGCCACCCAAAATGCGCTTGCAAAATTTCAAGGAAAACAAGGACGAAAAGGGGAAAAAACAGTCCGAAAAATGACGTCACATCCGATACGTGTTATAATCTGGCGGAAACTCAGCGGAAGTTGTATAGTTATCCTTGTTCAAATGCGATTTACTCAACAATTTTTGTGTGTAAACATATACCATAATTGATATCATTCGAAAGGGCACTTCATTGCGGTCAGTTTGACATCATTCTTATCTGCGCGCAATGTATTGCACGCATTTAACGGGCTGTTACTTAAAAACAGACAAAATGGCGCCTGGACGGTCACGCATGAGTGATTTCGAAAATGGAAGAATGTAGTGACCTTGATGGGATGCTACAGACTATGTCTACGAAATTTGCAAGGAAAAGGACAAGAGGAAACGACCTAGATATGAATAACAAGCACAACGTGCAAAACGAATTTAATTTCCGGACGATAAGAACTAAGAAGAAGAAGAATATTAATTCGGCAGAATGTGAACAAACACAAAGCAATGACGATATTCGTCATTGCAAAGACATAGAGGAAGAATATGAATTCAGACCGCGAACGGAAACAAGACATTGACGAAAGTCGTCAATGCAACAAGATCTCAGAACGTGAACAGAAACAAGATATTGACGAAAGTCGTCAATGCAACTAGAACTGCAATCGTGTTAGAACGATACGCATGCATCGACGCCCGTGTTTTTACGTTGCAGACGACAGAACCTCTCTCGAACTATCCAAAGCAATTCGTTACAAGTCTGTAGCATCTAGGATAGTGGAGATAGGTAGGCCGAAATAAAGGCTTACAAAACGGCCTGAAAAGACAAAATGAGTGATTTCGGAAAATGACGAATTACGTGAACGTAATTGGATGCCAGACATTATGCCTACGACGTTTGAAAGGTAATCGGGATAAAGGAAGAGACCGAGATAGTGCTCGCATTCAGGCGCGGATCCAAAACTTCTTGGGGGCTAAAGTATTTACGATCAGGTAGAGCGTAGCGTAAATTTGCGTGAGGTCTAGGGGTCAAGGGGCGGAGCCCGCGGAAGCTCAGGGGGTATATACTGTATGGGCATTTAATTACGGTCATATGAGCATATTTTAATACCTTATTCATGACACTGGCAGGTCACTAATTGGCGTGGAGTCCAGGGGACTGAGCCCCCTGAAACTCGGGGATTTGAGGCATTTCATAACGGTCAGATAAGCACTCAGGGGCCGGCCTTAAGCTCCCTGGTGGGGTCGCGGGGGAGCCCCGGAAGCTCAGGGTTGTAGGCATTTAATAACGGTCACATGAGCATATTTTGAAACCTTATTTGTGACACTGGCAGGACACTAATTGGCGTGGGGCCAGGGCGGAGCCCCAGAAGCTCAGGGGTTTAAGGCATTAAATTACCGTCAGATGAGCAAGTCATTAATTGGCGTGGGGTCCAGGGGGCGGAGCCCCCGTAAACTCAGGGGTTTTAGGCAATAAATGACGGTCAGATGAGCATCCAGTTGCCCGCCTAAGGGCCATTGGTTGGGTCTAGGGGGCAGAGTTCCCGGAAGCTCACGGGTTTTAGGCATTAAATTACCGTTAGATGAGCTTCCAGGGGCCCACCTTAGGGCCCTAGGTGGAATCCAGGGGGCAGATCCCCCGGAAGCTCAGGGTTTTTAGGTATTTCATCACGGTCAGATGAACATATTTTGATACCTCATTATTTTGTGACACTGGCAGGTCACTATTACTTTTTCTAAAAAGTGTGGGGGGCTCGAGGCCCCCAATCCCCGCCGTTCCGCGGGCCCTAACATGTAGGCCTGTAAATAAGCATATTTCTTGCCTGACTGTAAATTTAGGAATATGTTACTTTCCAACAAACGCATACAAAAGTATAATTTACTAAAAAGTGAGGAAATATCTCGGAAAATTATGTCATATCAGCAACATTTGTAACAACGGTATCGAATTAGAAATAAACCAAGTTTGAATTTGATTTGGGGGCAACTGTCCCCGATCTACACGTTGTTGGCGGGATTAGTCGCAACTGATCTCCTCTTCACCCTTTTCTTTTCTTCTTCTTTTTTGTTGTTCCTTTTTGCTCTCGTCTTTCCCTTTCCCTTCCTTCTCTCTTTTTTGCGGGGCGGGGGGGAGGCAAGGGCCTCTTGCCCCCCCCCCCCGATCCAAAACTTGTTGGCGAGAAAATTGCAACTGATATCCCCCTCTTTTCTTTTCTTCTTACTCTTTTTTCCTTCCCTTTATCTCCTCTTTTCCTTTTTCTTTCCCTTTCCTTCCTTCTCTTATTTTTTTCATGGGAGTGGGAGGGGGAGGTAACAGCCTGGGAGGCAAGGCCCTTTCGCCCCCCCCCCCGATCTTCTTCTTTTTCCCTTTTCTTTTCTTCTTCCTCTTATTTCTTATCCTTTCTCTCTTTCCCTTTCCTTCTTTTCCTTTTTCTCTCTCTCTCTTTTTGGGGGCCCGCCTCGCCCCCTGGATCCGCTCCTGCTCGCAAGCACTGCGTGCAAAACGAATGGGATCGTCGTGAATGAAGAACACGTCATGACTCGTGCTATGGCCCAAATGGTCCATACTAACATAATCATGCAGAGTTTAAAATGGCTTTTAAAATGGCCCCCTGGACAAAATTTCAAAATCCGGCTTCGAGATGTCCTGCGTTTGAAAGGAATCGCGCTGGAGGAAAGGACCTAGATTGGAAGAACAAGCACTGCATGCGAGTAAAACGAATGGGATTTTCGGGAAGAAGATCAAGAAGAAAAAGAAGAAGAAGAAGAATTCAGAACGCGAACGGAAACAAGACGTTGACGATAAGTCGTAAATGCAATGACATTCCTTTCTCTGTACTCAATGATGCGGTCACTCCCTACCCCCTCCCATGCGAACGTACATAGTCTCATTACGCAGATCCTCTGCGTATCATAGATTAATTATTATAAAGTTGTTAACCGATTTCACACTAATCCCTGGTACATCGAAACAAACAATAGCATGTGTATTATTTTGACGTGGTATTGTAACATCCCAACAGAATAAACGACATAATATTTCGATGCATATATTACACAAAAGTACGTACTTATAGAATAGCAGTGTCTGCCAGGTTCATTGTACGTACGAATATTATCTCCTTCTGAAATGGAGTCTCTCATAACTTTATCAAATCGAATATAGGTTACTATCGTGGTTATATTTCCCAAACTAGAAAATATCAAATGGAGGTATTATCGTAACTGTAAGAAGTACGAATAACAAAAACGATGACAAAACTAATCAACTCAGAGATAGATCTTGCAAAACTTAGTTGAATTATGTTTGAAACTTGCTGTTATCAGACAACAGAAATACTTTCTCTGACTTTGCAAATGATTATCACCTAAAAATGAACATAGTGTTTTTGCATATAATATATAAACTCCAGGCCAATGATTCTTTTCTTAATGTTCACGAATACGATCATCTGAATAGATAATGTTTGCATTAGGATAACAAATTTTACAGTAAATTTTGTTATTCCAATGCAAACATTGTCTATTCATCATTGTCACACCATATTTCATTTTTTTGTTAAAGTATTAAAAACAATGTCTGTCGTACTTCTGAAACTGTCAATTTAATTACCTACTAACCTTATCTTTTAGACGTACCTATTAACATATACTCCAGAGATTTTAATATTTCGTTACATCTACAATTTGCCGATGATATTAAATCCTTCTTTCACTCCTGAATCCATATACTATACACCAAACCAGTTCAATAATTGTAACAACATAAAATCGACGAATCCAATAATTTGTCCCCTTATTCACGAAACTGTCGAAGTCCTCCAAAAAATTTTGAAAACCTTTCAGTCTTCTTCAACACCATAACTCAAATTTCTCGATTATTCGTCTTGCCAAGGCCTTGTTTAAATCAATTGAAATCATCTGATTGGAAGGAGCAGGTGGCGTCAAAGCACTCGTTTATGATGACTATGTCCAGCTCGTCAACTAGTCGGTCGATTGTGCGATTAACAAGCGTTTCATTGTGAAGCTGTTTCATTTCTAAATCGGAATCGCACCTGAATCGCACACGTATCGTAGTTCTTGTATCTCGCGTAATCTCCTACGCCAACTCCTATAGGTGGTAGAAAATGTTTCTCCGTGGCAGCATCCCGTAAGTCCATTGCTCTGCAGGATTGAGAAATACAAAATAACTTTCGATTGCCAGAAGGGCGTAAGCTTTAAATAAAAACAGTGGCGTATCTAAGTGAGGGTAGGGGGAGATGTCCCCCGGGCGTCAGCTGAAGGGGCACCAAAATATCTTTACAACGAACCGAATACAGTATAGTCCGAATTCTACAAATTCAGTTAAGCTTAACCCTGGGTCTAAGAGCAGGCTTAACAAATGATAACTTAGACCTCAGACTAAATTCATGTTTTAAACCAGATGTTTGAACAAAAGCTTAAGTTAAGCACAGCGTCGGGTTTAAATTTTATTACAAAACGGTGCATAGTTTGTAAGAAGATTCCAGGCCTTTGATTTTTCAATATGGCTGGCATGACATAAAATAGCATCGACTGCCGGGCACTGAGGTGAAATAATATTGACCAGTCAAAAGCTCCTATGGAATGTAATGAGGCAGTAAATGAACATAAAGTTAATATGAGAGAATTATAGTACAGACGCGCAATTATAGACGCACACTGAATGAAGTTATGTTGGAATCATTTCTACGAAAGTATGTTTTTAGTTATATCGGTATTATTTCTACAGAGGTCAACTTTAAATCATTACTACAAAAGTCTTTTTTATAGTTATATCGGCAATATGCCTACAAAGGTATATTTTTAGTTATATGGGTATTATGTCTAAAAAAAGTCAATTTTAGTTATATTGGTATTATTCCTACAAATCTCCACTTGTAGTTATATCGGTTTATTCCTACAAATATCTACTTTTAGTTGTATCAGTATGATTCCTGCAAAAGTAAATGTTTAGCTTTGTATGTATTATTCCTACAAAAGTAGATGTGTAACTTCGTCCCGGGGGACAGCACAGATTCGAGATCCCCTTGGACAATAGTTTTAACCGGGTCCCTTAGACAGTTAGAGCAGTCAGTATTTTTGTATGAGTGTATATGTTATATTTATGTATATATATGGAATTTTATCGCACGTAGGGCGATATAAATGATTTACATTCATCAGTGACAGCACGCGTCAGCGGCGGCGTTTCTTTTGTGATGAGTTTTGACGGCATCTTGAGAGGAGACAATAACATACCGGGCCCCTTTGTTGTCAGCCGCGCGGTATCTTTCATGTGCGCGTAGCTATATCGGAATTTGCGCGAGGTATGTTTTGAATTTATGTATGGAATTCAATTGGCCGGGATGGATTGGGTTCCCACGGTGTTGGCGAGAGAATTCTCATTCACCTTGTGGATTTTGTAGAGGATGGATGTAGACATTAATCGGTGGCAAATTAATTTACCCTCCACCACCCCAATTTGATTTTCCACCTCCTTACGTTTTCAAGTGTATTCGATAGTAGGTTTTACTAATATTAAGTGGTCAGGAAGTGTGCGATTAACATAACGGTTTAATAATGATCGTTTTCCACCTCAGTCAAGTAAATCTTGATGTCGAAGCAATGCTTGGCAGGTTGGGGCTTTCCTGCGAGATTTTAATTTTCCCGCTTTGCGGTTTTAGCAGGTTTTCACCCAATCCTGGGGTAAGGGTCGGGGCCTCCTTCGTTTCCGCACTGACGCCGGGTCGGCCTTATCGTCGCACTTAGGATGGCAAGTTCGAAAGAGGGCGCGCGAATTTTTATGTTGGCCGATCTTGTCCATGGCGGGCGACGATGGGCCGTCCCGGGCTGGTGCGGGGTCGTTGGTGGTCCCGATCATGGGGTTGTCATAGATTAACTATGACAACTCTGTGTCCAAGTTCTTTTTCCCCCTTTTTTTTTTGCCTCTTCGCATATATATATGTGTATGCGTATATATGTTGATATATACATATAAAAGTTATTATGTGTATTACACACTGCTCCAAAATACCTCATGGGAGGGTTGTGTTTTTGAGAATATGAATTGGATTATTTTAGTTGGCCATTGTATCTTGCAGAGCTCAATATTTATTGGTTTCCGGTTGGGGCCCCGATGATAACAGGCATTCCGTCCTGTCGTTTATTTATAACATGTACCCGCCTGTAAAGTGGGCATCTGTTCGCCTGTTTTATGCAGTGGAACTGTTTGCCTTCTTTGATGCAGTGGGGTGTTATACGTACATCCTGTCTCACAGTTCAAATTAGAAGGTAAACTCTGTTCGCCTGTTTAATGCAGGGAACATTGTCGCCTTTTTACGGGCTGTGGGGGTGTACACAAGTTCTCGTCTGTTGGTGGCCCCTATGCAGAGAGTACTTTGGGTTATTTGTAGGTGCAGATACTTGTATAAATTGATTAAAAGATTCGAAAGTAATACCCGGGTCCTTCCCCGGGGTGGATTGGAGCAGTCACATTTCAAGTAAAAGTATCCTATATTCAGTTGGGAAAGTTTGTGTCGTAGTTGTTGCTATTGTCATGATGTTGATATTCAGGGTAACAAGATTCCATCCACTATTAAATCTCAAGTACCCGCAAAAACGCATTCCGTTTAATGTTGTTGCTGTGAATGTAAATATACCATGCAACACGACGAATTTCCATTGTTAAATGGACAATAAATATGAACCTTATAAACCTTATGAATCTTATTCACGTGAGATTTCAACTTACTCGAAGTGTCCAAAAAAGTTGTGCCTATTGAAGACAAATGAAGAATTGTGAATGAAACCAAACCGGGTTGAAAATTGAATCCAGCGTGTTATGATGGGCCTCACAATGCGGAATTTGTGCAGAGGAAGATTCTGTAGCTAGTGGGCTTGATGACCAAACCCTAACGTGGGGAGAAAGTTGAAAAGCATTGGTTTCGCACTGAGCCATTGATTAGGCAGCTAGTGGTTAGGAAAGTTTGATTTGATTCATTTACTTCCGTTTCGATGAACATATACACAGTACATATACAATCAAAAATGACATGAAGCAATGTAATGATATTGTATAAAAGACAAAATAGAAATATTGCAGAACAGAAAAATGAAAACGGAACATTCTTGACCTAAATGTATACAATGCAACGGAGGGGCATGCCAATGAAGCAACGACTGTATGGTGGCAAAGTCCCTAAAACTTCGTTACATAATATTAATAGAGAATTTTGGCCAAATAAGTTATAACATTAAAATAACAAAGTGAAAGTTACGAACAAATTTATGGTCTGAATACAATCTATAATAAGAGAGAGAAAATTGTAGAATGAGAGCCGTAGCCCGGTTCAAGTTGGGCACAATATAGCGAGCACTGCTTTGTTTGGCAAACACGACAAAAAATAATATACGCCATGTTGTGACCATGTGGAACCAAGTTGGCCAAACTCTGTGTATAGATCGACCCTCCCCGCATAAGATGAAATAAAAGAATATACGCCATGTTGTGACCATTTGACACCAAGTTGGCCAAACTATGTGTGTAGATCGAACCAATACCGGCACCAGATGAATAAAAAGAATATACGCCATGTTGTGTCCATGTGACACCAAGTTGGCCATACTCGAGTATAGATCGACCCCATGCCAGTCATACATGTAAACATAGGAGATACGCCATGTTGTGAGTTGGTGAAACCAATTTGGCCAAACTCTGAGTATAAATCGAATCCAAACCCGCACGGGATAAAAAATATATATATATATATATATATACGGCCTGTTGTGACCACGTGGAAGCGAGTTAGCCACACTCTGTGTTTAGATTGATCCAATACCGGCACCAGATGAAAAAAAAAGAATATACGCCATGTTGTGACCATGTAAAACCAAGTTAGCCAAACTCTGTGTGTAGATCGACCCGATGCCGGTGTCACGGGCCAGAGTGTCCGGGTGGCGATCTGTGTCCGCAGACACAGGTCGCCGAAAATTGGGTGGCGAGACGCGTCTTACTTCGGCGATATGTGTCTTAGGTCGGACACATGTCGCCGCTTAAGTCACGGCGAGATGTGTCCACTGGCGAAATGCGTCCTGAACCCTACAACTTAAAAAATCGACTTAAAATGTATATACCTCCACTCTGCTCCACTTGATTGTATCTTACCATTAATATTGTATTTTTATGTAACATAAGACAAGAGAGATGTACTGTTTACTCCCAAATCGTTTGTTGGCTACAATTTATATCAAATTAATAACACCATAAAAATGGCTAAACGTACGAGTCTAGCCCCAAACGGAACAGTACTTCACCATACAATTGGCTGTACGTACGAGACTAGCCCTTGACACTAGCGACCAATAAGCCTGCGACCAATACGTTGGAAGCCCACAATGTTAGCGCTTAATGATGAAGCCAGCCACCAAACGGGGTTGTAGTGTTTCCAAATCGTCTAATCGAAAAGGAAAAAATACCGGTTTGAGCCCAACTTCAATCTGAAACGGTGAAACCCGGAAAAAACTGTCGGCATGTGACACATGTTTGGCAGTAAAGAACAACTTTACCGCTTTTACATGGTGTGGATCAATATGTAACGGAAACGTCATACGATTTTTTTTTGAAAGACTTCAAACTTAAAGCCGAATTGTTGCCATTATTGTGTAGATAAGCCCTCGATATGCCGGTTTGAGCCCTAACTTCAATCTGCAGAAGACAAAAAAATATTGGCACGTGACAAACATATGCGCCCTAATTAGGAGTAATGATCAAAAACATTTAATTCGATAAGCTCTTTATCTTATTGAAATATTATACAATATTTTATATGGCCTTTAAATCTAAATACTGTTAATTTGAGTTATATATTTTATTAAACGTTATGCGTTAATTAATGGCCGATTTCCATCTGAAGCTCTAATATAATTTACCAACTGTGAAAACCTGGCCAAAAATAACTTGAAACTCAAGTATTTCATATTTTGTTTAGTTCAATCTTTTATTTAGCAATAGTTTGAAAATGCTTAAAATTACCTACATCTATTTGTTTAAGTTTCTAAACTCAATAGAATTGCATGTTCCTATAAAAAGGGCGTATTATATAACCTCAACTTGAAATTGAAATGTCAAAATTCGATAGAAATGCGTGTTCCTAAAACTAAAAGGGCATATTATAATCTCAAATCGCTATTCGGGTCGCTATTCATACAAATTAGATAAGCAATGAACAAAATGGTAATAACAAAGGGAAATATTGATGGGGACGCCCCGCGGCTGTGGCGTAGCTGCGGGGGGGGGGGCTACAGATGGCCCCGAATATTTGTCTCTTTAAGAAGTATATTTTACCTTTTATCTTTGATAATTATATAGAGACATCCCCATAATCTAGCTAATATATTTCCCTGCTCCTGCGGTGACGAAAAAGTAGTAAAACATCTTATCATATCATAATTTGTCTGCCTTATGGGAAATGTTGCCCCACTACCCTGCCCCCGACTAATCTTATCCAGGCTTTGCCACTGAGACATTAGGTAGAACAAGCAGGCCCACTATCACTGAGTTTGCTATTTCAGAAACTAGTACATGTAATTGTTTATAAACGAAAGTAATGTTTTTGTAGCAAGTAGGTTTAAGTAGGACTTATGGACCTACAAATCATTATAGCCTCAGCCATATCCAGGCATCCAGAAGCTCTTCAATTAATAGCCAATGAAGACTGATAGATTTTCGTTTTTCCAGGAATTATCATACCTCAGGATACGAGTAATCATATTGATTAACCTAACTTCATTTATCCATAATCTTGATTTCCTGAAACTTTCCTAACACCGAAACCAAATGGGTTTGGACCGGACCATGAGCCTAGTTACTGCCCGGAGAGGGATGAGGGGGCACTTCAAATTGTTTTTTTTTTTGGGGGATAGGGGCTTGAACACTTTCGGACCTTGAAGGGTTTTTTCGCGTCATGTAGCGTAAAAATTGGGGTGGATATATATAGCCCAGGCGCGGATCCACGTGGGGCGAGGGCGCCCGACGGCCCCCCACCTGGCAAAAAAGTTTAGAGAAAAGATGGTAACTACAAATTTTCCTTTTCGTTTGCTCAATGGGAGGGGTTTTGAGTTTTTTTGTTTCTTTGTTTATTTTACTTAGTGCTCACACTACTCCCCCACTGAGCGAAATATCGATCGGCGCGATTTTTACATTTCAGGCCGCCCCTATTGGAAAATCCTGGATCCGCCCCTGCTAAAGCCCTCGTAACATCAATAGCCCTCGTAGCATGATTATAAATGGATTTGAATAATTATTACATCATTACATGTATATTTTCTGTGTTTGCTTTGAATTTATGTCTCGAATTAATTAATGTTTACCTTTTTCTGAACCTGATTGCATATTTATGTTTAAATTCCGTATTTTTCCTGTGTTTGTTCTGTATTTATCATTATATCCTGCCTCCTTGTCGCTACGAGGGCTATATCGCACCCCTAAATAAAAATAAATAAATAAAAAAATCTCTCACGCCCCCCTCACCGCGGCTACGCCACAGCCGTGGGGTGTCCCATATTCATTATTTCGCTTTCTTATCATTTTGTTCATTGCTTATTTCATATTCATTTTTTGAATGAATAGCGACCCTCGATCACCCCGTATTATATAGCGACCCTCATTTCGTATTATGAATATAATATAGCGACCCTCATTTCGTAATATGAATAGCGACCCTCTCGTCGCATTGTCAATAGCGACCCTCATGTCCTATTATGAATAGAGACCCTTTCTCAA
The DNA here is from genome assembly GCA_037976565.1 of Mesocentrotus franciscanus. Taxonomy (NCBI): domain Eukaryota; kingdom Metazoa; phylum Echinodermata; class Echinoidea; order Camarodonta; family Strongylocentrotidae; genus Mesocentrotus; species Mesocentrotus franciscanus. Next base: position 8,736,211 of record CP137670.1, on the reverse strand, counting down.
ATTATGAATAGCGGTCCTTATGAAAAGCGAGGTTACCCTCGTGTTTTGCTATGATATGAAATCTGTTATTTTGCTGTGACATTGGAGACTCTGGTGAAAGCTTTTGTCCAATCTTTCTTCTCTTTATCAATATCATCCATGTTACATTTTCACTTTTTGTTTTTTTATTTCGAAGACACCATAGCCTGAATTCTATCATTCTTTTGTTGCGCTAACTACGACCAAAGTCTTATTGGTCGCTTGATCGAAATATAGAAGAGATCTTTCTGTGCGGTGAACTCTGAGTCTAAGACCCAAGAAACTCGAAGGTGAGTCGTGCTATAATTATCCATATATTTAATATATTCCGCTACAATCATGACTGCCATGTACTTTAGATACATTTCTATTTTCTAGTGCTTTCATACTATTTCAGGATTTCATACTAGATCTAGATGTTTTGGAAATAACATACTGTGCAATCTACTCGAACTTTTCAGTTTTTGTCGTCATGAGCTAGTTTTCAGCCTTACCCCTTACCTCCCGGAAAGTCTTCCCAGACTTTAGGGGACAATCTCGGGAATTTCCGTGCAAATTAAAGAATAAGAAGAAGTTCGAACTCATAGACCTAATTACATTTTTAAGTTAACCGTTCAATTTCGTAAGTTTCTTGCATCAGTGATCAGAATAAATTCGAGTTATACTGCAACAGATTACCCTATTCCAATCTAGGTGGGTCTTAAATGGTGGATCTATTCTGAAAAGTGAAATGAGTCGTTAATTATACAATGGCAATGGCACTGCTACTGCTACTACTAGTACTAGACTCTATACTATACTATAGACTTTGTATGTAGGCCTACAGTATAGTGCTAGTGCTATCCTGCTACATGCCGTACGCATGCATGCATATCTGTGTGTGTTTAAAATAGTCATCGAAGTAGTCATCGAAGTCAAAGTAGTCTAGATCTACTGCATGTTGCCTGCCCGGTTTCCGGTCACATGAGCGGTTTTCACAGATAACTTCTCTGGCAATGAATTATATAGGCGCTAATATATTCTACTACTACTACATCACTTTGTCGCGAAAATTCTAACAAATCATACGATGCCATTCTTTCTCGTGAAGTTCCAAACATTAAATGTCCCTAGTTCGCCGTCTGCGTGGAGCATTTTCCTGCCCTTTTCCACTCTCAGAGTCGGACTCGAGATCAAGGCTTTTAGATAAATCTCAAATAATTTGTCTTGATGAATTAATTTGTTCAATTGCAGTGTTTCTATCTCCCTGATCCAAGTGTTATTATTAATGCCACTCTATAAAGTATGTGTTCATGGCATGCCAAAGTGGATGAGGTATTGAGTTGTACTGAACGAAACAAGATGACTGTCATTTATAATAATAATACATAAGATTTGTAAGGCACCAAATCCACTTGACAATCAAATGCTCAAGGTGCAGCTTGTGCAAAAGATGAAATACATGATAAATAGACAAAAGTACAATAGGAAAGGTATGATGGTTGTTGACAAATTCAGTTGGTCATGTCAGTTCTCATTTGCGAATATGTAGAACTGTGATGGGCTAATGTAGCTTTACAAGCTCAATTGATGAGATAAACTGAGCACAGCATAAAGGTATATTTTGTGGGGCAGTTTTTAAACAAGAGCGCTGTCTTTTCGTTAAATTAGTTGTCTGTGAACTGTGAAAGATAACAATAATAAGACAATTATTAAAAGATGACCAATTTTTCTATCGAATGCGAAAACATGTCAAAATGCGGATAGGGCCTATAGATGTAGGGAAAATTATGAGAAAGATTTTATCTTTCGTTTCGATATCTTTTCCTCAGATTAACTTTAACAGAAGAACCCAACTCATGGAACTTATTATAGACATTGCCACAAATGTTGAAGATGCAAGATGGTATGGACACCTAAAGATTTCACATAAAAATTGACAGGTATAGGCCTACATGTACGTCTATTTATAAACATGATGGTGTAATATTCAGTGATCTTGAAATTGATTTTCCTTAATATATGTAGGTAAACCATGAAAAGATATATAAAAGAGATACAGTCAAACCTGTCTATAGCGACCGCCTAAGGGAAACACAAAAGTGGTCTTTGTAGACAGGTTCCTTTAGTACATGTTTCAATGAGAAACCATTTTCAAGGGAAACAAAAATGTGGTCCTTGTAGACAGGTGGTCTTTGTAGACAGGTGGTCACTAAAGCAGGTTTGACTGTATATGAGTACAATTGTGGAGTAAATGTGATAATTTTGGATTGTTTTCAAAATGTTTTAAACATTTGTAAATAGAATGTATGGAAGTGATTCATTTCTAGGATGGACTAATGTGGCCACAGTAAAGTGGTATCATTTGAAAAAATTTATATTGTGGGGTGTCAGGAAGAGTTTGGAAACAATGTTTCCAAAGTCAGTAGATTTACAAATTTGTCAGAAACAAGTTCTGTAAATGACCTGTCACAAATTTGTATGAGGAGGGAGGGGGACAGAAGAGGTAAAATCTTGATCATCAAACACTGCCCCCACGTGAACATGTATTCTTGTTGAGAAGACTTAATGATGAACATTAGTGCAATTATAATTTGTGTATACTGCTTTTACATATTTAATTTTTCATTTTTTTTTCTTCATTTTTTTAGGATGATGCTTTCCCATAGGAGATGAACGCCGATGGAGCAAGATGACAACTTGAGGAGACAAAGGCAGAACAACAAAATAATGGGCCGTTTTGGAGAGGTACATGGTTATGAAAGTTTCCTTCTACCCTGACAACAATCTCTTTTCAAATTTTCCTTTTTCTGTTTGTTGAGACCATTGGAGTCCAGATTACAGGGACTCCATGTGTATACAGACAGAAATGGGGAAATCTAACCATGATAACAAGTTGATTTGAATCATAGTAGAAATATCATCAAAAAACAAATGAAGGTTATAGAGTACCGAAGTGTGATGTATTGGCCAAGTTGTCAAGGGTGCTGGTTCCAAACAATTTTGTGCTAAACAATGGCGTGGTGATAACACCAGCGCCACACACTGAATTTGCCCAGGTCCATCCCGTTGCTTGAATGATTTTGCGGTGAACCTCATGCGCAGGCTCTGTTGATTGGAACCAGTAACCAAGACGACGATGAAATATGGCATTTATAGCCCTTCGGTACTATTAAGTTTGACAGTTTGGTTCATTTAATAAATACATGTAGATGAAAATCTAAGAAATTATTTATTAGCTCACCTCAGCAAAATGCTCAACTTGACAGGAATCGTCCTTGGGAAAGGAAGTATCTAAAGTTGTTGATATGAGGTAACCATCTGGCATGGGGGCAGCCCCCCAAGGGTCATATTTTGATATACTCTTACTTCTATAAAGGATTGCTGGAATTTAAGCAAACTTGATAGGAATTATCCTTGGGTGAAAGGGATCTAACTTTGTGAGAATGAGTCTCTCTGACATGTGGGCAGCCTCTCCCCAAAATTGCCCCAGGGACTACGGTTATAAAATTTCAATGTCTTCCTTAAAAAAAACTACATATAACTTTCACAAATGTATTTTCTAGAGAGAGGAAGGGGGGGATGGTACTGGATGTGGATTGACATACTACCTCTCATGTAAGCATAATGTCCGCGAAACTCTTGATTCAATTTTTCAACTCACACTGAAATAGCTACATGTGGTTATAATGGTTTAATTGCCCTAACCAACCCCGACCTCCCCTAAAAAAAGAAGTTGTTTTCATTTTAGGTAAAGTAAAATCTTGATCATCTACCCATGGACCTACTACGAACACTGCCCCCAGCTGAACATATGTATCCTTGTTCAGAAGACTGATCAACATGAGGGCAATTATAATTTGTGTATAATGCTTTTGCATTATTTTAAATTTTAGGATGATGCTTCACCATAGGAGATGAACGCTGATGAAGCAAGATGACAACTTGAGGAGACAAAGGCAGAACAACAAAATAATGGGCTGTTTTGGAGAGGTACATGGTTATGAAAGTTTCCTTCTCTAACAATCTCTTTTAAAATCATCCCTTTTCCGTTGTTGAGACCACTGGAGTCCAGATTACAGGAATCCATGTGTATACAGACAGAACTAGGCAAATCTAACCTAATCTAACATTTATTTGTCAAATAAACCCAACTGTCAACCTTAAAGGGAGTGTAGACTGACGAGACTAAGTGTCTTTCCCATGGCCTGACTCGGGGCTAATCGAGATTAAGTCGCTGACTACCGTTAATCCAGTCCATTCGTTTACGTGCAGTTGTCCAAAAAGACGTAGATGGCATTAACCAGTATTTGCCAAGCTACACGGCCTTTAATAAAAATTGGATTTGGTAATTCTCAAAAAAACATATTTAAATATTACATGTACTTTCTATTAACGGATGGTTCCAGTCAAGTATGGTTAACCTCACATTTTCAGAGATTTCGCTGCAAGTCTTATGCACATTCTGATACCATTTTCGTCGAAATCCGATATACCTGTAAGGTGTAACAATTACAATTAGTATGCGCATGTCATCAAAAAGTGCAATACTTGCATATATTCATGTACAAGCAGAAATGTGTAGCGCATATCACATTTTAAACATCTCTATGCGCTTCCAAATTTAGAAATTATTAACCGGCTTTAGCTGTGCCACCATTACGGCGCTCTAGCATTTCAAGGAATTAATTCCAGCCATTTACCTCACCCAGGTCGAGTGTGGCAAATGTAGATTAATGTCTTACTAAAGAACATTGGTGATGCAGCGGAACTCGAACAGCGGACCTTGTGATCCGCAGTCCGATGACATATCCACATATACAGGTTTAGATGTATTTCTTCATAAGTGGGAGCTTTGAGCTTCTCTAGTTCTGGTAGCAAAAAAGGAAATTGGAATGTTACTTGTTGAATATGTCCTTATACATGTAATGTTCCAAATTGCATCAAAAGATGTCAATTGTATCAAAATGTGCCAGACATGTTCTTGTTCCGTGCATGATTTCTGATGAATTTGAATTTTCTTTTTCTTTTCATGCAGCATTCAAATGGACTTCCAATCCAGCTCTTTTCATTGGTAACTAGGCCCAGGCTTTGACGGCTGTAGAAGGAGGAGGCATCAATCGTCAGACGATAGCAGTTTGCACCTTTTTCTTTTCATGCAGCATTCAAATGGACTTCCAATCCAGCTCTTTTCATTGGTAACTAGGCCCAGGCTTTGACGGCTGTAGAAGGAGGAGGCATCAATCGTCAGACGATAGCAGTTTGCACCTGTGCTCGGGCGGCCCCGTCATTTAAAATGTGGGCATGTACCGTTGATCTAAATACAGTGGAACCTCGTTATAATAAACACTATAATTATCCAAATGTAATTTTGATGGTCCCACTTCTTTGTATTCTGGTTTTGGGCCCTCATATAACAAGGCTCCAATATAACTACAATGTAGGTAATTTCCTTGTGACTTCTCTTTACCAATCATTAGTCATTATATAAATGCACCATTTTCTATGAAAACTTAATTTACCACTGCACATGTGCAAGGAATTACGCAGTCAAAGATGTACATATTATATTATAATTTGTGTTTCAATCTATCACTTCCAGTTTTATATTGCACATTTTTTTGCATACAAAGCCATTTTTATTACAAAATTCAATCTCGTTTTCTAAATTAAATATCAATACCATTAAGTAATTGTTGTACTTTTCTATTAAATGTAATTAGGGATGAATACATGATTGATACGGTATAATTTGCCATCATTATTTCACATAAATATGTCTTGGTAGTTAAAGGTACATGTAGTCCAGAATGTGTGGTGAAGAATATAGACCAAAGGAAGAGTGTAGGGTGGGTTGTGAAAAATTGTTGGGTGAAACGTATGATTGTGAAAGGCAGAATGGAAGGCCCATAATGAATATGTGATTGTGAAAGGATGAGAAAAAGGAAGGGAATACAGGAAGTAGATTGAATGCACTGATTTATAGTAGATGTCATTAATGAATTACAAATGAATGAGTTAGGATAACATGTGTGAATGAAAGTTGACCGAAGGATACGAGAGCTGAATAAACACGTACATGTATAATACATTCATTCACATTCCTCCATATATTACCCAGGGCAAACTCCCATATTTTGGAGGAACTCGCATGTCGAGATATAAAAAGTAGTCCTATATAAGTGCATCATATGACCACTTCGCAACATCCCTATGGTGGACTACTTTTATAGCAAATGCATGGTGGGCCCTTCCAGAGAGTGCCTAATGTGTTTGTGTGCTGGAAAAGGGTATGGTGGGGGGCAGACAAAAATCTGCATCACCCCACTCTTACATGCCCGCTGAATGCTTTTCATAGTGGGTGGGGAGGCTATATATGAGTATATATGATCAGGTAGAGCGTAGCGTAAATGGCGGGGTCAAGGGTGGAGACCCCGGAAGCTCAGGGATTATGGGCATTTAATTCAGTCAGATGAGCATATTTTGATACCTTATTTGTGACACTGGCAGGACACTAATTGGCGTGGGGTCAGGGGCGGAGCCCAAGCTCAGGGTTTTAGGCAATAAATTAGGTCAGATGAGCATCCATGCAGGGCCCACCTTAGTGCCATTGGTTGGGTCGTGGGGCAGAGCCCCGGAAGCTCAGGGTTTTAGGCATTTAATTACGGTCAGATGAGCATATTTTGATACCTTATTTGTGACACTGGCAGGACACTAATTGGCGTTGGGTCCAGGGGCAGAGCCCCAGAAGCTCAGGGTTTTAGGCATTTTATAACGGTCAGATGAGCATTCAGGGGCCCGCCTTAGGGCCTAGGTGGAATCCAGGGGCAGAGCCCGGAAGCTCAGGGTTTTAGGCATTTAATCACGGTCAGATGAGCATATTTTTATGTATTTTGTGACACTGGCAGGTCACTATTCTTTCTTTCTTTTCTCTTTCTTTCTATTTCTCTTTAATATACTTTTTCAAAAAGGTGGGGGGCTCGAGGCCCCGAGCCCCGCCGTTCCTCGGCCTTGACATGTAGGCCTCTAAATAAGCATATTTCTTGCCTGACTGTAAATTTAGGAATTTGTCATTTTCCAACAAACGCATAAAAAGTATAATTTACTAAAAAGTGAGGAAAAATCTCGGAAAACTATGTCGATCATTTCAGCAACATTTGTAAATCACCGGTATCGAATTAGAAATAAACCACGTTTGAATTATATTGCCCCCCCGCCATATGCAGTGCCCCCCTCGAGCCTCACCTTGTTGCATGGCGGGAAAAACGCAATTGATCTCCCTACCTTTCTTCTTTCTCTTTTTTTTCTTCACTTTCTCTCCTCTTTCCCATTCCATTTCCTTCTTCTCTCTCTTTAGGTTTGCTGGGGAGGAAGCCTGTTGCCCCCTGATCGATCCACACGTTGTTGGCGGGATTAATCGCAACTGATCTCCCCTTCTTTCTAATCACCTTTCTTTTCTTCTTCCTCTTTTTTGTTCCTTTTAGCTCTCCTTTTTCGGGAGGGGGAGGGGAGGCAAGGGCCTTTGCCCCCGATCCACAACTTGTTGGCGGGAAGATTGCAACTGATATCCCCTTCTTTTCTTTTCTTTCTTCCTCTTTTTTCTCCTTCCCTTTATCTCCTCTTTTCCTTTTTTTTTTTTCCCTTTCCTTCCTTCTCTCTTGTTTTTTTATGGGGGGTAACAGCCTAGGAGGTAAGGCCCTTTCGCCCCCATCTCCTTCTTCCCCCTTTTTCTTCTTCCTCTTCTAACTTTCCCTTTCTTCCCTTTCCCTTCTTTTCCTTTTCTCTCTCTCTCTATTTGGCGGGGAGGCCCACTCGGCCCCTGGATCCACGCCTGGGGTCTGAGTTGGAGCAGTACAATTCATTAAAATATATAATGTGTTAGGTATCATATTTCATTAAATTTTTGCAAACATATTATGATCTTTATAATTCGATATTCATGTCCTGTAGGTAGCAAGTAGTGCTATTTATTAAGCTTCAGGATTAATTTTTTAAAAGTCGTAATGACCCGTAGCACAGAAAGACTCGCATCACAGTGGACCAGGAAATGCTAAGTAATAAACATGATATAGCAACATTGTATCGGAAAAGCCCACGATATTCAAATAAAAACATAATGTGGTACAAGGGTGGCGGAGCGTCTTTAAAAGTTGGGGCACCATAAAGGGCACTTTCTTGAAGAAAGAGGCACTTAAAAGATAACCTCAAAGCAAAAATATACAATTTTCAAACATTGGTATACACATGTACCCTTATAATTATTGTGATTGATACATTTCAATATCAGGGATGATTTCACTGTTTATTATGATTTTGCGGCTGGGTGTGATGGTCTGAATTTCCATTTTCGAGTGAGCAATGAGAGCGAGCAAAAATTGTAAGATTTATGAGGACACAATTAAAGAGGACAAATCCAATCCTGATGGGGTTTTAACCACAATCTCATCATGAAAGACTGAAAAGATTTGTAGATGTACACATATTTACAGCAACTGAAAATATGCGAGAACATGGCAATGAGTTTGAGGGTGAACACTCGAGAAAAAATGCTATTAGTCGCTTTAAATTAGGAGCACATGTTACGTAGAAAGGAAAAAGGGGCACTTATTACAAAGGAAAAGAGGCATGCATCTATCAGATTTTAATAAGGGCATTATTCTATCAGAGGTTAAAAGGGTATTTATGAGACGTGGAAAGGGCTCTTAATAAAAGGAACAAAGGCACTTGTAAGAAAGGAAAAGGGATCACTTGTGAATAGTAAAAGGAGCACTAATCAGAGATTAAAAGGAGCACTTATTAAAAGGAAAACGGGCACATGTCAGATTTGAATAGGGCATTTACACAGTTGAAAAGGGCATTTGTAAGAAGGGAAAAGTGTCACTTATCAGAAGGACAAAAGGCAATTATATGAACAAGGAAAAGGTCATATGTCAAACTAAAGGGCTATTTATTTGAAGAGGAAGTAAAGGGGACATTTTCCTCTGTAAAGGAACTTTGGGGTACTTGAAAAAGTGTTGGGGCGTGCCCCGGAGGATCGGAAACATATTTGTTTCTAAACAGGGCACCGTATCTGAAGTAAAGGGGCACTCGAAAACATGGGGGGCATTTTTGTGTTTTTGTTTCTAATTTTTGTTCTAAATCTTGCCTTTTAAGTACAGTCATCAAAGGTGTTTCAAATATCAACATTGCATCCTCTCTTTCTCTCTCACCCCTCCCCCCTCTCTCTCTCTCTCTCTCCTTTCCCCTCTTCCCCCTCCTGTCATATAACTTTTTGATATCTTTGTATAGAATAATCATTTTACAAAATATTATAAAACATTTCACAAATCAGCAGTCATTCTTTTCGCACATCACATGATTACGCCTCGTCAAATGCTCTGCAGTTTAGACATTCAAAATTTTAATATATACAATAACAGTTGAGTTATGTATTATATCATATTCTCACTGTCATATAGGCAGAAAATATTTAATAAATACAAGATAATATAATACAATTAAAAAAAAAGTTTTCCCCACATCACCTGTTACATTTTTTTTTAACTTCAAAGTTTCTAGGAATAGTAAGTAATGATATCTGCCTCAGCAGCGTGCATAGTTATTTTTAAATGGTTAAATTATGATGCAATAAATGCACTTGCATTTCACGGGTTTTAGGAACGTTATTAAATATATTTTTAGACAATATCATCATCATGTAAAAGAAAAAAACATCTAGTTCCTTTAGATGGGACACGAAAGTAAAACAAATCGGCCAGTACTGCAGTAGACACTTTTCGCCAATCGCTAGCAGACTCATCTCGCCGATCGGCCAGTGGACACTTTTCGCCAATCGCAGACTCATCTCGCCGATCTAGGAGACACATCTCGCCGGGGAATGCGAAGATGTGTCTGTAAGACGCATGTCTTAGGCGAGATGCGTCTGCCTGACATCAATTCCTTCAAGACACATCTCGCCACGACACCGGCAACATATACAATAAACGAAGATACGCCA
>CP137670.1:8571441-8725717 GCA_037976565.1 Mesocentrotus franciscanus | reverse complement strand
GGACTAAACCAAGTACATGTATGTTTGTATATTAAAAGCTACACAGTGTATCCCAGAAAACAAAAGAAACTGGATTTCATGGCAACATTTTTCATGTCATGATAACTAAATATCGCAATCTGTATTGCGGCGCAATGCGAATGTATCCCGGCAGTGGCAGCGATTTTGTGTCATCCTAATGTTCGAAGGAGGGACCCCTTCTCCCTCCCTGAAACAAAGGATGATGTAGAGATCGCCACTAGTGGCTCGAACTATTGTCAAGACTAGGATAGGAGCAGCATCACAAACCAATATGTGTGTAGATTAGAGTATAATGCATCTCTGTAGAAAATTTGAAAGAAATCTTTTAAGAAATGTGGCAGTTAGAGCGCACAAAGACCAAAATATGACCTTTGACCCTATAACAGACGGAACACAGGTGGCAGCATCACCAAACACTAAAGATGTGTAGATTGTACTAAGACACACCTCCATACAACATTTGAAAGTAATCCGTCAAGAAATGTGGCATTTAGAGCGCATAAAAGACATATGACCTTTTACCATATAAAAGACGGAAAAATGAGGGCAGCATTGCCCAAAGTGTAGATGTGTAGATTGTACCAAGAAAATTTGAAAGAAATCCGTCATGAAATATGTACCTGCAGAGCGCACACTAGACACCCACCAAAATATGACCTATGACCCTATAGACAAAACACTGGAGGCAGCAGGCAGAAGCAATTGTACCAAGATACATCTTCATTCAAAATTGAACAAAATCCTTGAAAATGTGGCCTAATGCACTAAACACCACAAAATATGACTTTTACCCTATAGAAAGACGGAACAATGGGGCAGCATCACCAAAAGCTAGGGTGTGTAGATTATACCAAGATACACCTCCATACTAAATTTGAAAGAAATCCATCAAGAAATGTGGCATTTAGAGCACACAAAGACATATGACCTTTGACCATATAAAAGACGGAACAATGAGGCAGCATCGCCCAAAAGTATAGATGAGTAGATGTACCAAGATACATCTCCATACAAAATTTGAAAGAAACCTGTCAAGAAATGTGGCATTTAGAGCTCATAAAGACATATGACCTTTGACCCTATAAAACACGGGACACTCGTGGCAGCATCACCAAAAACTATAGGTGCGTAGATTTTACCAACATACACTTCCATATTCAATTTGAAAGAAATCTGTTAAAATGATGCAGTTAGACCACACACTAGAGTGCACACAAGATATCTATCAAAATATGACCTTTGACCCTATAAAGACGGAACACTGGAGGCAGCATCAGCAAAATCTATAGGCTTGTAGATCGTACCAAGATACACCTTTGTTCAAAATTTGAACAAAATCCCTTGAGATTGAGAAATGTGGCCTATGGAGCGCAAACAAACCATCCACAAAAATATGGGCTTTTACCCTATAGAAGCGGAACAATGGGGCAGCATCACCAAAAGTTAGAGGTGTGTAGATTATACCAAGATACACCTCCATACAAAATTTGAAAGAAATCCGTCGAGAAATGATGCAGTTAGACCGCACACTAGAGTGCACACAAGACATCTATCAAGATATGACCTTTGACCCTATAAAGACAGAACACTGGAGGCAGCATCACCAAAATCTATAGGCTTCTAGATTATACCAAGATACACCTTTCTTCAAAATTTGAACAAAATCCCATGAGAAATGTGGCCTATAAGCGCACAAAACCATCCACAAAAATATGGCCTTTTACCCTATAGAAGACGGAACACTGAGGGCAGCATCACCAAAAGTTATAGGTGTGTAGATTATACCAAGATACACCTCCATACAAAATTTGAAAGAAATCCGTCAAGGAATGTGGCAGATAGAGCGCACACAAGAATATGGCTGGCAGCGGCGGCGGCGTAACGCTGCTGAATCAAAAATACCCCACCGGCATACTGCCGGGGATACAATAATTTCCGCAATGAGATGTATATGTGTGAAAAGCTCCGCTTCTTATTTGATGCATAATTTATTATGATTGAATTAAACAAAAATAGAAAGTGGTGGTACCAAAATTTCATTTGCACAAACAAATTGTAACTTTGAGTTAATTTGTAGGGTAGTAAAGATATTTATTTTGGATAAAGAAACACATCACATAAAATTAATAATTTTCTCTTTTATATGACACTTCATGCATATAAAATGAATGACGTATTTCGAAGAAGTAAAATGAAATGATGCTTGATTTCTCCCAAATAAGTAGCCATTCAGCTTTCCTAATCTAGCAGCTGACAATGGACCTTATGCTTGAGTGAATTTACACATAACAAAACAGTGTTTAAGTAGCCCTGTTCAGGGCTCTTTTATTGCTGTATTGGAAGGATGTGAACAGAAAGTTTGTGTGAATTCACTTAAGCATTAGATCAATGTTAGCTGCTAAATCAGGAAAGCTGAAATGGCTTCTTACTCATTTGTCAGAAATCTAGCATATTACGTTATGCATCAATCAAATAAAGTAAGTAGAGCATTTCATACATGTATATCTCATAAAGCAAATTATTATTATGACAGAAAATTTCTGCCCTGAAATCTGGTTTCCTTTTTCTGGGATGCACTGTAGATACATAGGTAAATATTGCAGTTATAGATTGAATTCCCACAGCTTGACTTTTCATGTAATCATAAATTTTGCAAACCCTTAGATGGGAATTGGGACACCTCGGGGTAAACTGGGACACCCATAGCGTACATTCAATCACAGAAAACAATACCGATATCGCTCATTGCATTATTAATGTCCCAGTTTACCCCAGATATAAAAAAAAAATTGAAATTGATGGCCATACTATTAATTCTAGCTTGCCATCAAGAAATCTTGTATTAAATCATTTAATCACCTCAGAGGATAATCACTATCACAAGGGGTATCCACTTGGTTGGGAGATTCCATGACATTTGCTCTGGGGACAATTGCTCCAATGGAAAATCTGCATACTAAGCCAAACATAAACTCTAAACCCAAACCTAACACTAACCTTAATCCTTACCTTCCTATTATTCTGAACCAAAAACCCTATCACAACCCTAACCCTATATCTTTGGAGAAAATAAGACGAGCAATTGTCGCAGGAGCAAATGTCAGATCCCCAGTTGGGAACCGCATAATACAAATCTGAATAAATGTTTAAAAATCAGTAATAAAATTAGTGAAAATAAGTTGCTTATCCTATACTTGTGTGCAATAGTTTACAGTGGTTGTTGGCATATTTTTCAAAGGCATTGGGTGAAGCCTTTTGCCTGATGTAAATGAATTTATCATTGTCTTCTTATTTTTAGAGTGTCCCACTTAACCCCAGTCTCCCCTACACATGTTATATTATTATTATCAGCAAGGGTTAACAACATGAGGACCGCTTTTAATGAGGTACCGCTGATAGCCTGATAAAAAGTCAGCAGTCCTGAAGATCTTGTAGGCCCTATAAACTATATAACAAGCATACCGTACATATTTTATGTACATATAAAAATAATTGCATATAAAGAGCCTAAGTACTACATCATTTTTCCATCTACATGTATATACCATCTTAACAGTAAAATGTTGATGGCTAATAATAATAACAATAATAATACTATGTTGCGTTGAACCCTATATAGCCAGGGTTATTTTAAAACAAAAATGATTTACAAATGTTGCTGGGGACTCTCGCCCCCTATGATCTTGGTGATCGCCGCAAAAATTGGCATGCATGTCAAGTGAAGTGTATAAAATACTATGGTAATTTCAATTTCTTGAAAAATACACTCATTTGCACATTTATGGTAATTCATGCACTTAAGGTCATAAAATTCACATTTTACCCCTAAACCGCATATTCTTCATATTCAAACATTCATTTTCACTACATATATCTATTTGGAATAATAATACAACAAAATTTGGAAGAGCCAGGTTATTACTCATGTATCTATTGTTTTGATAATTTCTTATGTATTTCTTTGTTTTTATAACTTATGTATTGTATTGTATTGTTTTGTTGTTTTATTTCATTTCTAACTATAATTCAATTATTTTGACCCCAAAAACAAACACTAAACTATGAACAAGACCAAATAACCAATGTTTTATCTCTTTTATATATTTTGTACACAAATCACGAAAATGAGCAATTTTTCGGGCTGACATGCAAAGACAAAAGGTCACGTGACTTTGTAACGGTAGGTCTGATTTTTCGAAAAATTTGTTTCAAAAGATGCGCAAGACCCAGAAAGAAAAAAGTCCTAAAATTTCAGCGCAAGATTTTTGGCCTTAAAAATTATCACAAAAAATGTAGAGGGGCTTCTAAAGCCTCCCCCAGGCTATCATATTGCAAAGTATGAAAGTAATCAAACGTTTGGTCTATTTTTCCACAGCTTAATAACTACAAAACAGTAATCAATAAGTACATTTCTAATCATACTAAGAATGGTCAAGTTGAGTTAATTAAAGTACTTTTCTAGCTGAGGCGTCAGTGCAATATAGAAGTGTGTCCAAGTGTGTCTTTTGATAATCTTTTGGAAATTTTGGAAGCGACATAAAGTTTCAAACAATTACCAAAGAAAAAAATCAATGCTTTTTTAAAGCAATGTAGTGCTAACCAACAAGAAACAGTGTAAAAGTGTTAAGCAACGTTAAGTAGTTACTCAAATTTAAATTTACTCTGAGTGAAATACACTGCCCTCCAAAAGTTTGGGGTCACCTGTAATAAGACGGGTTTTCACACTCACCAACATTTTATTTATCATCGCACTTGTGGTACTGCAATAATTTACTACCAAGCTGAAGAAAAACATCAGCCTTCAAGCTGTCACCAGATTAACCGTTGTAAAAAGTTTCAGGAAGCCTCATCAATTCCTCCCCGTATGAAATATGCGATTGCCTTTGTTAATGCATGAGTGCTTCCTGAAACAGTTTATAATGGTTACACTGGCGCCAACTTCAAGGCTGATGTTTACTCTTCACTTTGGTACTTAATTATTGCAGTGCCACAAGTGTGATGATAAATAAAATTTGGTGAAATCAGATCTGATTACAGGTACCCAATATTTTGGAGGGTATATATATATGGAAACCTGATGAATCTCTGTCTACTACAAGCTACCCATATGTTTTTATCTAAAATGGAAATCATTTGAAAAAATTATCACCTCCAAAAAATTTAAATGAATACAGTGCTATCCTCCAATAATCAAAATGTATTAATTAATAAAATTCATATTTTCGCATCGAACTCCCTTTTAGACAAAATTAATAAATTTACATATCTTGAAAGTCAGATCCATTGTGTCCCTTGCAGAATGGAATTCATTTTGTTGACGAATTATGCACTTTTCTTTACCAAACCATATCTGTCATGGGCGCCTCCAGAATGGAATGTATGGGTTAGCACATTTTCATGCTGAACACAACAAAAATTAACTCCCCTTAATCCAAATTGCGTAACTTTTTAACAAAAGGTATTGAGCAAAACAACTTGGCAGGAGTGTTCCTATACTTATTGACTACGGTAACTTTTCTGTGAAGATGTGATTGATCCACCGAGTCATGCATGAGTGAGCAAACATTAAAGGTACTATGTCCCATTTGCAGGCCAAAAAATGAAAAGGTTAAATTCCAACAGCATTTAAAAGACAATACTAATTTAGAACTTCCCTAAAAAAAGGGGGGCTTGAAAATGTCTTTAAGTGGGAAAATAACGACTATTAGTTGTCGAATCGACTTAGGAGCTATAGAGCCAGTAAGTAATAGTCTGATTTTCAGACCATTGTACCGAATGGTCGTACGTTTTATGCTGCGCAAAGATTCAATCAGTTTAATTTTGGCCATTACAAGAAGTGGGTTATTGATGTAGACAAATGCTCATGTACCCTTTACAGCTCATTTTATGTATGTTATTACCAAAGATGAAAAAGCCAGTCAGTCACTCAATAGTGTAAACGGGTTTCCTTGCAAAATTTGAATATTAGGACACTGCTAACGTTTAAATTTCACAGATAGGACATACATGACATATTCATAATTCCTGCAAAGTTCTACAGAATTTGATGTTGGCTGCAAAAGGGACATAGTATCTTTAAAGGGAAAATTATCACTGTCACTTTTCAAAAGTCATAAGGGTCATTTTGGGGATTATGTGAAACAAGATTTTAGTAAATTTGGTTTCTGGTGCATGTTTTTGTGTTGTTGTTGTTTATCATCCATTGCTTGACCCCCTAACACCTATCCCGACACTTTTCATTTATTGTCGGGTGAGCACAATTTTTTTTAAAAATCAACCCTTTTGAAATTGCAAAATTTATTCCACTTATTGAAAAAAGAAGAAGAAGATATTTCTACCAAAATGTATCATCACATGTTGTGTGAACACAAGAGGTTGTCATCGTTCTTGGTTGGGTGAGCACACTTTAAAAATCGCGTGAAATGCTAAAATGTACTGTCAAAACAGCATAAAACATAACCATTGTGACTTTTGAAAAGTTACAAATTTGCCTTTGTTTGTTCACTCATGCATTACCCAATGGAGCAATTTTATTTTCTGAGAAAAGTTAGTCAATAAGTATAGGAACACTCCTGCCAAGTTATTTTGCTCAAAACCTTTTCTTTAAAAAGCTACGCCATTTTGATTGGGGAGTTAATTTTGTTGTTGTGTTCAGATAATTGCTTGTTTTCAGGAAAAATGATTTATTCATTTGCCTATTAATCAGTCGATTTCCGTTTTTAAATTGTAAAAGATGTAGAACACTCAAAAGATGATGAAAATGGATGTAACTCATTTTTCAGAAAAGTGTGGGTTAACACTATATTGCACATTGAACCTCTTCCACCCCCTCTCAATTCCATGTCAAACTTTCTGTGGGATAAAAAAAAACACACACACACGCAGCATATCAAAGTACTGATGCACTCGAGTCCAAGTCAAGTCTGGAGTGCATCTGCAAGACTTCTGCCCATGTCTCTGAGAAATGAAAAGAAAAAAAAGAGTAATATCACAATTTTTTTGTCCGACTGAACACATTTTAAACATTAAACATTCATTATAGACCTGTACATGTAGTTTATTTTATTAGTTGAAACAGATGGGAACGTAGTCCACTACATCACATTGACATTTACCTTCAGCCAATTTGAAGTGCCCATACATATAGTAATTAAAACTTTTAAATTTTCATAACTTTCTTATATTTAGTCGATTTAATTGAAACTTCATCAGTTTGCTTCTCTGATTTTTCTGCTTTCATTTAGAGTAGTTGTCTATTTGGGTTGGATATCCCTTTAAGTATTTACAGCCTGTCTACATACATGTAGGTCTACACATATACATGTAGGTCAGGCATTTCAGTTTGAGTAAAATAAGTCAACAGTTTTTAGTTGCTCCAAGGAGCTCCTTGGTTGCTCTGATATCACTACTTTCAATGAAATAACCTTCTACACAGGAACCCCCACCAGAATTAATCTGCCCTATATTTTGTGTATTTACAAGGCATGTACTAGCATTTAACACCCAGAGAGGAAGATGTAAGGAGTTTAGCATGGACATGGGGTCATGAGGTTAAGCCTCTGGCCAAATACCAGTGCCCTCCACAAGGCCACTCCCAGCCACTGTATGAATACATGGACATCACTGAAAATACAGTATGCTTTCACTACAGTGGAGCCTAAACTAACTCCACTAATGTATGAAAAGGGAGTGTGGTTGTCATGAATGACAAGGAACTTACAGGCCAAGTCCACCTCAACATCAAGTCTGGAAGTGCTTTTTGCAGACTTCTGCCCATGTCTCTGAGAAATGAAAAAGAAAAAGAAAAAAAGAAAGAGTAATATCACAATTTTTGTCCGACTGAACACATTTTAAACATTAAACATTCATTATAGACCTGTACATGTAGTTTATTTTATAAGTTGAAACAGATGGGAGCGTAGTCCGGCACTACATCACATTGACATTACTTCAGCCAATTTGAAGTGCCCATACGTATAGTAATTAAAACTTTTAAATTTTCATAACTTTCTTATATTTAGTCCGATTTAATTGAAACTTTCATCAGTTTGCTTCTCTGATTTTCTGCTTTCATTTAGAGTAGTTGTCTATTTGGGTTGGATATCCCTTTAAGTATTTACAGCCTGTCTACATACATGTAGGTCTACACATGTACATGTAGGTCAGGCATTTCAGTTTGAGTAAAATAAGTCACTTTTTACAGTTTTTAGTTGCTCCAAGGAGCTCCTTGGTTGCTCTGATATCACTACTTTCAATGAAAATAACCTTCTACACAGGAACCCCCCACCCTCAGAATTAATCTGCCCCTATATTTGTGTATTTACAAGGCATGTACTAGCATTTAACACCCAGAGAGGAAGATGTAAGGAGTTTAGCATGGACATGGGGTCATGAGGTTAAGCCTCTGGCCAAATACCAGTGCCCTCCACAAGGCCACTCCCCAGCCACTGTATGGATACATGGACATCACTGAAAATACAGTATACATTGTACTTACATGTACACTACAGTGTTAACTCCACTAATGTATGAAAAGGGGAAGTGTGGTTGTCATGAATGACCTAAGGAACTTACAGGCCAAGTCCACCTCAACATCAAGTCTGGAAGTGCTTTATTTGCAGACTTCTGCCCATGTCTCTGAGAAATGAAAAAGAAAAAGAAAAAGAAAAAAGAGTAATATCACAATTTTTGGTCCAACTGAACACATTTTAAACATTAAACATTCATTATACTTTTATAGACCTGTACATGTAGTTTATTTTATAAGTTGAAACAGATGGGAGCGTAGTCCGGCACTACATCACATTGACATTACTGCTTCAGCCAATTTGAAGTGCCCATACATGTCGTATAGTAAATTAGCAATTACAACTTTTAAATTTTCATAACTTTCTTATATTTAGTCAGATTTAATTGAAACTTTCATCAGTTTGCTTCTCTGATTTTTCTGCTTTTATTTAGAGTAGTTGTCCATTTGGGTTGGATATCCCTTTAAAGGGACTTGGTAACATTGTTCAGATGAGCGAAAAATGGTGCTAAGGTAGTGACTTCAATGCTAGATGTACAATCAAAGATAATCTGAAAGTTTGAGTGAAAACAGACCATTATAAATGATAAAAATTTGGAAAAACTGATCTGATCAATCCTTAATTCTCCCAACTATACTATTACAATTAAATTACATTTTAGGTGAATGTAATTCGTCATATAAAAGCAATGAATTGGCTCTATATACCATTCAGACAAAAAAGATTTTGAAAAGCCTGTACATGTTATGTCTTATTTTCATGGAAAACCGGTTGGGAAAATTTACTGTTAGGGTGTCGCACAGTGGCGCCTCAAAGAAAACCATAAATATCTTTGTGGTTTGAGAATTTTCAGGATTTATTGCATGTTAGAGGGTTAGTACAGTAAAGGAATATAATAGTAACATTTCATACAAAAATTACGCAGTTTTTTCATCAACATTCAACAATGTTACGAGTCACTTTAAGTATTTACAGCCTGTCTACATACATGTAGGTCTACCCATGTACATGAAGGTCAGGCATATCAGTTTGAGTAAAATAAGTCACTTTTACAGTTTTTAGTTGCTCAAGGAGCTCCTTGGTTGCTCTGATATCACTACTTTCAATGTATATAACCTAC
Organism: Mesocentrotus franciscanus; assembly: GCA_037976565.1. Lineage (NCBI taxonomy): Eukaryota > Metazoa > Echinodermata > Echinoidea > Camarodonta > Strongylocentrotidae > Mesocentrotus > Mesocentrotus franciscanus. Next base: position 8,716,048 of record CP137670.1, on the reverse strand, counting down.
TACACAGGAACCCCCCCAGGAATTAATCTGCCCCTGTATTTGTGTATTTACAAGGCATGTACTAGCATTTAACACCCAGAGAGGAAGATGTAAGGAGTTTAGCATGGACATGGGGTCATGAGGTTAAGCCTCTGGCCAAATACCAGTGCCCTCCACAAGGCCACTCCCCAGCCACTGTATGGATACATGGACATCACTAAAATACAGTATACATTGTACTTACATGTACACTACAGTGGAGCCTTAACTAACTCCACTAATGTATAAAAAAGGGGAAGTGTGGTTGTCATGAATGATCTAAGAAACTTACAGGCCAAGTCCACCTCAACATCAAGTCTGGAAGTGCTTTATTTGCAGACTTCTGCCCATGTCTCTGAGAAATGAAAAAAAAAGAAAAAGAAAAAGAAAAAGAAAGAGTAATATCACAATTTTTGGTCCAACTGAACACATTTTAAACATTAAACATTCATTATACTTTTATAGACCTGTACATGTAGTTTATTTTATAAGTTGAAACAGATGGGGCGTAGTCGGCACTACATCACATTGACATTACTGCTTCAGCCAATTTGAAGTGCCCATACATGCGTATAGTAAATTAGCAATTACAACTTTTAAATTTTCATAACTTTCTTATATTTAGTCAGATTTAATTGAAACTTTCATCAGTTTGCTTCTCTGATTTTCTATGTCCCTTTGCAGCCAACATCAAATTCTGTAGAACTTTGCAGGAATTATGAATATGTCATGTATGTCCTATCTGTGAAATTTAAACGTTAGCAGTGTCCTAATATTCAAATTATGCAAGGAAACCCGTTTACTTGCTAGACTTCACTGTCAGATACTATTGAGTGACTGACTGACTTTTTCATCTTTGGTAATAACATACATAAAATGAGCTGTAAAGGGTACATGAGCATTTGTCTACATCAATAACCCACTTCTTGTAATGGCCAAAATTAAACTGATTGAATCTTTGCGCAGCATAAAACGTACAACCATTCGGTACAATGGTCTGAAAAATCAGACTATTACTTACTGGCTCTATAGCTCCTAAGTCGATTCGACAACTAATAGTCGTTATTTTCCCACTTAAAGACATTTTCAAGCCCCTTTTTTTAGGAAGTTCTAAATTAGTATTGTCTTTCAAATGCTGTTGGAATTTAACCTTTTCATTTTTGGCCTGCAAATGGGACATAGTACCTTTAAAGGGACTTGGTAACATTGTTCAGATGAGCGAAAAATGGTGCTAAGGTAGTGACTTCAATGCTAGATGTACAATCAAAGATAATCTGAAAGTTTGAGTGAAAACAGACCATTATAAATGATAAAAATTTGGAAAAACTGATCTGATCGAATCCTTAATTCTCCCAACTATACTATTACAATTAAATTACATTTTAGGTGAATGTAATTTGTCATACTAAAGCAATGAATTGGCTCTATATACCATTCCAGACAAAAAAGATTTTGAAAAGCCTGTACATGTTATGTCTTATTTTCATGGAAAACTGGTTGGGAAAATTTACTGTTAGAGGGTGTCGCACAGTGGCCTTCAAAGAAACCATAAATATCTTTGTGGTTTGAGAATTTTCAGGATTTATTGCATGTTAGAGGGTTAGTACAGTAGAAGGAATATAATAGTAACATTTCATACAAAAATTACGCAGTTTTTCATCAACATTCAACAATGTTACGAGTCACTTTAAGTATTTACAGCCTGTCTACATACATGTAGGTCTACCCATGTACATGAAGGTCAGGCATATCAGTTTGAGTAAAATAAGTCACTTTTTACAGTTTTTAGTTGCTCCAAGGAGCTCCTTGGTTGCTCTGATATCACTACTTTCAATGTATATAACCTACTACACAGGAACCCCCACGGAATTAATCTGCCCCTGTATTTGTGTATTTACAAGGCATGTACTAGCATTTAACACCCAGAGAGGAAGATGTAAGGAGTTTAGCATGGACATGGGGTCATGAGGTTAAGCCTCTGGCCAAATACCAGTGCCCTCCACAAGGCCACTCCCCAGCCACTGTATAGATACATGGACATCACTGAAAATACAGTATATGCTTTCACTACATTGGAGCCTAAACTAACTCCACTAATGTATAAAAGGGAAGTGTGGTTGTCATGAATGACCTAAGAAACTTACAGGCCAAGTCCACCTCAACATCAAGTCTGGAAGTGCTTTATTTGCAGACTTCTGCCCATGTCTCTGAGAAATGAAAAAGAAAAAGAAAAAGAAAAAAAAAAGAGGGTAATATCACAATTTTTGGTCCGACTGAACACATTTTAAACATTAAACATTCATTATACTTTTATAGACCTGTACATGTAGTTTATTTTATAAGTTGAAACAGATGGGAACGTAGTCCGCACTACATCACATTGACATTACTGCTTCAGCCAATTTGAAGTGCCCATACATGTACGTATAGTAAATTAGCAATTACAACTTTTAAATTTTCATAACTTTCTTATATTTAGTCAGATTTAATTGAAACTTTCATCAGTTTGCTTCTCTGATTTTTTTTGCTTTCATTTAGAGTAGTTGTCTATTTGGGTTGGATACCCCTTTAAAGGGACTTGGTAACATTGTTCAGATGAGAGAAAATGGTGCTAAGGTAGTGACTTCAATGCTAGATGTACAATCAAAGATAATCTGAAAGTTTGAGTGAAAACTAATAACAGACCATTATTAATGATAAAAATTTGGAAAAACTGATCTGATTGATTCCTTAATTCTCCCAACTATACTATTACAATTAAATTACATTTTAGGTGAATGTAATTCGTCATACTTAAAGCAATGAATTGGCTCTATATACCATTCCAGACAAAAAAAGATTTTGAAAAGCCTGTACATGTTATGTCTTATTTTCATTGAAAACCGGTTGGGAAAAATTTCAAAAATGGTTGGGAGAATTTACTGTTAGAGGGTGTCGCACAGTGACGCCTTCAAAGAAAACCATAAATATCTTTGTGGTTTGAGATTTTTTTCAGGATTTATTGCATGTTAGAGGGTTAGTACAGTAGAAGGAATATAATAGTAACATTTCATACAAAAATTACGCAGTTTTTTCATCAACATTCAACAATGTTACCGAGTCACTTTAAGTATTTACAGCCTGTCTACATAGATGTAGGTCTACACATGTACATGTAGGTCAGGCATATCAGTTTGAGTAAAATAAGTCACTTTTTACAGTTTTTAGTTGCTCCAGGAGCTCCTTGGTTGCTCTGATATCACTACTTTCAATGAAAATAACCTTCTACACAGGGACCCCCCTCACTGGAATTAAGCTGCCCCTACATTTGTGTATTTACAAGGCATGTACTAGCATTTAACACCCAGAGAGGAAGATGTAAGGAGTTTAGCATGGACATGGGGTCATGAGGTTAAGCCTCTGGCCAAATACCAGTGCCCTCCACAAGGCCACTCCCCAGCCACTGTATAGATACATGGACATCACTGAAAATACAGTATACATTGTACTTACACACTACAGTGGAGCCTTAACTAACTCCACTAATGTATGAAAAGGGAAGTGTGGTTGTCATGAATGACCTAAGGAACTTACAGGCCAAGTCCACCTCAACATCAAGTTGATTTGAATTATAAATAAAATCAAACAAGCATAACACTAACAATTTCATCAAATTGATCAAAATATGATGTAAAATAAGAAAGTTATGGCATTTTAAAGTTATACATACATGTATTGTACATACATGTAGTTTCACAAAACAGTGATTTATATATATGCATAACACGGTCGGTATGCACAAGCGTGAGCCTATGGGTGCATTTATCGTGTATTGCCACTAGATATGTACATATCGAACCCCACTATCTGACGTGATTTTCGGGATGTCGCGTTTATTGTCTCTTCATGATTCAAAATAAAGGCCTTATATCTGCGCAGCTGCTTTGCGCCGTTTGACCCGGAAGCAGATTAGCCTGGGAAGGTCCATAGAGCTATATGGGAAGGTCCGATTTGTATGTGGGGTTCAAAACAGCTTTGCGTTTATCGTGTCTCAGAAACGTGATTCTGGCTGTATGTCACATTCAAAACACACTTTTTTCGGCGTTACAATATGCCCATATCTAAAAATGGAAATTTGAAAAAGGCTTTGCGTTTATCGCCTTAAAAATTTGCCTGAAAGGCGTTTGAAAACGCTGATTCTAGGCAAAAATTTGTGTCGATAAATGCAACCTATGATGTCACACACCCACTACAAAATGTCAAATATTCAAATTTTTGGCTCCAATAATGTAAACATAGTTTTCTCCTCATGGAACATGTAAAATCATCATGATTGTAACTTATTGTGATTCAATTGAGAACTTCTTTATAAAAATTGAAATATTTGTAATTTCATATGATAAAATACATATACAGCACATGTGGAATAGTGGGTATATGACATCATCGGCTCCCTCATTTGCAAACCGACCACGTTATGCATAAAACTGTAAAACTTAAAAATGCTGTAATTTTCTTATTTTATATGTTATTTTGATGAAATTTTCAGTGTTATGCTTGTTTGATTTTCTCTATAGATCTATTCAAATTAGCTTGATGTTAGGGTGCACTTGGCCTTTAAGATAGGTCTATAAAAAAGAGCCATACTTAAAGTAAAGTTCTGTGCTCATTTTCCATTCCAGCTTCAATTCTTTTTCTTATTCATGATTATTATATGTACATGTACATGAATTCTTCACTACACACTATTTGATTAGCAATGCAATAGATGCTGTTATGACTACCCCTGGTGTGTCATTCATCTTAAATATTTGATCCCATTTCTTGATGGTATCAGAATTCTTAAAGCCCAATTCCAGTTATGGTAAGCCCCCCAAATTGCATTTTGTTGAGTTCCTTGTTTTCAGCATGTCAGTAGCGTGAAAAAAGCTAAACCAAGATACTGTGAATTTTTTTCCTCCTAAAGTTTAATATTTAAAAAATGAGAGGCAAATATAGGTGATTCCTTGTCCTAAATTTATCCATGTTGTATATCGTCGATTCAACATGGCGAAGAAAAGTTTGCATGTGCGGTAGCGGCGCAGCACAGCAAATATGAATATTCATGCTGAGCGTGCGCTTGAGCGGCAGCTGTCAGTCCTCACCGCTCCCGATTTCCGTGGTTTTTACCAGAATTTTGTTTGACCCAGGTGATTGAAATGTGTGTCAAACTGACTGGGATATGTTTGTGCTCTTACTAGAGAACTTTTAAGGAATATTTTTCTGGAGAAACACATTTACTGGCAAATTGTGTTTTTAGTCATTGTCGACAACTGTACATTCGCCATTTAACCCGTACTTTTCATGCTGAATGACTATAAATCTGAATAGAACCATTCTTCTGGACAAAGAAGGGAGACTGGGGTCAAAGAGTTTGGACATAGTACAATGACCATCGAGCTCCGACAATGGCTATGTTCAAGGTATGTGCAAGTCTACTCGTATGCGTTGTGTATGTTTCTCTATGGATTAATGCTGATGGACAAAATGGCCTCCTTCACAATATTGAACGAAACTCGGCAAGTATTTCCTCCGCAGAGGCTTCTTAAAAGCACCGATACGATATTACCCAAACTCATGTGCCACTTTTTCTCTCTCACTCATATGCTGTGGAGATGTCAAATTAAACCGGGCGTGAAAGCGTGCGTACATATGGTTCCGACAGTCGCCATGTGTACCATACCCTCATTCAGCATTACTGTAGTTGAACAACTTACTACCATTGGATTATCATCGAATGTAAATGTGACCCTTTCACTTCCTGTATTTGACAATATAAAGCTACATGTACTTGGCATTTAAAGCGAAACCCATAGGCCTACCCATCGTGGATGTCGAACTGGTAAGCACAAACAAAAACATTACCGCAATACCATCCCCACGATCATCAACCAGGATGAGAAGACCCCCTTATACCAACCCGGAGTCAAATGCCAAAAACCTTATCAAAATCGAACTGTTCCAACCAGGAAACACAATATTCCACATCTCCCCACCGTGTTTCTATGCAATCCCGCTCAGCGAATTATAAGTTTGGCGAACTATGTACAGTTAATGTTATCCTAGAAAATGATGCTGATATTTGTGGAATTACCGAGGCGTGGTATAAGCATGACCTACCGGCTCAACTGGTTTCCATACCAGGATATGCGCTGGTAACTAAATCGAGAGTCAATCGCATTGGTGGTGGCATAGCCCTGTATGCGAAACATGATATTTACCGGCCCAACCCAGCAATGTTTCCGTTCCGATGACCTCGAGTTACATGGATACAAGTTCGACCAACTCGTCTTCTGTGATCTATCTCGTGCTTATTCTGCGCCGTGATATATTATCCGCACCCAGATAACGCAGTCGCAGAACGGTTGATGGTCTGATGGACCACATTCAATCAACCCTGGGCCTTCTCACTACAAGTCACCCAAATGCAGGATTTATCGTTATGGGTGATTTTAATCAACTCAACGTTACCCCTCTTCTGTATGACCAGCGGTGCAAACAAATCGTGCACCAGCCAACAAGGCACACGCACACTGCACAAAATCATTTCTAACATTAGTCAGTTTTATGACAACGTTAACATTTTGTCACTGATTTGACAATCTGACCATGCAACATTACTCTGGCAGCGAAACATTACAGAGCAATGCCAAATTTGACAAAAACACGCACAAACCGTCTGGTGCCTGCCAGTGCAATCTGTTCTTTCGGTAGATGGGCGAGCTCACGTGATTGGAGAGAATTTATTGAGCCACATGACGTCAATGCGCAGTGTCAAGCCTTCTATAAAACCCTCTATGCTGCCATCAACGTCCACTTCCCAACTCGTAAAATGAAATTACACCAAACAGATAAACCATTTATAACTGGTAAAATAAAATATCTAATTCACAAACGGCAGCGTGTATATGACCAACATAATAATAATGCTGATTGGAAACGTCTACGTAATAAAATCAAACAAATGATTAACAAAGCATCATCGGAATATTACCCAAGGCGTGTACAGCGAGTCAGCGACTGAAAAGACCAACCCTGTCGCCTGGTACCGGAGATTCGCGTGATGACAGGTAGAAAGCGGGACCAGCGTCCCATTGCCATTACCTTGGTTAGATTCAGAGGACAAGGAGATTGCTAACGCAATTAATGAGCACTTCATTTCAATTTCATGAGACTTAGACCCACTAAACACTTCCAGCCTACCTGCCTTTTTCGCCCAAACCAAGTCCAACAGTCCACCCTTGGGAGGTACAGAAGGCACTGGCCAAAGTTAAGCGAAATACAGCGTGTGGCCGGATCGCATTCCCTCTCGTATCATACGAGAATTCTAGTATGAACTTGCTACTCCCTCACTTACGTGATCAACTCATCTTTTCAACAAAGCGTAGTTCCTGCTGAATGGAAAAGAGCAATTGTAGTGCCCATCCCCAAGTCGGACCCACCATCCATTGAGAAGCTCCGCCCTGTATCACTCACAGATCATTTTGCCAAAATTACAGAAGGTTTCGTCGCAAAATGGGTAATTAACGACATAGAACCCAATTTGGATCAGATGCAGTTTGGAAACCAAAAAAAACATGTCAACGTCACACTGAATTATTAACATTCTACACAAAGTGTTTGTTAATTCAGACAAACCAAAATCCTTATCAACAATAGTTGACAGACTTTTCTAAAGCCTTCGACTGAATCGACCATACTATCGCCATAACAAAACTCATCAGCTTAGGAGTTCGCCCCTGCATTGTGCCATGGATCATGAGTTTCTTGCAATCCGTCAACAATTTACCCGTTACAGATCGGTTCTATCTGAATGGTCGATGTTGCAGGCTGGAGTACCACAGGGAACTCGCTTAGGGCCCATTGTCTTTCTAGCCATGATTAATGACGCAGCGCCACCGACCGGCATCAACGCCTACAGATCGTCGGCGACATGGCTCGTTGAATGTCGTACTCGAGATGAACCATCCAGCATACAGAGTGCCGTCACAGACCTCGCCACATGGTCAGAGGCCAACCACATGAAACTGAACGCCACCAAATGTTTCGCAATGGAAGTCAATTTCACAAATCCTACCATCCCACCCGCAATTTGCATCGATGGCCAAGAATTACTAACTGTCAATATTATAAAGCTTCTCGGCATTCTGATCCAAAGTGACCTGAAATGGGAATCAAATGTTACCAATATCATCAAAGAGCAAGCGGAAAACTTCACATGCTATGTATCTTATAAAGGCACTGCCTTCCAGGTCGCGATTTGTTAACCATACATGTATATGATGGATATGTTTGGCCCATTCTCGAATATGGAACACCGGTTTGGAATAGCGGCATCACCAAGAAACAATGCAGCTTAGAAAAAATCAAAAGCGAGCCCTCCGCATCATCATTGGTGCTCGGTATACAACTTACCAGAACGCTCTTACATGTACCTGCTTTGATATGCAATCACTTGAGCAACGGAGACTTTCGCTGTGCACATCTTTCATTGGAAAATGTATTTCCAGTAACCAGTTAAAAAACGTCTTACCACAGATTACTCAAAAAAAGAGTTCTTAGACATTCTATGAAACTACCTGAACTACGTGCGTTGCCGATCAAACAGAGTGAAAAATAACCCCATACCATCACTTATACGTACCCACAATTCTAGTTAACAACGGATGTTTTTAATATTACCAATATCATAGTTATGATGTACAGTGTAAACTCTATAAGTGCAATACTTGAATGCAAACTATGGTTTCAATTTAAAATGATACACACAATGTAATGAAATCAAGTTTTTATGTGGATTATTTTATACATATATATTTTTTTATATACACACCTGTATATACTTTTAAAATATTTATACTGGGGTCTAATCTTTGTATTATAAAAGAAACACTACATCTTCTGTATCGAAGTTAAAAATCTTTGACCATTTATTTTTAATTGTTTAAATGACTGAAATTATCTTCCATGGCCAATGTCACAGTTGTCTCCTCTTCCTCTTCCTCTACCACTTCTACTTTTCCACCTCCTTCTTCATCTCGCCCTTCTTCTTCCTTCTCATTCGTGTTTTAACAAGCCACTTTTCCCTCTTTCTTCTTCTTCTATATCACTTCTTCTAATAATTCCCCTTTTTTATAATTTGGATAATCCAGTATAACCTTTTACTTTGAGTAGCTTTTACCTAGAGTATATTGTTCATTCATACAATTTGCCATATACAAGTATTTTTTTTTCTACATTACTTCGCCTCTATCATTTGTAGTTTGTATAATGTGTAATGGTTGGATATTGATACCTTATGATATTGTTACTATTCGCACTACCCTCCGTCTATCCTCCTACTATCCCTACTTGAATCTTCTTCTTTTTCCTCCTTCTCTTCTACTTTTTCTTCTTCATCTTCTTCTCAATCTTACCATCTTCTTTTCTTTTCTTTCTTTACTCTACACCATTATCATGTTCTACTCCACTTTTCTTTATCTCCTTTTTATATATTATGAGTTAGGGACATCAAATAAGAATAAAATTTTATAGTTAAATATTATTTTACACAATTTACTCATTCATGTTCAGTTCATTATTTTTGATGTCATTTGCTATGAATGTTTTTATATATTGTATTTTACATTCGTAAAACATTGCCCAATTCGGCCGTTTAGGCGCGATGAATGTTATTCTTTTACTCAATAAAACCATTATCAATTGAATTCAATGCTATAGAGCGCCGTTATCGAAATTGCTGAATAAGTATGACTCAAAGAAAAGAGTGGTGAAAGTTAACCTCAACCTCGTGCATATTCGGCAATTTCGAGCGAACAGCGCTCGATACGTGAATATTCATATTTGCTGCGCCGCTAATCAACGATATACAGCATGGGATGAATTGGGTTAGGACGAGGAATCGCCCTTTTTCCTATCGAAGACGTCTTCAAATTATAGTTTTAAGTGGTTGTCCAGATGCCCAGGAGTCAAAAACATTGTACATTTAAGTCAAAATTGTAATTACTACTTCTTTACATTTCGAAAAAATGTGCCCCAACCCACTGTTTGAATCGTTTTCCTATGCAGGCTCTGGAGCTCTGAGGCCTTTGGCTGCGGAGCTCCCTGGAGTTAGGGAAGAAATAGACTGAAAATTTCTTTCTCTTTCGTTCGTTAGCCTTTTATTTGAGTAGGGTCGGCTCCTCGGGCGTTGTGGCGTGCGCCTGTAATCCAGCTAACAATGGAAGTTACAAACTGATTCAGCTGAGGACGCGGGTTGAAACTGAGTCACGTCTTTCGGATGGTGACGTTAAAGTCGGTCCCCAGGCGTTAACAATCATATCTCATTGATACAGGTCTGTAAAACCCAATTACACACAGTCACACACATTCCTCTCTTTAGAGACAGAAGCCGGCCATAGGGTCTCCTGAGTCCTGACAGAAGTTGGTGGGACGAAGTCACGAAAGTCCCACCAAAAGTGCCACCCAACTTTGGACTAAAATGTCATTTCAGCGGATTCATATCCGATGCATTTATAGTTGAAAATTAGGCCTAGGCTAATATACATCAGTTCCCTCTGAGAGACCCTATGGCTGGCTTCTGTCTCTAAAGAGAGAGCCGACTCTACCCAAATAAGAGGCTAACGAGCGAAAGAGACAGAAATTTTCGGTCTAGGGAGAAGGATCTGTGAACTACTCTACTAGTAAAACTAAAGTAGTAATCCCATTCTCTATTACTTTTTAGGCCTCGTAAGGCTAGTATTACTCTAATTAGATTCATGTTTGATTTTCACCTCCAATGTAAAGCCTTAAAGGGACTACATGTGTATGTCCCATTTGCAGGCCAAAAAATGAGAAGGTTAAATTCCACGGCATTTGAAAGACAATACTAATTTAGAACTTCCCTAAAACTAGATGGAACTTCAACTGCGCAGTCGAAAATGATGCCTCCGCCATAGAGCAATTTTACAAACCAAAATGGAAGCAATTTTAAAATTCAAGTTTGATTGTAATCCATCTGTTGGTTATAATGATAAGCGATCACGAGCTATTTTAGGATACATAATGAGCCCTGTGACCTTTGACCTTGTGACCCCCAAATCTAATCAGTTCATTGGCTCTGCAAGATACATACATGACCCAAGTTTGGCGGTAATCCATCAATCGGTTCTTGAGATAAGCGATCACGAGCTATTTTCCATACATAATGAGCCCTGTGACCTTTGACCTTTGACCTCGTGACCCTCAAATCTAATCAGTTCATTAGCTCTGCAAGATACATACATGACCCAAGTTTGGCGGTAATCCATTCATCGGTTCTTGAGATAATGCGATCACGAGCGGGACGTCGGACGGACGGACGGACAACGAAAACATAATGCCTAATGCATAATGCCAGCTACTTTGTAGCGGAGGCATAAAGGGGGCTTGAAAATGTCTTTAAGTGGGAAAATAGCAACTATTAGTTGTCGAATCGACTTAGGAGCTATAGAGCCAGTAAGTAATAGTCTGATTTTTCAGACCATTGTACCGAATGGTCGTACCTTTTATGCTCATAAGATTCATTCAGTTTAATTTTGGCCATTATAAGAAGTGGGTTATTGATGTAGACAAATGCTCATGTACCCTTTACAGCTCATTTTATGTATGTTATTACCAAAGATGAGGAAAAAAAGCCAGTCAGTCACTCAATAGTGTCTGACAGTGAAATCTAGCAAGTAAACAAGTTTCCTTGCATAATTTGAATATTAGGACACTGCTAACGTTTAAATTTCACAGATAGGACATACATGACATATTCATAATTCCTGCAAAGTTCTACATAATTTGATGTTGGCTGCAAAGGGACATAGTATCTTTAAAGGGATTGGGTAACTTTGTCTCAGATTCTCAAACAAAATCCTGGATTTAGCTCTTGCTGCAATGATAATTATGAACCTTTAGTTCAGTAAGGAACCCCATGACTTTTACAAGCCCCATGACCTTTACAAGCCTGTCTGATTATCAAGAAATTTATGATTGGAAATCAAAATCAAATTTTGCGTATTCCTAACGGTTTTCATAACACTACAGTCTATTGGGGAAAATGAGTATGGTAAAACCGGTCACTCAAAGATTGTTTTTTTTTTTGAGGCGCTTCATGATCATTTTGGAGCGCAATTTTTTCAGGGCTGCATTATTACACCATATCACAGACACTGATAACACGTAGGGCCATGCATCTCAGATTTAACATTGTTAAAGATAAAGACCAGTTCTGGTCATGCGATTGCATTGGGAAAGAAACGTTGTGGAATCGATCAGAAAACGTTGATCATCTAGCATAAGTCTTGGTGTGTACTGCAAGGTTCTGGAATCATCAAAATGATAAGAAATTTGGCCAAGTCTTGGTAAAGTTACAAGCACTGTACACAGAAAGATGTATATGGGACTACACTACACGTCGCGATATCTATTTGGTCCCAATAGATATAATAATTTACCAAATATATCAATTATATGAGGTTTCCCAAAATTTGTATATCAACATATAAATTTATTTCCGGCAAATTTGTATCATCATTTAGTCAAAACATATTCTTTCACATGATTGGTAATGAGAGCTTCCATTTCATTTTTTTAAAGGGGGGCGTTTCCAAAACTGGTCTATACCTTTAAATGATGCCTTTAACTAGAGTGTCTGATCGTGCACTCGGTTTTGTGTGCTAAAATCCTTCCCATAGAGATTGCAAACACCCATTTGCAGTCTATGTGCATTGCGCGCTCATGCAAAATTGGTCAATGTTTTTATTATTACCAAATTGAGATTCAAACCTTTATCGCTCGTGATCCTAAGGTGATACTCAATAAATGATCTCATATGAAAGAGCAGGTTTTTCTCCATAATTCCCACAGGGCTCATTTCAATTCTAAAAATATCTTGATCAAAACAGCGATTTAAACATTGTTCACATCGTAGCTGCGATATTTGCCACTCTCCTGAAGTGAGCCCCGAGGCTTATGCAGGGCTAGATAATATCCATGTGCTTATTTTTCACTGGCTCCAAGGGATCAAGCGAAACAGTTTGAAAATACCCTTCCCTTATTTTTGGATCAGCTAAATAGGGAGGCGTGAGCTCGCTCTGCCCAAACCCATGGTGACAGCGTAAAATCTGCACATGCATATGCATTCGACGCGACAGTCACCACGTGTGGAACGTGCACACGGAAGACACCGGAGGAGAGGCTTGCGATCGCGCTCAAGTTACGCATGCAGCTAAGCAACACGCATACGCTTGCATATTGCACAATGCAGCTGTTTAGCTATAATTAGCAAAACAAAATAACTCTGCGTGTACGTCTTTTCGTTGATTCTGACAAAAAAATGATGAATATTTCTGGGATTTTTTTTTGGGGGGCTGTATCCTTGGATAGAAACATCGGTGAGTCTTCAAATTCGAAATGTATTATTCTGAGTGAATAATTTTTTTAATTATCCAACCATAATGGTAGGGTGTCTGATCCGCACCCGATGTTAAGTGCTAAACTTCTTCCCATAGAGATTGCACGCATCCCTATGCAGTCTACGTTAACCCTGTAACCGATCATTGGATCGGGGCGATCGTTGGCGATCATGGGAGATCGGAAAATAAATTCTGATCGCCGATCAAAAAAATGATCGGAAAAAAATCAGCAGATTTTTTTTTTTAAATTCCGAAATTTTTTTCAAGTTTTGGGCTATCAAATGCTTTTAAAAAATGCATAGCTGGGATTATTTTGTCATTTGGAGTTGTTGTGGACCATGTTTGTTGATATTTAGTGCCTTTTAATGACTTTGAAATTAATAATATTGGTCTAAGAAAAGAGGCAAAACATGCGAGCCGCCATCTTGGATTATAATGTAGGCACGCATTTTTTGTCCATTGTCATTAACATCCAAGATGGCGGCTCGCATGTTTTGCCTCTATATTATCAATTTCAAAGTCATGAAAAGGCACTTAGTATCAACAAACATGGTCGACAACAACTCTAAATGACAAAATAATCCCAGCTATGCATTTTTTTAAAGCAAGTGATAGCCCAAAACTTGAAAATTTTCAGCATTAAAAAAAAAAAAAAAATCGGCATTGCCAATATTTTTCGCCGATACCGATCAAAGGTGCGAGGGTGTCGCTCCGATCTTCCGATCCGATCAAAGCCCCAACTTACAGAGTTAGTCTACGTTCATTGCGATCATGCAAAATTGGTCAAAGTTTTTTTCAAAAGCGAGATTCAAACCTTTATTCTTTGTGATCCTGAAGGTGATACTCAATAAATGAGGTGTCATATGAAAGAGCAGATTAATCCCCATATTTCCAAAGGGCGTTATCTCGAAATTCTAAAAATATCTTGGTCAAAACAGCTATTTTAATAAACATTGTTTCCTGGCTATCTCGAAATTTGCCACTTTTGAGATATGACGCCCGGCGATAAGTAGTCCCAGTCGTAGGAATATATCCATACGCTTATTTTTCGCTAGCCCCAGGGATCACAAACAATTACAGTTTGAAAATACCCTTCCTCCCATTTTTCAGATCAGCTAAGAAGGGAGGCGTGAGCTCCACACAGGCCGAACGCATGGTGATAGCGTAAAATCTGCACATGAATATGCATCGGACCGCGTGTGTGTATTGGCAAACAGACCTGGAAGTGGATGCCCATTGAAGACAATGGATTGCCGTTCGCTCGAGTTGCGCATGCAGCTAAGCAACACGCATACGCTTCATATTGCGCAATTCAGCATATTGCGCAATCCAGCTGTTTTGCTAAATTTAGCAAAACAACATAACTCTGCGTGTAAGTCTTTTTGTTGATGCTGACAAAAATAGCATGAATATTTCTTTTATTTGAGGGCTTATCTTTTGATAGAAACATTGGTGAGTCTTGAAATTTGAAATGTATTATTCTGAATGATTTTTTCAATTATTCAACCACAATGGTGAAAAACGATCCAAAAGGGAAAATTGAAAAATCAACTTCAGACACCCTGATAATGGTGAAAAACAAACCAAAAGGGAAACTTGAAAATTCGTTCAGACACCCTACTTCAATCTTCAGGATCACAATGAATAAAGGTTTGAATCTCGATTTGGTAATAAAAACATTGACCAATTTTGCACGATCGCGCAATGCATACTGTAGGGCTGCGTGCAATCTCTATGGGAAGGATTTTAGCACACAACGTGTGTACTAAATTGATGCCTGTCAGCTCAGCACGTGATGTATGCATGCAGCGCTAGAGGTCAATACTGTACGCATGCCATGCCATGCCAGGCATTACTACTAGTATTGAATATTAGATTCTATGCTTTGCTGGATCTGGATCTAGCTCAGTAGCTGGAGTGATCAGCTTTAGATCTAGGCCTATCACAGCTACAGTATAAGTGATATAAATAATCTACTACTACTACTAGGCCTACTAGGTCTATTCTATCTAGATCTAGCCTACTACTACTAGACCCCTACTACTAGTCTTCGATCTTCATGTCTCATGATTTCAAAATTCAATTTCAAATGCGATCGGTTTGGATTTTTTTCATGAATCAAAATCAAAATTTATTAAAGTAAGATCATTTACTATAAAAATTTAGTATAGAACTTTATTACTCACATCCTTGACAAAATGATGATCTTCAAAGTAGCTCCAGCAGCTAGCAGTCCAGTGCAAAGGAAAGATGTCGTTTTCTTCAGACCGACTATTTTCCCACACATGAGTGGATGTGTGGGACCACTGTCTGACTCTAGTCTGAGCTAGATCTATGTATAACTTGGTGAATTCTGGCCTGGCCTGGTTCGATCCTTTCTCATTTTGTTAAATTCTTGCTCTGGAAAACTCTCAAAATTCTTCTTTCCTGATGTTAATCTAACCTTTTCCCCATACTGTGGGTTTGAAAAGAAGACAAATCTGGCGAAATGGCAAAGTAATGTCAGATTGAAAAGCGCCGTTGAGAGTTGTACTTGTAACTTTTTGCCATGCCGGGATTTTGAAATTGAAATTAAATATTTCGCTCTCTACCACTAGATGGCAGCAAACACAAATTGAGTTCCAGTTTTTGTTTCTTTCTTTTTTCTTCTTCCAGTTTTTGGACCCTCCGACCCCTCCGACAGGTCTTTTTATTGAAAATCAATCTCTGAATAACATATTTGAATACATGTACAAATGAATATCATATGATACTTCAGAATAAGATATAAATAACGAATATCAACCATAATACGCGATTACTGAAACCGTAGCATATTGATAATAATAATATGATAATAATAATACTATAGCTAGCTGTACTGATATACAGAACATAGATTTTATTTAAAAACAACAACAACAATGCAACATCATGACTGAAAATGATGTGGGAAATTCAATATAATATCATTAAACGATCAAAATCCTCTCAAAATTTATCCATTTGTTATCGAATGTGTCAGTTTTGTTACCAAGTATACTAACTTAATTGCCTCTCATTCGTGTAACTATTCCTGATGTTGTTTTATTGTCTGGAAGGACTCGGTATAGACTTTTGTATTTGAGTTACAGCTTCCTTTCTATAGCTGTCATTCATTGTGATATAAAACTCTTGGAGAATTAGACAAACAAATTGTTACAATTCCATCTTATTGGATCAGTTCAAGAATTCAAGAATTGTTTTGAAGGGGCCGTCTCTAAAAGAGTGTAGTTTTTCATGTTTTCTTTATTGTCATATTTTGCGAACTTTCTGACCCCTCCAAGAACTCAACCTTTCATTTAATGCTGTCAAGAAGTCAAAGAAATACAGTGACACGATCGTAATATCGAGTGCTAGCTCAAATGCCTATTATGAAGATGATTATATGAAAGATGCAGATCGGAAATAAACATGCAATAAATAACTGACCACCCCCGCCCCCGCAAAAATAAAGTATTAAAGAAACTGAAAGAAATTACACAATATGAAAATTGTTAAAGAAAAGAGAACAAAAATATAATTATTAAAAATGCCAGAAATATAGCCATGAATTGAATATCTCAAAAACGACAACTGTTTTGCAGGATAGAGGTTGAGTAGGAGGCCGGGCGCGGACCACAGGGGGCGATGGGCCCGGCCCCACCCTGGCCCAAAAACAGGTAAAAAAGAGATGGTAACATTAATTTTACCTTTTAAAACAAAAATGAAAATTGGGCGCTCCTGGCATTCTTCTGACATTCTTCACCCCCACCAATTCCGCAGGATTTTTTTCAGCCCCCTCCCCCAGCTATGTTTTTATTGACTTATACGAATGAAACGACTAAAACACGCAACATTTCTTAGTGAAATAAACTAACCTGGATATATAGCCTCCTACAGGGGCCAGGGGCGGATCCAGCCGGCGGCAAGGGAGGGAGCCGAAAAGGGGCCCACTTCGTGCAAAAATTTGAAAACCGTGCTGGTCGATTTTTCGCTCAGTGGGGGGTGAGCACAATTTTTGTTTGCCTCCAAAATTTTTTTAACACCCCCTTGAGCGCAAGGGGAGGGGGCCCATCTTCTTTTTTTTTACAAAAAAGGGTGTTTTTACCTGTTTTTTTTCTAGGGGAAGGGGCCGCCCCCTGGATCCGCCACTGACAGGGGCAGATCCAGCCGGCTAATAAGCAGGGGAGATGTTGAGAAGAAAAAGTAGTGCCCTTTCTCCCCCGTTGAGCCCAAAAGATTTTGAAAAGTGCTCCTTCCTCCCTACCCCTGATTCGCCGCTAAATATTTTCTCAAAATTTGGCCCCCTTTACTGGATCCGCCCGTGTAGAAGTCTATATATCCGGGTTACGAAAAATCGATTATTTCACTGAGAAATGTTGCATGTTTTAGTCGTTTCATACGTAAAAGTTATTAAAAACAAAGCTTGGGGGCAGGGAAAATACTGCCGATTCGGGAGAGGGGTGAAGATATCAAAGTGTACGTCACTACGTCAATGGACAAAAAAAAAATTGTTTATTTGTTTTCACCTTCGTACGTATATTTGGTGGGAACCGCTATTAATGTTATGTTTTTTATTATTGACTTTATTACTTTAATTATCATTTGTTTAAATGGTTAAATAATAGTAGGCCTATGTTTAAACATATTTGAAACTAAATTTTATGACTTCTGTACAATGTTTAAGTGTAAGTATTACAATATTTTTAAAATATCTCTAAAATGTTCTTTTATATCGTTTGTATAGCATTAAAAGATGTGGGAAAATGTTTCCTTGCGATATAAAGAAAACATAAAATGTGGAATGTTTGTAAGATCTTTTTTAAACATTTTGAAAAACGTTCAAAAATGTTATTTTAATTGTTTTGATAAAAACGTATTTAAAACGTATTCTTGTGACATTTGTAACACGTTTCAATGTAAAGACTACAATATTTTAACAACATTTTTAAAATGTTTTTTATTAATATCATATATATAACATTTAAAAGATGTTGGAAAAACGTTTCTTTTCTTCTTTGAAAACATTATTATGATATTACGAAAACATTACATCTGAAATGTTTGTGAGATCTTTTTTAAACATTTGGAAAAACGTTAAAAAAATGTTATTTTAATTGTTTTTATAAAAACGTATTTAAAACGTATTCTTGTGACATTTGTAACACGTTTCAATGTAAAGACTACAATATGTTAACAACATTTTTAAAATGTTTTTTTTAATATCATATATATAACATTTAAAAGATGTTGGAAAAACGTTTCTTTTCTTCTTTGAAAACATTATTATGATATTACGAAAACATTTCATCTGAAATGTTTGTGAGATCTTTTTTAAACATTTGGAAAAACGTTAAAAAAATGTTATTTTAATTGTTTTGATAAAAACGTATTTAAAACGTATTCTTGTGACATTTGTAACACGTTTCAATGTAAAGACTACAATATTTTAACAACATTCTTAAAATGTTATGTTTATATCATATCAATAACATTCAAAAGATGTTGGAAAAACGTTTCTTTTCTTCTTTGAAACATTATTACGATATAACGAAAACATTACATCTCGAATGTTTGTGAGATTTTTTAAACATTTTGAAAAACGTTCAAAAATGTTGTTTTAATTGTTTTGATAAAAACATATTTAAAATGTGTTCTTGTGACATTTGTAAAACGTTTTAATGTAAAGATTACAATATTTTAACAACATTCTTAAAATGTTATATTTATATCATATCAATAACATTTAAAAGATGTTGGAAAAACGTTTCTTTTCTTCTTTGAAACATAATTACGATATTACGAAAACATTTCATCTGGAATGTTTGTATGATCTTTTTAAAACATTTTGAAAAACGTTCAAAAAATGTTTTTTAATTGTTTTGATAAAATTGTTTCTGAAATGTTTTTATAACTTTTGTACAACGTCGAAATGCAAAGATTACAATATTTTAACAACATTCTTAAAATGTTATGTTTATATCATATCAATAACATTTAAAAGATGTTGGAAAACGTTTCTTTTCTTCTTTGAAACATTATTACGATATTACGAAAACATTACATCTCGAATGTTTGTGAGATCTTTTAAAACATTTTGAAAAACGTTCAAAAATGTTGTTTTAATCGTTTTGATAAAAACATATTTAAAATGTGTTCTTGTGACATTTGTAAAACGTTTTATTGTAAAGATTACAATATTTTAACAACATTCTTAAAATGTTAAGTTTATATCATATTATTAACATTTAAAAGATGTTGGAAAAACGTTTATTTCCTGCTTTGAAAACATTATTATGATATTAAGAAAACATTACATCTGGAATGTTTGTGAAATATTTTTTAAACATTTTTAAAAACGTTAAAAAAATGTTATTTTAATTGTTTTTATAAAAACGTATTTAAAACGTATTCTTGTGACATTTGTAACACGTTTCAATGTAAAGACTACAATATTTTAACGACATTTTTAATATTTTTTTTTAATATCATATCTATTACATATAAAAGATGTTGGAAAAACGTTTCTTTTCTTCTTTGAAAACATTATTATGATATTACGGAAACATTACATCTGGAATGTTTGTGAGATCTTTTTTAAACATTTTGAAAAACGTTCAAAATTTTTTAATTTAATTGTTTTGATAAAAACGTATTTAAACGTATTCTTAAGACATTTGTAACAT
This sequence comes from Mesocentrotus franciscanus, assembly GCA_037976565.1. Taxonomy (NCBI): domain Eukaryota; kingdom Metazoa; phylum Echinodermata; class Echinoidea; order Camarodonta; family Strongylocentrotidae; genus Mesocentrotus; species Mesocentrotus franciscanus. The sequence continues at coordinate 8,695,905 of CP137670.1, read as the reverse complement.
GTTTCAATGTAAAGACTACAATATTTTAACGACATTTTTAATTTTTTTTTAAAATATCATATCAATAACATTTAAAAGATGTTTGAAAAACCTTTTTTTTTCTTCTTTGAAACATTTTTACGATATTACGAAAACATTACATCTGGAATGTTTGTAAGATCTTTTTAAAACATTTAGAAAAACGTTCAAAAAATGTTACTTTAATTGTTTTGATAAAAACGTATTTAAAATGTATTCTTATGACTATTGTACAACGTTTCAATGTAAAGATTACAATATTTTAACAACATTCTTAAAATGTTTTTTTAATATCATATCTATAACATTTAAAACATGTTAGAAAAACGTTTCTTACCTTTTTTTAAACATTACGATATTACAAAAAACATTACATGTGAAATGTTTGTAAGATCTTTTTTAAACATTTAGAAAAACATTCAAAATTGTTTTTTAAATGTTTTAAAAAACGTATTTAAAATGTATTTTTGTGACGTTTGTACAACGTCTAAATGTAAGGGTTACAATATTTTAACAACCTTTTTAAAATGTTCTTTTATATCATATCTTTAACATTTAAAAGATGTTGGAAAAACGTTTTTTTTTTCTTCTTTGAAAACATTATTATGATATTACGAAAACGTTACATCTGGAATGTTTGTGAGATCTTTTTTAAACATTTAGAAAGACGTTCAAAAATGTTATTTTAATCGATTTGATAAAAACGTATTTAAAACGTATTCTTGTGACATTTGTAAAATGTTTCAATGTAAAGATTACAATATTTAAACAACATTCTTAAAATGTTCTGTTTATATCATATTAATAACATTTCAAAGATGTTGGAAAAACGTTTATTTTCTTCTTTGAAAACATTATTATGATATTACGAAAACATTACATCTGGAATGTTTGTGAGATATTTTTTAAACATTTTGAAAAACGTTCAAAAAATGTTATTTCAATTGGTTTGATAAAAACGTATTTAAAACGTATTCTTGTGACATTTGTAAAACGTTTCAATGTAAAGATTACAATATTTAAACAACATTCTTAAAATGTTCTGTTTATATTATATCAATAACATTTAAAAGATGTTTGAAAAACGTTTCTTTTCTTCTTTGAAACATTTTTACGATATTACGAAAACATTACATCTGGAATGTTTGTAAGATCTTTTTAAAACATTTAGAAAAACGTTCAAAAAATGTTATTTTAATTGTTTTGATAAAAACGTATTTAAAATGTATTCTTATGACTATTGTACAACGTTTCAATGTAAAGATTACAATATTTTAACAACATTTTTTAAATGTTTTTTTTTATATCATATCTATATAACATTTAAAACATGTGAGAAAAACGTTTCCTTTCTTCTTTGAAATCGTTATGATATTACGAAAACATTACATGTCGAATGTTTGTAAGATCTTTTTAAACATTTAGAAAAACATTCAAAAATGTTTTTTTAAATGTTTTAATAAAAACGTATTTAAAATGTATTTTTGTGACGTTTGTACAACGTCTAAATGTAAGGGTTACAATATTTTAACGTTTTTAAAATGTTCTGTTTATATCATATCAATAACATTTAAAAGATGTTTGAAAAACGTTTCTTTTATTCTTTGAAACATTTTTACGATATTACGAAAACATTACATCTGGAATGTTTGTAAGATCTTTTTAAAACATTTTGAAAAACGTTCAAAAATGTAATTTTAATTGTTTTGATAAAAACGTATTTAAAATGTATTCTTGTGACATTTGTAAAACGTTTCAATGTAAAGACTACAATATTTTAACAACATTTTTAAAATGTTTTTTTAATATCATATCTATAACATTTAAAAGATGTTGGAAAAATTTCTTTTCTTCTTTGAAAACATTATTATGATATTACGAAAACGTTACATCTGGAATGTTCGTGAGATCTTTTTTAAACATTTAGAAAAACGTTCAAAAAATGTTATTTCAATTGGTTTGATAAAAACGTATTTAAAACGTATTCTTGTGACATTTGTAAAACGTTTCAATGTAAAGATTACAATATTTAAACAACATTCTTAAAATGTTCTGTTTATATTATATCAATAACATTTAAAAGATGTTTGAAAAACGTTTCTTTTCTTCTTTGAAACATTTTTACGATATTACGAAAACATTACATCTGGAATGTTTGTAAGATCTTTTTAAAACATTTAGAAAAACGTTCAAAAATGTTATTTTAATTGTTTTGATAAAAACGTATTTAAAATGTATTCTTATGACTATTGTAAAACGTTTCAATGTAAAGATTACAATATTTAAACAACATTCTTAAAATGTTCTGTTTATATTATATCAATAACATTTAAAAGATGTTTGAAAAACGTTTCTTTTCTTCTTTGAAACATTTTTACGATATTACGAAAACATTACATCTGGAATGTTTGTAAGATCTTTTTAAAACATTTAGAAAAACGTTCAAAAATGTTATTTTAATTGTTTTGATAAAAACGTATTTAAAATGTATTCTTATGACTATTGTACAACGTTTCAATGTAAAGATTACAATATTTTAACAACATTCTTAAAATGTTTTTTTTAATATCATATCTATAACATTTAAAACATGTTAGAAAAACGTTTCTTACCTTTTTTTAAACATTACGATATTACAAAAAACATTACATGTGAAATGTTTGTAAGATCTTTTTTAAACATTTAGAAAAACATTCAAAATTGTTTTTTAAATGTTTTAAAAGAAACGTATTTAAAATGTATTTTTGTGACGTTTGTACAACGTCTAAATGTAAGGGTTACAATATTTTAACAACCTTTTTAAAATGTTCTTTTATATCATATCTTTAACATTTAAAAGATGTTGGAAAAACGTTTTTTTTTTCTTCTTTGAAAACATTATTATGATATTACGAAAACGTTACATCTGGAATGTTTGTGAGATCTTTTTTAAACATTTAGAAAGACGTTCAAAAAATGTTATTTTAATTGTTTTTATAAAAACGTATTTAAAACGTATTCTTGTGACATTTGTAAAACGTTTCAATGTAAAGATTACAATATTTTAACAACATTCTTAAAATGTTCTGTTTATATCATATTAATAACATTTAAAAGATGTTGGAAAAACGTTTCTTTTCTTCTTTGAAAACATTATTATGATATTACGAAAACATTACATCTGGAATGTTTGTGAGATCTTTTAAACGTTTTGAAAAACGTTAAAAAATGTTATTTTAATTGTTTTGATAAAAACGTATTTAAAACGTATTCTTGTGACATTTGTAAAACGTTTCAATGTAAAGATTACAATATTTAAACAACATTCTTAAAATGTTCTGTTTATATTATATCAATAACATTTAAAAGATGTTTGAAAAACGTTTCTTTTCTTCTTTGAAACATTTTTACGATATTACGAAAACATTACATCTGGAATGTTTGTAAGATCTTTTAAACATTTAGAAAAACGTTCAAAAAATGTTATTTTAATTGTTTTGATAAAAACGTATTTAAAATGTATTCTTATGACTATTGTACAACGTTTCAATGTAAAGATTACAATATTTTAACAACATTCTTAAAATGTTTTTTTTAATATCATATCTATAACATTTAAAACATGTTAGAAAAACGTTTCTTACCTTTTTTTAAACATTACGATATTACAAAAAACATTACATGTGAAATGTTTGTAAGATCTTTTTTAAACATTTAGAAAAACATTCAAAATTGTTTTTTTAATGTTTTGAAAAAACGTATTTAAAATGTATTTTGTGACGTTTGTACAACGTCTAAATGTAAGGGTTATAATATTTTAACAACCTTTTTAAAATGTTCTTTTTTATCATATTAATAACATTTAAAAGATGTTGGAAAAAAGTTTTTTTTCTTCTTTGAAAACATTTTTATGATATTACGAAAACATTACATCTGGAATGTTTGTGAGATATTTTTTAAACATTTTGAAAAACGTTCAAAAATGATATTTTAATTGTTTTGATAAAAACGTATTTAAAACGTATTCTTGTGACATTTGTAAAACGTTTCAATGTAAAGATTACAATATTTTAACAACATTCTTAAAATGTTCTGTTTATATCATATCAATAACATTTAAAAGATGTTTGAAAAACGTTTCTTTTATTCTTTGAAACATTTTTACGATATTACGAAAACATTACATCTGGAATGTTTGTAAGATCTTTTTAACATTTTGAAAAACGTTCAAAAATGTAATTTTAATTGTTTTGATAAAAACGTATTTAAAATGTATTCTTGTGACATTTGTAAAACGTCGAAATGTAAAGACTACAATTTTAACAACATTCTTAAAATATTTTTGTTAATATCATATCTATAACATTTAAAACATGTTAGAAAAACATTTCTTTCCTTTTTGAAAACATTATTATGATATTACGAAAACATTACATGTAAAATGTTTGTAAGATCTTTTTTAAACATTTAGAAAAACATTCAAAAAATGTTTTTTTAAATGTTTTAAAAGAAACGTATTTAAAATGTATTTTTATGACGTTTGTACAACGTCTAAATGTAAGGGTTACAATAGTTTAACAACCTTTTTAAAATGTTCTTTTATATCATATCTTTAACATTTAAAAGATGTTGGAAAAACGTTTATTTTCTTCTTTGAAAACATTATTATGATATTACGGAAACATTACATCTGGAATGTTTGTGAGATCTTTTTTAAACATTTAGAAAAACGTTCAAAAATGATATTTTAATTGTTTTGATAAAAACGTATTTAAAACGTATTCTTGTGACATTTGTAAAACGTTTCAATGTAAAGATTACAATATTTTAACAACATTCTTAAAATATTATGTTTATATCATATCAATAACATTTAAAAGATGTTGGAAAAACGTTTCTTTTATTCTTTGAAACATTTTTACGATATTACGAAAACATTACATCTGGAATGTTTGTAAGATCTTTTTAAAACATTTTGAAAAACGTTTAAAAAATGTAATTTTAATTGTTTTGATAAAAACGTATTTAAAATGTATTCTTGTGACATTTGTAAAACGTCGAAATGTAAAGACTACAATATTTTAACAACATTTTTAAAATGTTTTTTTTAATATCATATCTATAACATTTAAAACATGTAAGAAAAACATTTCTTTCCTTTTTGAAAACATTATTATGATATTACAAAAACATTACATGTGAAATGTTTGTAAGATCTTTTTTAAACATTTAGAAAAACATTCAAAAAATGTTTTTTTAAATGTTTTAATAAAAACGTATTTAAAATGTATTTTTGTGACGTTTGTACAACGTCTAAATGTAAGGGTTACAATATTTTAACAACATTTTTAAAATGTTCTTTTATACCATATCAATAACATTTAAAAGATGTTGGGAAAACGTTTCTTTGCTTCCTTCAAAACATTCTTATGATATTATAAAAACATAAAATGTCGGCCGTTTGTAAGATATTTTTAAACATTTTACAATAATGTTTAAAAGATGTTTTTAAAACATTACCCGAAAATCATCGGACATGGTACATTACTAAAATGTTTTTATAATGTTAAACATAATATCAATAATGTTTTATAAATGTTATAATGACAGTTTTAGAAAATGTTGTCTTCAAGACATTTGTAAGACCTTTTGAAAATGTTATGATAACGTTTTGTGTTAGCTGGGACGTCATGTGCCAAAAGTTTATTGCTATGATACATCCGAGATTTCTCCCAGAACTGTTAATTCGTTGCTGAAATATTATCAAGCCAAAAGAAGAAACATTAGAATGTCTATTTTAAATTGGAAAAAATTATGTAGGAGAAATAAGTAGAGAATAAAATCACGATTTTGGTACTCGTAGGGGATTAACATGGACATAATGCACGTACTTGTTTACATGCATGACCACATTATCTCTTAAATTCATTCTACCTCCAATGTTTTCAGACTGTTTTCAAAACAACATCATGTTTGTCGGTCATAGTTCTATGTAGCTTGATGTATCATGGTAATTTTTAGTGAAAAAGCAATCTAAGCAACAATTATCTTTTTTGTTAAATATACGGGACCCATGTTTAGGATTTTCTGTGAAAAAGTGACCCATTAGAGCGGCACACCCGGAACAACTTTAGAATACCCCACTAAGGCCTATTTAACATGGGTCCGTTTTTTCAAAATTTTCATTTTTGTGGAAAATGGTCTTTACTTCGAGAAAAATGACCCTTACGAATGGGTAGAGGCTTGCATTGACTATACTTCTCTCCTGGAAAAACATCAAACTTACTGCATGTACTATCACCAAAAGTCTGTAATGGAAGCCTAATGAAGGCGCGAAATCCAATATGGCGCTGTCCACGTCTTTTCACGAGGTCCTTATTTTGAGAGGGGGAACCCATCGCTGGAAAGATCTTACAATAAATTCAGGCATGTGAAGTAAATATTATATTTTATTCAAGCGGGTTTGAAAGAAAGAGAGTAATGAAACTGCGTGAATCTTCCACGAATTTCGGTATTTTTCTGTCGGACGCACACAATAGCCAATACAAGTTTGCATGCTAAACTCATTTTGTTGTCCCACGTATACAGTTTGGTGTTAAGTTGAATTGAATTTTTCCGACAATTTCAGTTTCAATTTCAACTTTATTCCACAAGTGGATAATACCCTTTAGAATACCCCACCACAGTGTCGCCCAACTTACTACACAGCCAGGATAGTAATGCTGCTATTTGTGTACTGCAGAGTGCAGTAGTCTACATTCACGTCACGCAACATATTTTTGTATTTTATTTTTACTATTAGTACTATAGTAGAGGTCTAGACCCTACTACAATACTAGACTCTAGACTGTACTATTCATCTACTAGACTTCTAATTCTAAATAATTGTATAACCTGCTATAGCTAGTAGGGTGTCTGAACGATTTTTCAATTTTCCCTTTTGGATCGTTTTTCACCATTAGACTATGGTTGGATAATTTAAAAAATCATTCACTCAGAATAATATATTTCAAATTTCAAGACTCACCGATGTTGCTATCAAAAGATACAGCCCCTTCAGCAAATAGAAATATTCATGCAATTTTTGTAAGGATCGACGAAAAAGACGTACACGCTGAGTTGTTTTGCTAAATTTAGCAAAACAGCTGAATTGCGCAATATGCAAGCACTCGCGTACGCTGCAACCGTACTGCATGCGCAACTCAACGCGATCGGCAATCCATTGTCTTCAATGGGCACCCACTTCCGGGTTTGTACACACGCGGTCCGATGCATATTCATGTGCAGATTTTACACGCTATCACCATGGGTTCGGCCGGCACGGAGCTCACGCATCCCTACTTAGCTGATCCAAAAAATGTGGGGAAGGGTATTTTCAAACTGTAATTGTTTGTGATCCCTGGGGGCTAGCGAAAAAATAAGCGTGTAGATATTTTCCTTAGGACTGGGACTACTTATCGATCGGGGCGTCATATCTCAAAAGTGGCAAACCTCGGAGTTGGCCAGGGCACAATGTTTAAATCGCTGTTTTGACCAAGACATTTTTAGAATTCCGAGATGACGCCCTTTGGAAATATGGGGATTCACCTGCTCTTTCATATGACACCTCATTTATTGAGTATCACCTTCAGGATCACAAAGAATAAAGGTTTGAATTTCGATTTAAAAAACAAAAACTGACCAATTTTGCATGATCGCGCAATGCACGTAGACCGCATAGGGATGCGTACAATCTCTATGGGAAGAATTTTAGTACACCAATCGGGTGCGCGATCAGACACCCTACTGCTAGATCTAGAGTAGGGTAGCGCCCGGCCACTTAAGGGGAAATCGCTCATATCTACCCATCAAAAGAAAAGAAAATTAGTCCTTTAACAGGATTTGAAAGTCACTTAAAATATAGAATGATGCTAAGCAAAATATTTCCAAGAGAAGAAGGAGCAGTTTTCTGCCCAGTAGGCTATTCGGTCATGCTGCCTAGAATTCGTCACACGATTTTTGCGTGGTATCTCCGTTGACAAGAACTGATGAAGGAGAGAAGCGTATTGGCACACTATTTTCACACAATTGCGCCACAAAGCACTGGATGTCGGTGCGTTGACCAAATACTGGCAAGGGCAAGGGTATTGTATAAATACCTCTTGCACGGCGAAAATTCGCTGCGATGGAGTGAACACGGAAGAGCTCCTCTTCACACACATACTAAATTCATTGCACAATAAGCTTCTACATATGGCTATGCATGTTAACTCGTGTGCTAACTAGGCCTGAGTCGAAATGGTTCCCCGCCTGGTCCCCGACCACGCCGAAACCCGGGTTTGAAAATTTGGGTTTCGGGTTTTTCAAAATTAAATTTCACACTGATATTTTGAAAATTAAGAACTAAAAATATGCAATTCACAAACTTATATTTCAATTTAATTAAATAAATATGCTTTAGAAATAAATGGATATCGTTTCAGTTGACGGTAGGTCTTTTATCGCTCTAAAATTGATGCTGCAAGGAAGGAATCACACTTCGCGGTAGCGAGTGCGTTCACAAACGAAGTCAAAATATGACCCACTGCATGAAGACTGAGCAAGTTACGAAAGTACCACACACAAGACCAAAATGTTGATCAGACTATTGTAATTAAATCATAATACTAATAGGCGTTAATTTAATTGTCAAAATATATCCACAACGTAATGGTTTACCCTTGATATTATGATGAAGGAAAATAAATTAAAGCTCTTGAAATAACATCGAAGTGCCTTTCGTTCGTTCTAAAAATGCGTGTATATAACGGCAAGCTGAAGTTAGGAGTCAAGTTTTTCAAGCTTGATATGCATGTTTACAGCCCGTAGGCCTACCGTCATGAATGTAGACGGAAGTCCGAACTGATCGGAACAATAAGCATTAAACCAATTAAAACACATCGTGCGCACGGACATGAATCTTGAACGGACAGACGCTCATTTGGCTATTAATTGTCATAAAAAGATAAACATGGTATCAAATTGTTCAGAAAAAAATGAGGAATATCATATCAAAAAAAAGAAGAAGAGGAATTATTTTGAAAGAGCAAGTTTAGCTCCATATGCCCACAAAGGGTCAACTCAGTTCTCTAAAAATATCTTGATCAAAACGGTGATTAAAAACATTATTCCATCGTAGCTCAGAGATTTCCCACTTTCGTGAACTGACCCCCCAGGGATAAGTACATGTACATGTAGTTCCAGGCGATAGGAATACATCTATGCTCTTTTATTTTTTCACTAGCCCAAAGTGATCACATGCGATTACAGTTTGATAATACTCTTCCCCCCACTTTTTGAATCAGCAAAATGGGGAGGCATGACTCTGCTCAGCGCAAGTCCACAGTGACAGCGCTAAAATCTGCACATACATGTATGCGTATATGTTTTTCACCCTCGATAGCTCACACGACGTTCAGCGGCATGAAGCAAACTTTAAACGAGCTACCTGTGTTGCAATCCTTTGTACACACTATATACTGCACAGTGTTGAATATGTGGGTGTGTGTGTGTGTGTGCATTCAGATCTGGTGTGTGTGTTCGTGTATTAATTCAGCCTGCTAGCTGAGATCACGGCATCAGCGCCCAGACATGCAGCGCATGCGCACGATGTCAATAGCTAGGAAAATACTTACTTTTGAATGCGATGCTCCAAAATCATACTCTTACCGTAAATGACCGTAATTATTCAGGTCTGTAATTTCCAGCTGATTCACAGCTCAAAATCATGAAGAAAAACTGAAGAAACCACCGCTGATTTTCCTCCGCGATGTCTCGTTTCGCTATTGTTTAACGAATCGTCTGGTTATAGCAAATGAGCGATAAAAAACAAAATCAACCGCGAAAAACTTGGTCCCTACGCCTGCGCAACATGGTAAGGTATGGATCGAGTTTTCACGACTGAATTTGTGTACATCGATTTTATGTCAGTGAGTTGAAAAGAATATATTTTACTGCTATTTAGTTGTCATCAATTGTCACTAAAGTGCCTATTTTTAGTGAATTCTGGTGAGTTTTGGACAGTGGTGTTTGAAAATGTTGAGAATCAATACAGGTCGTCTGAACAGTTTTTCCTACACAAAGAGTATACTAATGCCTACTTGTGTGGTGGGGGTGGTCAGAAATGGAAAATGATTTGTCGTGGACCACCCCCAATCAGCCTGGCTAGTTGATAATAATAATCGTCCATTCCCGCACACGCCAACTCTTACACACTTGCTTCGGAGTTTGCTTGGTGACTCTTCTTTCTTCTGATGCAAAGCACTTTTATGTGTAGTTAAAATGAACGCTTTCCTGGCTTGTAGTTCAAAACTTTGAATACTTGTTCAGGGGGGTGTTTCACAAAGACTAAGATCGACTTGAAGTTGGACTTAAGTATAACAGGCCGTTCGTGCCATTGTTTGCTCTCACCATTATGATCTTTAGATAATATTTTTTTCTTCAATAATGAATTATCAAAAATGTAAGTTTTGTAGATTTTTACCATGATTTGTACGTCCCTTGAGAGACCAATGCCAGTAAATAATGATAGCAAACAATGGCATGAACGGCCTGCTATACTTAAGTCCAACTTAGAGTCGATCTTAGTCTTTGTGAAACATCCCCCTGGTCCCATGTGAACCTTTGTTGTTTAGGTGATCGCTGTTTACAAGTATAACTTGAGGTTTCACAATCTGGTCATTCCATAGACTTTGAGCATTTTACTTTAGCTTCATGGTGAATCAATATTATATAGACCCCAAACGTATGCATGTTATAAATGTGATGTTCATGTAATGCTGGTAAAAACAACCTAGAAACACATAAATTAAGCAAAGATTTTGAAGATAAGCTACTGAAACAGGAATGATTCTGGCATGTATTCATTGCATAAAAATCTTCAACATACAGTGTGTATGATTTCATCTTCCATGTTTAGTAGAAGACTATTTCATACCAATGTTACATTGTACATGGACATCTTAATATTTTGTGCACCATTCTCATGGAATGACCCAAACTCTGACAGTACAATGCCTATATTTTTGGTCATGCAGGTGGCACACAAGGTGTCCTACAAGACGTCAATGTCGCGGACAGCGCAGGGGATTCGCACAACGATAGTCACAAGGTCAACAGTGTGACCGCTAACAGGTTCATCTACTGGTAAGGTTGCTTGAATATGTCTTTGATGAGAGAGAGAGGGGGGGGGGGAGGAAGAGAGAGGGATTGATAGAGGGAGTGAGAGATGGAGAGAGAACAAAAATCATCTACTGGTAAGGTTGCTTGAAAATATGTCTTTGATGAGAGAGAGAGGGGGGAGGGGGGGGGGGAGGGAGAGAGAGAGGATTGATAGAGGGAATGAGAGATGGAGAGAGAACAAAAATAGAGGAGGGTTAAAGAAGTGAAAGGTATAGTCTAGACAGTGATAGGAGAAGGTAAAGGTAGAGATTAAAAGACACAAAACACCCAAGAGGTAAACAAGGAAAAGAGAGCAGAGAGAAATTGGGATGTCATTTCTATGTACATGTAGGGCCTGCAGGTGGCAAAGCCCTCTTAAGTGTTGGGAGCCCCAAATTCGCCAAAAATGTTATGGCAAAATTTCACTTAATTTGTATCATAATATGAAAGAGGATGTCATTTAAGACACACTTCTGCAAAGATTTCCGCCAAAAAAATGTGTTTGAAGACAAATATTGATAAAAGAATACATAATTTGGGTTTTCTGTAGTACACAGAAAACCTAAATTTTGTATTCTTTCATCAATATTCGACTTTCATAATATTTGTAAATGAAGGGTCTACTGCTGTTTTAATAATGGAATTCATTTAATTTTACTGTAATTACAAAGACTATAGTTATATAGGAAAGGAGAAGATCTCTTTAATAGGAAAGAATGAGATAGGAATTTGAAGTGTTTGGAGAAAAGAGAGGAGAGAGGGAAAGAGAAAGAGAGAGAGGCACCACCCCCCACACACACACACTCACACACACACAGACAGACAGCCAGACAAACAGACTGAGACAAAGTTTGAACAAGGTGTAGGGGAGAGGTGTAGAAATAGAGAGAATACCAACTCCTTTTTGTCCTTGCAGTCTATTTAAAGGTGCACAATCCTGCCAGTGTAGTTATCGCTGCTCTAGTCATGGCCATCTCGGTTCCGAAGATCGACTTCTAATTTGCAATCAAAGTTCGAGGAGGGGGCATCCGGCCGGCCGGGCTTGCACTTTTGCCAGCTCGCACTGAGCGAGCTCAATCAAATCACCAGCGCAGCCGGCCGTACCCATGCAGCGCCGTACACAGCTCAGGCAGGCATGTCATGCGTGCAGCTTCGGCCGTATCACATGTCGCGCCTGGTCTAGTGTACAGTATGTGAGCCGAACTGCGATTGGTATTACTTCGGCACATGTATGCGATAATCGGCATTGTTCGGGCATTCGGAACATGCCATCTGTGTAAGAGCCGTATTCTGTTGGTGTCAATAGGCAGCTAGCACCGTCCGCCAGCGCGTACGTATTTTGAACGCCCTCTGGAATACGGGGAACATGCGTCTTTAAGCACCAAACAATCCCCAAAACCGTAAACACAATTTGCTCTTGATGTAAGGCATTCCAAATGTCTATCCTGTATTCAAAACATGAGCTTCAGATATTACTTCTACAAAGAGATATTATGTCCTCAGTGAACAGTAAAACGTCCTATTGAGTAGACTACTGTAGTTAACTTTCGCGTACAAACTTGCACAGAGCTGCCAACCATTCCATTTTGGCCGGAATTACTGCTTTTTTCCTCCAAATTACGGTAGTATGTTTTTTCTTCATAAAATACTTTTTTTTCTTTTTTTTTTTTTTTACATACAGCAGGTCAAACAACTGCCCTAAAATGTTGATTTCATCACAAATTCAATAGAAAACTAAATTTAATGCATACTTGAAAACATACTTGAAGAGAAAATACTCTCAAAAAGAATGAAATGCTGATAATACCAAAATAACAAAAAAAAATACCTGCTTGTATGGAAAAAGCAGCATGAGGAATGGACATTTCTGCATTGGAAGTGTGTCGCGTGTGGTTGTAAGTTTCGTTCTAATGAATTTCTTTTTTTTTGCTTGAAATTCCTTTTTTTTGCCATCATGGTTCCTTTTTTTGGTCACACAAGGTTGGCAGCTCTGCTTGCATAGAATAGGACTCGCATGGAACCCAAGTCCGACTCCCATATGCACGGTTTCATGTTATCCATTTTTTTCTTCAGTCTCCTTCACCGTTTACCTACGGAATGTCAGCTTAAGTTTCTTGACGTTGATTTTATAGATTCAAGCTATACTCAAATTCTTTTTTCTGGTGATTGGTACACTTTAAAGATGCCATAATCTGGAAATGTATCTTCTTCTTCCATTAGGCGCACTTCTCAGAATCGTGTAGAACTGGTGGAGAGCTCCCTCAACCACAATCTCCATGGCAACGCCCTGCGTCTCAACTTCCAGGGCTCTCCCATCATTCCAAGGGTGTCAATCCACGAGACCCATTCACATGTGGTGGTTCTGATTGCTACGTTCACATCGGTTCATCGTCTGCCATTCCCCCACCCCAACAAATTGAACAGACAGGTAAGCTCAACAAAATATCATTGATATTGATATTGATTTATTTCGTCCATGATGTGGAAATATGCTTCCCACCAGCATTACAATGATACAAGAAACAGAGTACAATAATATGAAACATGCAAAACAATTAAGCAAACAATTTCAAAACAGAAAAAATCTTTTCCTTTCACAGAAATAATGTTTACAACATCCAAAATTGTTCAGCTTCTTTTCTGATTAGATGATTAAAAATATCTCTATACTGCTTTTAACAGGCTATTCAATATAATGTTCATTGTTTAACAGCTTTAAGAGAACAGATTATGATTTCAAATAATTATGGTCATTATGATTATGGTGGTGATGATGTTGATGATGCTTATAATAAAAATAATTATTATACTTATTGCTATTGTTGTTATTATTATCATCATCATCATCAACGCCATCATTATTCATCAAATGGATAGTTCACTGTAGTGCAGTTACATCATTGTGGTCGTATTAAGCATATACAGTACAGTAGGTTTAATCCATGTATGTTCACTAACAATAGTGGGTAACTTAAATGCTATCGTATTTTATCTCATTACGAATTGATTGAACATGTGAATAGAGTTTGGTACGAAGAATTGGCGGAAGCGTGCTCGGTTTGTGCATGGGACGTTTAGTCGAATTCCAGAACGGTTGACAGAATTCTAGGTATTGAGAGGGTGACTTTGATCTTTCATGATCTTGTTTGTTTTGGACGCGACTCTCTGTTCAAACAGACAGTTTATATCAGACAAATCATGCCCTATCACTCTCTGTGCCGCTCGTCGCACCCGGTCTAAGCGAGCCCGGTTTTTCTGTGTCCCATTGCCGTAATAAAAATCACGTTATATGTCAGTATGCTTTGTATTAAAGCCTGATAAAACAAAACCAGAATTGTTCTGTCCACGCGAATATTTTTCATCATTCTCAGAAAGTAGAGCCTTTGATTTCCCTTCTTAAACGATGTTTGTGTGTTTTTTGTCCAGTCTAGAGTGTCGGTAACTATGCTTCCCAGGTACTCCTTCACCTGTTCAACCTCATTATTATGGAGAAATAACGGATCATATTTCTTTGATTTTTTCCGAAAGTCAAACACCATTTCCTTTGTTTTAGACACGTTTAAGTGGAGGTAGTGTGCATCACACCACTCAATGAAAGACTTTACCGTTGTGACATAATCATTTTCATTCTCATCAGTAAGATATCCAGTGATTACCATATCATCGGCATATTTTATGATAGTACATTTTACATTGTCACTGATATATTTACTAGTATACAGGGAGAAAAGGGCGGGGGATAGAACACATCCCTGTGGGGCACCTGTGCTAATTGCTTTGGTACAAGATTTAATTACTCCCAATCTTACTACCTGAGGTCTTTCTAGCAAGAAATTATGAATCCATCGACAGTTTGGTGGGAAGCATTCATTTCAAGAGCTTGGCAGCAAGAAGGTGTGGCATACACTGTACATGTAATTGTGTTAAAAGCACTGGAGAAATCTACAAAGAGTGCCCTTACAAAACTCCCACCGACATCTAAGTGTTGATAAGCCTCATTGAGGAAACATCATTTACCTCAAGTAAGAATAAATACCTCAAATTTTTCTATTTTCTACAAGGGCCCAGCAGTTTGGAATAATCTAGTTGACATCATAAGAGATAGCCCTACTGTGAACACCTTAAAAATAAACGTTGACTCAACTTTTCAACTTCACGAACCCACTCACACAGATCATATTTAATGAAAACTTTTTGAGCGCGTTCACAACTGTCTTCTTTTTTTCTTCGTCTGCCATTCCTGCACCAAAGCAAATTGACTAGGCCGGTGAGCTCAACAAATGATACATCAGATCAAATTTAATGAACACTTTTTGAGCATGTCACTCATGAAATAAAAAATTCAGAACAGAAAAACTTTTGAAGTACAGCTGAACCATGTTGCCACACCCATTGATACATTGAACGTTCACAACTGTTTTTTTTTATTATTTTTTTATCGTCTGCCATTCTCAACACCCCCAAAAAATTGAAAAGATAGGTGAGCTAAACAAATGTAAACTGCAAATGGAGTAAATGGACATAGATCTAATTTGAGCATGTGACAAACAAAATTAGAAATTTAGAGATGAGAATTTTGTGAATACACCTTTGCCACAACCCTCACTATGTACCTTACAATTCATCGTCCATTTCCCAAATTCCAACAAATTGTATGAATACAAAAGCTTGGCAAATGTAAACTCTTCTTGTACTGCCTGGGGGTGTTTTACAAAGACTAAGATCGACTTTAAGTTGGACTTAAGTATAGCAGGCCGTTCATGCCATTGTTTGCTCTCATCATTACTGGCATTGGTCTCTCAAGGGACGTACAAATCATGGTAAAAAATCTACAAAACTTAAATTTTTTGATAATTCATTATTGAAGGAAAAAATATTATCTAAAGATCATAATGGTGAGAGCAAACAATGGCACGAACGGCCTGTTATACTTAAGTCCAACTTAAAGTCGATCTTAGTCTTTGTGAAACACCCCCCAGATCAAAATTAGGCATACAGTTAACAACTAAATTATTCATACCCTCACCAACTTTTGTAATTTTTTAAGAATGTGAAAAATTGATTTGTCCCAATTTTTTTTCTTCTTGAGAATGTGACACATCAAAGCTTACGTCTAAAAGTATATCAAAAATGGCCCTAATTCAACCAGTTCACCTTTCCTTCTAGAGTTACGAATATCGCAACAACAAAAAAGAAAAATCAAATTTGCAAGGGTATGTTAACTGTATAAAGGCTTGTACGTATGTTCTCTGGTCAGTTTCTAACACCAACCAAATTTGTGACATGAATCCGGGATTCAACACCTCATCTAATGCTAAAGTTTAGAGAAAGATAGAAAAAAAAAGGAAGAAAGAAAGGGGAAAAAAACAGGAAAAATGTAAGAACAACAAGTTCAGGAACTTAGGACATAACCCCTCATCTTGATGTGATACAGCACAGGGCCCTGCAACACCCAAGGTTTGCGAAGAATTGCAAATTTGAAAGAACAAATCTGATTAGTTAATGGTCAGCCCTATGAGCAATATGTGCGTGCAGCGATGATCTTGATTGGCCATTGTTATTTTGCAATTGATTGCAAACTTTTGCTGTTGTATTTATTACTCTACTTCATTTTCTTGTTTCCTTTGCTATTGTTATATTCGTTTATGTTCCTGGAAATGAAATAAAATTTAAATAATAATATAATAAACCTTTGTGTCACGTCTCCCAGAGCAATTGTTGTCAATATTTTCATTATTAGGATTCTAACAACCAGTTCACCAGCTCTGATCTTTCCTCCATCTTCGCTGACGCCTCCGTGACGAACTTCCGCGATGCGTCTAACATCCACGAGATCGTTCAAGGCGGATCGCAGACCTACGAGTTCCAGGCGTGCGGGTCATGGATGACTGGGGACGGCGAGGCATGGTTTGCTCTCTCTGTACGAGGTGGTAGCCTTGTCTTAGTCAAGATGGCCCCTCTTGGTTTGAGAGGTAAGCAAGATTATAATGGTAGTCAGGATAATGATATTATACAGATATTGACTGGCAGGGGGTGTAATATAACATTCTTTGGACAGCTGAAGGGAGTTATATTTTCCCAAGTGGTTATATTAAATATGGTCACGAGGAAAATATAACTCCCTTCAGGTCCGAAGAATGTTATATACCCCTGCTAGTCAATATCTGTTATATTAGATAGCCTTTGTTTGAAAATTTAGGGGGTGGTCCATTTTTTTCGAGGACAAACAAAATTTTAGAAAAAAAGTGAGAAAAAAATTGAAAAAAATATTTCGAGATAATTCGAAAAAAAAAAATCTAACAAAAAAAAGGAAAAAAATGTGGAAAAAATAATTTCAATGGAAAATAAAATTCGAGAAAAAAAAATAATGATTAAAATAAATTGACCTTGGATATTGGTATCATGTGTGTAATTGGTGACATACAGTCCTCAAGAGGGCGACATGCATTGATTAAATATATATTCATTTCACCAGCTGGTTAATATAACCAAAAAGTAACCGGCCAGAAAAATATAACAATTAGGATCCTCGCAATTAATATCACGTGACGAGCTCTGGACCTATCACATCTCGGTATCTGTCTAAGCTATCTAATATATAGTTTTATATACTAATAATACAAATTGTGAATTGATAATGAACAAGACTTGACAATTTCATCGCGTCAAAAATCTGTAGGCCTACTTGCCAGAGCAACACATATGCGGATCTGGACCATGCCTTATCGCTTTTAGCCATTGGTTATCGCTTCTAGCCATTGGTTATCACTTTTGATGGAATTATTTTTGTTTTATGTTAGGCATGGTAGGAAATTATGATGCACGATCATGTGATGTCTTTTGACCAATTAGAGTTTGTACATTCTAGAACCCGTTTTATAATGACCAACTGGACTTGAACAAGGAGAAACTATACACATTGGCTGGAACAGTTGGTAGGTCTAGAAATGAAGAAAATGAAGTTCCACATTGACGCGCAGAGTGACCAAAATCAATTTAAATGATGTAAATAATAATGATGATAATAATAACCTGGATTTATATAGCGCTTAATATGAAATATCATCTCTAAGCGCTTTACAGATATCGTTATCCCGATCATCGGATTAGGGAGTATTCCTACCATATAGTCTCTGTGAGGGCATATGGCAATTGCTCACACAAAAGCTATCGCCATCCTACCAGGTCCCCATTTCTCTCCTGGGTATGGAGTGGCAAATGTAGATTAAAGATAAAGACCAGTTCTGGTCATGCGATTGCATTGTGAAAGAAACGTTGGAATCGATCAGAAAAGGTTGATCATCTAGCATATACATGTAAGTATTAGTGTGTACTGGAAGGTTCTGGAATCATCAAAATGATAAGAAATTTGGCCCAGTCTTGGTAAAGTTACAAGCACTGTACACAGAAAGATGTATATGGGACTACGCGACCACGTGCGCGATATCTATTTGGTCCCAATAGATATAATAATTTACCAAATATATCAATTAGTAGGCGGTTTCCCGACTTTCCCGGCAAAATTTGTATCATCACGTATTGGTCAAAACATATTCTTTCACATGATTGGTAATGAGAGCTTCCATTTCATTTTTTTGAGAGAGGGGCATTTCCAAAACTGGTCTTTACCTTTAAGGCCCTGCATGAGCAAGGGTCCCCCCACTTAGTATTGAGCTTATGAAGATCAAGAAATCCAGAGTTTTGAGAGCCTTAAGATCTAGATGGAATGTAATAATTTACCAAGGAATAGTATAGTGGGGAGCAGAGCCGTGGACAGTGAAATAAAATTGAAAGAATTTTGCGAACAATACGTTCACTCATAAGCAACAAATGGAGTGCTTTGAGAACTAGTGTGATGTGCATGTATTTGCTGGAGAAGGTCACTACCGGTATACAAGCAGGAACATTCTGTAATTCTTTTATTAACATGTTATACAAATAATACATGTTTGCGAGTGCATTAGTAAATATGCACTGCAAGCAGGTTAAGTCACAGTAGGATAATAAACGAGACTTGTCGAATTCATTGTCCATCTCATTGTGACTTAACCAAGTGCAGTGCATATGATATCACTAATGTACGAGCTAAAAACTTGTATTATTTGTTTTATAAGATGGGTCTACAATATGAGTATAAAGACGAGAAATTGATGGTTGTTATCACCAAAATTCACTCCCCGTGCATATGGTAAGAATTAATGCATGCACACGTGATCCATTTCGACGCTTCTCATTGGCTACATTCTTGAACCCATTTTATAAATAATAATAAATGATAATAATAGTGGGTTTTTGTATAGTGCTCATGTCTGTCAGAATTGAATTGACTTGCGCTTCATGATTATTACCCCGGCTTTAGCATGGCTGCCATTATGGCCCTCTAACATTTCAAGGACTGAATTCCTGCAAGGTACCTTTTACCTCACCTGGGTCAAGTGTGGCATACATGTATGTAGATTAGTGTATTGCCAAAGAATGTTGGTGCTGCGGCGGGACTCTGACCGCAAACCATGCTATCTACCCATAGTATGATGGCGTATCAACTAGACCACCACACCTCCACTTGTTATGTTTGATTTATCATATCTGCAGGTATTACCACCCAGAATGAAGTCAAAGAGTCATCTATCATGGAAAGGTTATGGACTGGTCTCGTCCCAATCGCCATCAGGTATTCTTGCTATTTTTCTCTTTTTCATTATGACAAGGAAATACCGAAAAGAGTTTGTGGGACTACAGACTCTGAACTGTAGAGATAATAATTATAATAACAATGATGAAGATGATGATGATGATGTCGGTGATGACGATAATAATAGTAGTAATAATAATACCCGGAGCTTCTCATTGCGTGGTATACTATTATTTTGATAACTATCTATATTTTTCTTGCCAGGAGAGGCCAAGATGCTATGTATCTGGCCCAGAGTGTGGCTGTCCGACCCCTTGGCCAGGACATGATGGCTTTCTGTGTATGTAGGGACCACAAGCTGAGGATCTGGTCCTGCAAGGTAATATTAGTCCCAATACGGCCTTTATTTAAATAGTCCTTTTCTTTATGTGTTGATGGGTACATAGTTGTGTTAGGTGTTTGGTTGTGCCAGCCTGATTGACCACTAGGCCTGGACATGATGGCTTTCTGTGTCTAGGGACCACAGACTGAGGATCTGGTCCTGCAAGGTAATATTAGTCCCAATACGGCCTTTAAATAGTCCTTTTCTTTACGTGTTGATGGGTACATAGTTGTGTTAGGTGTTTGGTTGTGCCAGCCTGATTGACCACTAGGCCTGGACATGATGGCTTTCTGTGTCTAGGGACCACAGACTGAGGATCTGGTCCTGCAAGGTAATATTAGTCCCAATACGGCCTTTAAATAGTCCTTTTCTTTACGTGTTGATGGGTACATAGTTGTGTTAGGTGTTTGGTTGTGCCAGCCTGATTGACCACTAGGCCTGGACATGATGGCTTTCTGTGTATGTAGGGACCACAGACTGAGGATCTGGTCCTGCAAGGTAATATTAGTCCCAATACGGCCTTTAAATAGTCCTTTTCTTTACGTGTTGATGGGTACATAGTTGTGTTAGGTGTTTGGTTGTGCCAGCCTGATTGACCACTAGGCCTGGACATGATAACTTTCTGTGTATGTAGGGACCACAAGCTGAGGATCTCGTCCTGCAAGATAATATTAGCCCCAATACGGCTTTGTTATGTCATGACCAATAAAATTTACTTAAAGAGAAGGTTGAGTTCTGGGGAGAGATGAACAAATAATTTGTTAGCATCATCATTGTTATTATGCAAGTGTGGAAGATCATCAGAGAAAAATTGGTCCCTGAAAAGCATGGCTCTTCAAATGCCTTCATATTCTAAATATGACAAGTAACAGCTTAAAAATTAGCCTGATTTTTATGCCACATGTTAGTGTAGTCCCATATACATCTTTCTGTGTAAAGTGCTTGTTATTTTACCAAGACTGCCAAATTTCTTACCATTTTGATGACTCCAGAACCTTAATGCAGTACACACCAATACTTATATGCTACATGATCAACTTTTTTTCTGATCAATTCCTCACCATTTCTTTCACAATGCAATCGCATGGCCAGAACTCAACTTTATCTTTAAATACACAAGTAAACAGGTTTTTACTGTATATACAATCAAGGTGATTTGTCTAAGTACAAAAAGAATACAACACTTCCCTCAGCAATGAAATACCATTCTCCTACCTACTACCTACTACTGGCTGCTATCGACTCAAGCATTCAGGCTTATGATAGTTGGCCTCTGCATTTATCTTGATTCTTTGATTATCCTCCCTAATTTCAAGTTTTCAATTATACATGTATATCTATGTATTCTTTTATATTTTAATTGTCACATTTTTTTATGTACATCAATCATAATATATTATATACCTCACTTTAGAAATCTAGCCATCTGATTGGTCGAAATGGAGTCCTGATTTCAAGCCATGCCCAACTCACAGGGCATAGCAATAGCCCACAGGGCCTAGTTAAAAGTTTCTACCCTGAGTCCTCATTATCCTGCGATTCCCATTGGTTGACTGCGATCCCCATTGGTTTGCGTGTTAAAATTGTCTACGTGCGAGCACGGACGCCATACAGTGCTCTTTGTCTGCGATTCCCAAATGATTGAAACTTTCACTCGAAGATTAAGCGAAGATTAACAGACAGTGTTTCAGATTTTCTGTGATGTTTTAACAAATTTTTACTCACTAAAAGGCTAAGGTAAGAATTCTTGGTAGATTTTTGTTTTAATTCGGCATATAAAGTCATATTGACTGCTTTAATACTCGAGGACTAGCTGTTTCTATACTGGCTCGCGGGATAGTTGAATCCCTTGAGCGTATAGAAACAGCTAGTCCTCTCGTAGCAGTCGATATAACTATACTATTATTCCTGTTCAATTTGTTTGTATTTGATTTTCAATGAATGCAGAAATGTCTGCAAAAAAAAAAAAAAAATCCTTTTTTTTTCCTTTACATTTCTTAAGACCTTGAACTGCCTCATCACCAGTGACCTAACCAGCTTCCTGCCAGAGGGCATGATGGGAATGGACGAGCAGCCGATCCTCCGTCACGAGATACGCGTGATCCAGGGTTCAACGCCCTCTAGTCTGACCCTCGGGGTCTACTTGACCATCTCACAACTTTCACTGGTAAGTGAATTTAATACTACTTCTGCTACTACTTCTACTACTAATACTACTACTACTACTACTACTACTTCTACTACTACTTCTACTACTAATACTGCAACCACTACTACTACAATAACTACTTCTGCTACTACTACTACTACTACTACTACTACTACTTCTGCTACTACTTCTACTACTACTACTACTTCTACTACTACTACTACTACTACTACTGCAACCACTACTACTACTACTACTACTACTACTACTACTACTACTACTACTACTACTACTACTACTGCTACTGCTGCTGCTGCTGCTACTGCTGCTTCTACCGGTACTTGTACTTCTACTGCTAACTACTACTGCTACTACTGCTACTACTACTGGTTCTAATGATAATAACAATAATGGTGAGGATGATAATGATGATGATAATGATGAAGATAATAATGATAATAATAATAGTAATGATAATGATAGTGATATTGATAATAACAATGATAATGACAATGATAATTATAATAATATACATATGTTAACTAATGGGTGTGTGTAATATAACATTCTTCGGACCGCTGATA
The DNA here is from genome assembly GCA_037976565.1 of Mesocentrotus franciscanus. Lineage (NCBI taxonomy): Eukaryota > Metazoa > Echinodermata > Echinoidea > Camarodonta > Strongylocentrotidae > Mesocentrotus > Mesocentrotus franciscanus. Next base: position 8,672,983 of record CP137670.1, on the reverse strand, counting down.
GGGGTTGTATTTTCCCAAAGCATGCAGCACTGAGGGAAAATATACAAATGTAACGTGCTGTCCAAAAATGTAATATTACACATCCTACCAGTCAATATCTGTTATATTAGATAGCCTTGATTACACTTTGTTAATACAAAATAAAAGATAATTGCAATCTTGATTTTTGTTTTCTTGAGCCATCCAGCCTTTCCCGTCAAACACGCGCATTTAAGACAATACAAACAATGGACCTCTTCATTTCATCTCGTCTCTTCTCTTAATTGGTCTTGTAGTTTCTGATCCTGGAACAGCAGTGGCAGGATGGACAGTGCCGTCTGTATCATGTGACCACGCTAGACGATGTCAAAGGTCAAACACTTGTTGACTTCACAATGACAGGTTCCCATGTTGTTGCTATGTGGGGCTTACCTGATGGTGGCACGGTAGTCAAGACGACATGCTATTCAAAGTGAGTAGAAGATCGGTTGAAACCTAATCTCGAGTTCTCGTTAAAATGGATTACCCTTTCAAGAGAGATTAGTTCAAAGTACAGTCAGACCTATTCATATGCCACCTAAGGGAAAAGATGAAAGTGGCCACTATTGACATGTGGCTGTTCTAGACAGGTTCTATGACACACATTACCTTCTAGAGGTGGGGGGGGCAATATAGTGACATACATGACCACTATTGACAGGTGGCTGTTCTAGACAGGTTCTATGACACACATTACCTTCTAGAGGGGGGGTAATATAGTGACATACATGACCACTATTGACAGGTGGCTGTTCTAGACAGGTTCTATGACACACATTACCTTCTAGAGGGGGGGCAATATAGTGACATACATGACCACTATTGACAGGTGGCTGTTCTAGACAGGTTCTATGACACACATTACCTTCTAGAGGTGGGGGGCAATATAGTGACATACATGACCACTATTGACAGGTGGCTGTTCTAGACAGGTTCTATGACACACATTACCTTCTAGAGGGGAGGGGGGGTGCAATATAGTGACATACATGACCACTATTGACAGGTGGCTGTTCTAGACAGGTTCTATGACACACATTACCTTCTAGAGGGGGTAATATAGTGACATACATGACCACTATTGACAGGTGGCTGTTCTAGACAGGTTCTATGACACACATTACCTTCTAGAGGTGGGGGCAATATAGTGACATACATGACCACTATTGACAGGTGGCTGTTCTAGACAGGTTCTATGACACACATTACCTTCTAGAGGTGGGGGCAATATAGTGACATACATGACCACTATTGACAGGTGGCTGTTCTAGACAGGTTCTATGACACACATTACCTTCTAGAGGTGGGGGCAATATAGTGACATACATGACCACTATTGACAGGTGGCTGTTCTAGACAGGTTCTATGACACACATTACCTTCTAGAGGGGGGCAATATAGTGACATACATGACCACTATTGACAGGTGGCTGTTCTAGACAGGTTCTATGACACACATTACCTTCTAGAGGGGGGGCAATATAGTGACATACATGACCACTATTGACAGGTGGCTGTTCTAGACAGGTTCTATGACACACATTACCTTCTAGAGGGGGGGTAATATAGTGACATACATGACCACTATTGACAGGTGGCTGTTCTAGACAGGTTCTATGACACACATTACCTTCTAGAGGTGGGGGGCAATATAGTGACATACATGACCACTATTGACAGGTGGCTGTTCTAGACAGGTTCTATGACACACATTACCTTCTAGAGGTGGGGGGCAATATAGTGACATACATGACCACTATTGACAGGTGGCTGTTCTAGACAGGTTCTATGACACACATTACCTTCTAGAGGGGGGGCAATATAGTGACATACATGACCACTATTGACAGGTGGCTGTTCTAGACAGGTTCTATGACACACATTACCTTCTAGAGGTGGGGGCAATATAGTGACATACATGACCACTATTGACAGGTGGCTGTTCTAGACAGGTTCTATGACACACATTACCTTCTAGAGGGGGTAATATAGTGACATACATGACCACTATTGACAGGTGGCTGTTCTAGACAGGTTCTATGACACACATTACCTTCTAGAGGGGGGCAATATAGTGACATACATGACCACTATTGACAGGTGGCTGTTCTAGACAGGTTCTATGACACACATTACCTTCTAGAGGGGGCAATATAGTGACATACATGACCACTATTGACAGGTGGCTGTTCTAGACAGGTTCTATGACACACATTACCTTCTAGAGGGGGTGCAATATAGTGACATACATGACCACTATTGACAGGTGGCTGTTCTAGACAGGTTCTATGACACACATTACCTTCTAGAGGGGGTGCAATATAGTGACATACATGACCACTATTGACAGGTGGCTGTTCTAGACAGGTTCTATGACACACATTACCTTCTAGAGGGGGTAATATAGTGACATACATGACCACTATTGACAGGTGGCTGTTCTAGACAGGTTCTATGACACACATTACCTTCTAGAGGGGGGCAATATAGTGACATACATGACCACTATTGACAGGTGGCTGTTCTAGACAGGTTCTATGACACACATTACCTTCTAGAGGGGGTAATATAGTGACATACATGACCACTATTGACAGGTGGCTGTTCTAGACAGGTTCTATGACACACATTACCTTCTAGAGGGGGGCAATATAGTGACATACATGACCACTATTGACAGGTGGCTGTTCTAGACAGGTTCTATGACACACATTACCTTCTAGAGGGGTGCAATATAGTGACATACATGACCACTATTGACAGGTGGCTGTTCTAGACAGGTTCTATGACACACATTACCTTCTAGAGGGGGCAATATAGTGACATACATGACCACTATTGACAGGTGGCTGTTCTAGACAGGTTCTATGACACACATTACCTTCTAGAGGTGGGGGCAATATAGTGACATACATGACCACTATTGACAGGTGGCTGTTCTAGACAGGTTCTATGACACACATTACCTTCTAGAGGTGGGGGTGCAATATAGTGACATACATGACCACTATTGACAGGTGGCTGTTCTAGACAGGTTCTATGACACACATTACCTTCTAGAGGTGGGGGGGTGCAATATAGTGACATACATGACCACTATTGACAGGTGGCTGTTCTAGACAGGTTCTATGACACACATTACCTTCTAGAGGGGGCAATATAGTGACATACATGACCACTATTGACAGGTGGCTGTTCTAGACAGGTTCTATGACACACATTACCTTCTAGAGGTGGGGGGTGCAATATAGTGACATACATGACCACTATTGACAGGTGGCTGTTCTAGACAGGTTCTATGACACACATTACCTTCTAGAGGTGGGGGGGGTGCAATATAGTGACATACATGACCACTATTGACAGGTGGCTGTTCTAGACAGGTTCTATGACACACATTACCTTCTAGAGGTGGGGGGGTGCAATATAGTGACATACATGACCACTATTGACAGGTGGCTGTTCTAGACAGGTTCTATGACACACATTACCTTCTAGAGGTGGGGGTGCAATATAGTGACATACATGACCACTATTGACAGGTGGCTGTTCTAGACAGGTTCTATGACACACATTACCTTCTAGAGGGGGCAATATAGTGACATACATGACCACTATTGACAGGTGGCTGTTCTAGACAGGTTCTATGACACACATTACCTTCTAGAGGTGGGGGGTAATATAGTGACATACATGACCACTATTGACAGGTGGCTGTTCTAGACAGGTTCTATGACACACATTACCTTCTAGAGGGGGTGCAATATAGTGACATACATGACCACTATTGACAGGTGGCTGTTCTAGACAGGTTCTATGACACACATTACCTTCTAGAGGGGGGCAATATAGTGACATACATGACCACTATTGACAGGTGGCTGTTCTAGACAGGTTCTATGACACACATTACCTTCTAGAGGTGGGGGTGCAATATAGTGACATACATGACCACTATTGACAGGTGGCTGTTCTAGACAGGTTCTATGACACACATTACCTTCTAGAGGTGGGGGCAATATAGTGACATACATGACCACTATTGACAGGTGGCTGTTCTAGACAGGTTCTATGACACACATTACCTTCTAGAGGGGGTAATATAGTGACATACATGACCACTATTGACAGGTGGCTGTTCTAGACAGGTTCTATGACACACATTACCTTCTAGAGGTGGGGGCAATATAGTGACATACATGACCACTATTGACAGGTGGCTGTTCTAGACAGGTTCTATGACACACATTACCTTCTAGAGGTGGGGGCAATATAGTGACATACATGACCACTATTGACAGGTGGCTGTTCTAGACAGGTTCTATGACACACATTACCTTCTAGAGGTGGGGGGCAATATAGTGACATACATGACCACTATTGACAGGTGGCTGTTCTAGACAGGTTCTATGACACACATTACCTTCTAGAGGTGGGGGCAATATAGTGACATACATGACCACTATTGACAGGTGGCTGTTCTAGACAGGTTCTATGACACACATTACCTTCTAGAGGGGGGCAATATAGTGACATACATGACCACTATTGACAGGTGGCTGTTCTAGACAGGTTCTATGACACACATTACCTTCTAGAGGGGGTAATATAGTGACATACATGACCACTATTGACAGGTGGCTGTTCTAGACAGGTTCTATGACACACATTACCTTCTAGAGGGGGGCAATATAGTGACATACATGACCACTATTGACAGGTGGCTGTTCTAGACAGGTTCTATGACACACATTACCTTCTAGAGGGGGGGCAATATAGTGACATACATGACCACTATTGACAGGTGGCTGTTCTAGACAGGTTCTATGACACACATTACCTTCTAGAGGGGGCAATATAGTGACATACATGACCACTATTGACAGGTGGCTGTTCTAGACAGGTTCTATGACACACATTACCTTCTAGAGGTGGGGGGTAATATAGTGACATACATGACCACTATTGACAGGTGGCTGTTCTAGACAGGTTCTATGACACACATTACCTTCTAGAGGTGGGGGCAATATAGTGACATACATGACCACTATTGACAGGTGGCTGTTCTAGACAGGTTCTATGACACACATTACCTTCTAGAGGGGGGCAATATAGTGACATACATGACCACTATTGACAGGTGGCTGTTCTAGACAGGTTCTATGACACACATTACCTTCTAGAGGGGGTGCAATATAGTGACATACATGACCACTATTGACAGGTGGCTGTTCTAGACAGGTTCTATGACACACATTACCTTCTAGAGGGGGCAATATAGTGACATACATGACCACTATTGACAGGTGGCTGTTCTAGACAGGTTCTATGACACACATTACCTTCTAGAGGGGGGTAATATAGTGACATACATGACCACTATTGACAGGTGGCTGTTCTAGACAGGTTCTATGACACACATTACCTTCTAGAGGGGGCAATATAGTGACATACATGACCACTATTGACAGGTGGCTGTTCTAGACAGGTTCTATGACACACATTACCTTCTAGAGGGGGTAATATAGTGACATACATGACCACTATTGACAGGTGGCTGTTCTAGACAGGTTCTATGACACACATTACCTTCTAGAGGGGGCAATATAGTGACATACATGACCACTATTGACAGGTGGCTGTTCTAGACAGGTTCTATGACACCCATTACCTTCTAGAGGGGGCAATATAGTGACATACATGACCACTATTGACAGGTGGCTGTTCTAGACAGGTTCTATGACACACATTACCTTCTAGAGGGGGGCAATATAGTGACATACATGACCACTATTGACAGGTGGCTGTTCTAGACAGGTTCTATGACACACATTACCTTCTAGAGGGGGGCAATATAGTGACATACATGACCACTATTGACAGGTGGCTGTTCTAGACAGGTTCTATGACACACATTACCTTCTAGAGGGGGGCAATATAGTGACATACATGACCACTATTGACAGGTGGCTGTTCTAGACAGGTTCTATGACACACATTACCTTCTAGAGGTGGGGGCAATATAGTGACATACATGACCACTATTGACAGGTGGCTGTTCTAGACAGGTTCTATGACACACATTACCTTCTAGAGGTGGGGGGTAATATAGTGACATACATGACCACTATTGACAGGTGGCTGTTCTAGACAGGTTCTATGACACACATTACCTTCTAGAGGGGGCAATATAGTGACATACATGACCACTATTGACAGGTGGCTGTTCTAGACAGGTTCTATGACACACATTACCTTCTAGAGGGGGGCAATATAGTGACATACATGACCACTATTGACAGGTGGCTGTTCTAGACAGGTTCTATGACACACATTACCTTCTAGAGGGGGCAATATAGTGACATACATGACCACTATTGACAGGTGGCTGTTCTAGACAGGTTCTATGACACACATTACCTTCTAGAGGGGGGTAATATAGTGACATACATGACCACTATTGACAGGTGGCTGTTCTAGACAGGTTCTATGACACACATTACCTTCTAGAGGTGGGGGTAATATAGTGACATACATGACCACTATTGACAGGTGGCTGTTCTAGACAGGTTCTATGACACACATTACCTTCTAGAGGGGTGCAATATAGTGACATACATGACCACTATTGACAGGTGGCTGTTCTAGACAGGTTCTATGACACACATTACCTTCTAGAGGGGGCAATATAGTGACATACATGACCACTATTGACAGGTGGCTGTTCTAGACAGGTTCTATGACACACATTACCTTCTAGAGGTGGGGGTGCAATATAGTGACATACATGACCACTATTGACAGGTGGCTGTTCTAGACAGGTTCTATGACACACATTACCTTCTAGAGGTGGGGGGCAATATAGTGACATACATGACCACTATTGACAGGTGGCTGTTCTAGACAGGTTCTATGACACACATTACCTTCTAGAGGGGGTAATATAGTGACATACATGACCACTATTGACAGGTGGCTGTTCTAGACAGGTTCTATGACACACATTACCTTCTAGAGGTGGGGGCAATATAGTGACATACATGACCACTATTGACAGGTGGCTGTTCTAGACAGGTTCTATGACACACATTACCTTCTAGAGGTGGGGGCAATATAGTGACATACATGACCACTATTGACAGGTGGCTGTTCTAGACAGGTTCTATGACACACATTACCTTCTAGAGGTGGGGGCAATATAGTGACATACATGACCACTATTGACAGGTGGCTGTTCTAGACAGGTTCTATGACACACATTACCTTCTAGAGGTGGGGGGCAATATAGTGACATACATGACCACTATTGACAGGTGGCTGTTCTAGACAGGTTCTATGACACACATTACCTTCTAGAGGGGGCAATATAGTGACATACATGACCACTATTGACAGGTGGCTGTTCTAGACAGGTTCTATGACACACATTACCTTCTAGAGGGGGCAATATAGTGACATACATGACCACTATTGACAGGTGGCTGTTCTAGACAGGTTCTATGACACACATTACCTTCTAGAGGGGGTAATATAGTGACATACATGACCACTATTGACAGGTGGCTGTTCTAGACAGGTTCTATGACACACATTACCTTCTAGAGGGGGGGCAATATAGTGACATACATGACCACTATTGACAGGTGGCTGTTCTAGACAGGTTCTATGACACACATTACCTTCTAGAGGGGGCAATATAGTGACATACATGACCACTATTGACAGGTGGCTGTTCTAGACAGGTTCTATGACACACATTACCTTCTAGAGGTGGGGGCAATATAGTGACATACATGACCACTATTGACAGGTGGCTGTTCTAGACAGGTTCTATGACACACATTACCTTCTAGAGGGGGCAATATAGTGACATACATGACCACTATTGACAGGTGGCTGTTCTAGACAGGTTCTATGACACACATTACCTTCTAGAGGGGGTAATATAGTGACATACATGACCACTATTGACAGGTGGCTGTTCTAGACAGGTTCTATGACACACATTACCTTCTAGAGGGGGGGCAATATAGTGACATACATGACCACTATTGACAGGTGGCTGTTCTAGACAGGTTCTATGACACACATTACCTTCTAGAGGGGGTAATATAGTGACATACATGACCACTATTGACAGGTGGCTGTTCTAGACAGGTTCTATGACACACATTACCTTCTAGAGGGGGCAATATAGTGACATACATGACCACTATTGACAGGTGGCTGTTCTAGACAGGTTCTATGACACACATTACCTTCTAGAGGGGGCAATATAGTGACATACATGACCACTATTGACAGGTGGCTGTTCTAGACAGGTTCTATGACACCCATTACCTTCTAGAGGGGGGGCAATATAGTGACATACATGACCACTATTGACAGGTGGCTGTTCTAGACAGGTTCTATGACACACATTACCTTCTAGAGGGGGGGCAATATAGTGACATACATGACCACTATTGACAGGTGGCTGTTCTAGACAGGTTCTATGACACACATTACCTTCTAGAGGGGGGCAATATAGTGACATACATGACCACTATTGACAGGTGGCTGTTCTAGACAGGTTCTATGACACACATTACCTTCTAGAGGGGGCAATATAGTGACATACATGACCACTATTGACAGGTGGCTGTTCTAGACAGGTTCTATGACACACATTACCTTCTAGAGGGGGGGCAATATAGTGACATACATGACCACTATTGACAGGTGGCTGTTCTAGACAGGTTCTATGACACACATTACCTTCTAGAGGGGGCAATATAGTGACATACATGACCACTATTGACAGGTGGCTGTTCTAGACAGGTTCTATGACACACATTACCTTCTAGAGGGGGTAATATAGTGACATACATGACCACTATTGACAGGTGGCTGTTCTAGACAGGTTCTATGACACACATTACCTTCTAGAGGGGGCAATATAGTGACATACATGACCACTATTGACAGGTGGCTGTTCTAGACAGGTTCTATGACACACATTACCTTCTAGAGGTGGGGGCAATATAGTGACATACATGACCACTATTGACAGGTGGCTGTTCTAGACAGGTTCTATGACACACATTACCTTCTAGAGGGGGCAATATAGTGACATACATGACCACTATTGACAGGTGGCTGTTCTAGACAGGTTCTATGACACACATTACCTTCTAGAGGGGGCAATATAGTGACATACATGACCACTATTGACAGGTGGCTGTTCTAGACAGGTTCTATGACACACATTACCTTCTAGAGGGGGCAATATAGTGACATACATGACCACTATTGACAGGTGGCTGTTCTAGACAGGTTCTATGACACACATTACCTTCTAGAGGGGGCAATATAGTGACATACATGACCACTATTGACAGGTGGCTGTTCTAGACAGGTTCTATGACACACATTACCTTCTAGAGGGGGGGCAATATAGTGACATACATGACCACTATTGACAGGTGGCTGTTCTAGACAGGTTCTATGACACACATTACCTTCTAGAGGGGGGGTAATATAGTGACATACATGACCACTATTGACAGGTGGCTGTTCTAGACAGGTTCTATGACACACATTACCTTCTAGAGGGGGGCAATATAGTGACATACATGACCACTATTGACAGGTGGCTGTTCTAGACAGGTTCTATGACACACATTACCTTCTAGAGGTGGGGGCAATATAGTGACATACATGACCACTATTGACAGGTGGCTGTTCTAGACAGGTTCTATGACACACATTACCTTCTAGAGGGGGGCAATATAGTGACATACATGACCACTATTGACAGGTGGCTGTTCTAGACAGGTTCTATGACACACATTACCTTCTAGAGGGGGGCAATATAGTGACATACATGACCACTATTGACAGGTGGCTGTTCTAGACAGGTTCTATGACACACATTACCTTCTAGAGGGGGCAATATAGTGACATACATGACCACTATTGACAGGTGGCTGTTCTAGACAGGTTCTATGACACACATTACCTTCTAGAGGGGGGCAATATAGTGACATACATGACCACTATTGACAGGTGGCTGTTCTAGACAGGTTCTATGACACACATTACCTTCTAGAGGGGGGGCAATATAGTGACATACATGACCACTATTGACAGGTGGCTGTTCTAGACAGGTTCTATGACACACATTACCTTCTAGAGGGGGGGCAATATAGTGACATACATGACCACTATTGACAGGTGGCTGTTCTAGACAGGTTCTATGACACACATTACCTTCTAGAGGGGGGGCAATATAGTGACATACATGACCACTATTGACAGGTGGCTGTTCTAGACAGGTTCTATGACACACATTACCTTCTAGAGGGGGGCAATATAGTGACATACATGACCACTATTGACAGGTGGCTGTTCTAGACAGGTTCTATGACACACATTACCTTCTAGAGGGGGGGCAATATAGTGACATACATGACCACTATTGACAGGTGGCTGTTCTAGACAGGTTCTATGACACACATTACCTTCTAGAGGGGGGCAATATAGTGACATACATGACCACTATTGACAGGTGGCTGTTCTAGACAGGTTCTATGACACACATTACCTTCTAGAGGGGGGGCAATATAGTGACATACATGACCACTATTGACAGGTGGCTGTTCTAGACAGGTTCTATGACACACATTACCTTCTAGAGGGGGGCAATATAGTGACATACATGACCACTATTGACAGGTGGCTGTTCTAGACAGGTTCTATGACACACATTACCTTCTAGAGGGGGGCAATATAGTGACATACATGACCACTATTGACAGGTGGCTGTTCTAGACAGGTTCTATGACACACATTACCTTCTAGAGGGGGGCAATATAGTGACATACATGACCACTATTGACAGGTGGCTGTTCTAGACAGGTTCTATGACACACATTACCTTCTAGAGGGGGGGTATAGTGACATACATGACCACTATTGACAGGTGGCTGTTCTAGACAGGTTCTATGACACACATTACCTTCTAGAGGGGGGCAATATAGTGACATACATGACCACTATTGACAGGTGGCTGTTCTAGACAGGTTCTATGACACACATTACCTTCTAGAGGGGGGGCAATATAGTGACATACATGACCACTATTGACAGGTGGCTGTTCTAGACAGGTTCTATGACACACATTACCTTCTAGAGGGGGGGCAATATAGTGACATACATGACCACTATTGACAGGTGGCTGTTCTAGACAGGTTCTATGACACACATTACCTTCTAGAGGGGGGGCAATATAGTGACATACATGACCACTATTGACAGGTGGCTGTTCTAGACAGGTTCTATGACACACATTACCTTCTAGAGGTGGGGCAATATAGTGACATACATGACCACTATTGACAGGTGGCTGTTCTAGACAGGTTCTATGACACACATTACCTTCTAGAGGGGGTAATATAGTGACATACATGACCACTATTGACAGGTGGCTGTTCTAGACAGGTTCTATGACACACATTACCTTCTAGAGGGGGGGCAATATAGTGACATACATGACCACTATTGACAGGTGGCTGTTCTAGACAGGTTCTATGACACACATTACCTTCTAGAGGGGGGGCAATATAGTGACATACATGACCACTATTGACAGGTGGCTGTTCTAGACAGGTTCTATGACACACATTACCTTCTAGAGGGGGGCAATATAGTGACATACATGACCACTATTGACAGGTGGCTGTTCTAGACAGGTTCTATGACACACATTACCTTCTAGAGGTGGGGGGCAATATAGTGACATACATGACCACTATTGACAGGTGGCTGTTCTAGACAGGTTCTATGACACACATTACCTTCTAGAGGGGGGCAATATAGTGACATACATGACCACTATTGACAGGTGGCTGTTCTAGACAGGTTCTATGACACACATTACCTTCTAGAGGGGGGGCAATATAGTGACATACATGACCACTATTGACAGGTGGCTGTTCTAGACAGGTTCTATGACACACATTACCTTCTAGAGGGGGGCAATATAGTGACATACATGACCACTATTGACAGGTGGCTGTTCTAGACAGGTTCTATGACACACATTACCTTCTAGAGGGGGGGCAATATAGTGACATACATGACCACTATTGACAGGTGGCTGTTCTAGACAGGTTCTATGACACACATTACCTTCTAGAGGTGGGGGCAATATAGTGACATACATGACCACTATTGACAGGTGGCTGTTCTAGACAGGTTCTATGACACACATTACCTTCTAGAGGGGGGCAATATAGTGACATACATGACCACTATTGACAGGTGGCTGTTCTAGACAGGTTCTATGACACACATTACCTTCTAGAGGGGGGTAATATAGTGACATACATGACCACTATTGACAGGTGGCTGTTCTAGACAGGTTCTATGACACACATTACCTTCTAGAGGGGGGCAATATAGTGACATACATGACCACTATTGACAGGTGGCTGTTCTAGACAGGTTCTATGACACACATTACCTTCTAGAGGGGGGGCAATATAGTGACATACATGACCACTATTGACAGGTGGCTGTTCTAGACAGGTTCTATGACACACATTACCTTCTAGAGGGGGGCAATATAGTGACATACATGACCACTATTGACAGGTGGCTGTTCTAGACAGGTTCTATGACACACATTACCTTCTAGAGGGGGGGCAATATAGTGACATACATGACCACTATTGACAGGTGGCTGTTCTAGACAGGTTCTATGACACACATTACCTTCTAGAGGTGGGGGCAATATAGTGACATACATGACCACTATTGACAGGTGGCTGTTCTAGACAGGTTCTATGACACACATTACCTTCTAGAGGGGGGGCAATATAGTGACATACATGACCACTATTGACAGGTGGCTGTTCTAGACAGGTTCTATGACACACATTACCTTCTAGAGGTGGGGGGCAATATAGTGACATACATGACCACTATTGACAGGTGGCTGTTCTAGACAGGTTCTATGACACACATTACCTTCTAGAGGGGGCAATATAGTGACATACATGACCACTATTGACAGGTGGCTGTTCTAGACAGGTTCTATGACACACATTACCTTCTAGAGGGGGGTAATATAGTGACATACATGACCACTATTGACAGGTGGCTGTTCTAGACAGGTTCTATGACACACATTACCTTCTAGAGGTGGGGGCAATATAGTGACATACATGACCACTATTGACAGGTGGCTGTTCTAGACAGGTTCTATGACACACATTACCTTCTAGAGGTGGGGGCAATATAGTGACATACATGACCACTATTGACAGGTGGCTGTTCTAGACAGGTTCTATGACACACATTACCTTCTAGAGGGGGGTAATATAGTGACATACATGACCACTATTGACAGGTGGCTGTTCTAGACAGGTTCTATGACACACATTACCTTCTAGAGGGGGGCAATATAGTGACATACATGACCACTATTGACAGGTGGCTGTTCTAGACAGGTTCTATGACACACATTACCTTCTAGAGGGGGCAATATAGTGACATACATGACCACTATTGACAGGTGGCTGTTCTAGACAGGTTCTATGACACACATTACCTTCTAGAGGTGGGGGTAATATAGTGACATACATGACCACTATTGACAGGTGGCTGTTCTAGACAGGTTCTATGACACACATTACCTTCTAGAGGGGGGCAATATAGTGACATACATGACCACTATTGACAGGTGGCTGTTCTAGACAGGTTCTATGACACACATTACCTTCTAGAGGGGGGTAATATAGTGACATACATGACCACTATTGACAGGTGGCTGTTCTAGACAGGTTCTATGACACACATTACCTTCTAGAGGGGGGCAATATAGTGACATACATGACCACTATTGACAGGTGGCTGTTCTAGACAGGTTCTATGACACACATTACCTTCTAGAGGGGGGGGTAATATAGTGACATACATGACCACTATTGACAGGTGGCTGTTCTAGACAGGTTCTATGACACACATTACCTTCTAGAGGGGGGTAATATAGTGACATACATGACCACTATTGACAGGTGGCTGTTCTAGACAGGTTCTATGACACCCATTACCTTCTAGAGGTGGGGGTAATATAGTGACATACATGACCACTATTGACAGGTGGCTGTTCTAGACAGGTTCTATGACACCCATTACCTTCTAGAGGGGGGCAATATAGTGACATACATGACCACTATTGACAGGTGGCTGTTCTAGACAGGTTCTATGACACACATTACCTTCTAGAGGGGGGCAATATAGTGACATACATGACCACTATTGACAGGTGGCTGTTCTAGACAGGTTCTATGACACACATTACCTTCTAGAGGTGGGGGGCAATATAGTGACATACATGACCACTATTGACAGGTGGCTGTTCTAGACAGGTTCTATGACACACATTACCTTCTAGAGGGGGGGCAATATAGTGACATACATGACCACTATTGACAGGTGGCTGTTCTAGACAGGTTCTATGACACACATTACCTTCTAGAGGGGGCAATATAGTGACATACATGACCACTATTGACAGGTGGCTGTTCTAGACAGGTTCTATGACACACATTACCTTCTAGAGGGGGGCAATATAGTGACATACATGACCACTATTGACAGGTGGCTGTTCTAGACAGGTTCTATGACACACATTACCTTCTAGAGGGGGGGCAATATAGTGACATACATGACCACTATTGACAGGTGGCTGTTCTAGACAGGTTCTATGACACACATTACCTTCTAGAGGTGGGGGCAATATAGTGACATACATGACCACTATTGACAGGTGGCTGTTCTAGACAGGTTCTATGACACACATTACCTTCTAGAGGGGGGCAATATAGTGACATACATGACCACTATTGACAGGTGGCTGTTCTAGACAGGTTCTATGACACACATTACCTTCTAGAGGTGGGGGTAATATAGTGACATACATGACCACTATTGACAGGTGGCTGTTCTAGACAGGTTCTATGACACACATTACCTTCTAGAGGGGGGCAATATAGTGACATACATGACCACTATTGACAGGTGGCTGTTCTAGACAGGTTCTATGACACACATTACCTTCTAGAGGGGGGGCAATATAGTGACATACATGACCACTATTGACAGGTGGCTGTTCTAGACAGGTTCTATGACACACATTACCTTCTAGAGGGGGTAATATAGTGACATACATGACCACTATTGACAGGTGGCTGTTCTAGACAGGTTCTATGACACACATTACCTTCTAGAGGTGGGGTAATATAGTGACATACATGACCACTATTGACAGGTGGCTGTTCTAGACAGGTTCTATGACACACATTACCTTCTAGAGGGAGCAATATAGTGACATACATGACCACTATTGACAGGTGGCTGTTCTAGACAGGTTCTATGACACACATTACCTTCTAGAGGGGGTAATATAGTGACATACATGACCACTATTGACAGGTGGCTGTTCTAGACAGGTTCTATGACACACATTACCTTCTAGAGGTGGGGGCAATATAGTGACATACATGACCACTATTGACAGGTGGCTGTTCTAGACAGGTTCTATGACACACATTACCTTCTAGAGGGGGGCAATATAGTGACATACATGACCACTATTGACAGGTGGCTGTTCTAGACAGGTTCTATGACACACATTACCTTCTAGAGGGGGTAATATAGTGACATACATGACCACTATTGACAGGTGGCTGTTCTAGACAGGTTCTATGACACACATTACCTTCTAGAGGGGGGCAATATAGTGACATACATGACCACTATTGACAGGTGGCTGTTCTAGACAGGTTCTATGACACACATTACCTTCTAGAGGGGGGTAATATAGTGACATACATGACCACTATTGACAGGTGGCTGTTCTAGACAGGTTCTATGACACACATTACCTTCTAGAGGGGGCAATATAGTGACATACATGACCACTATTGACAGGTGGCTGTTCTAGACAGGTTCTATGACACACATTACCTTCTAGAGGGGGTAATATAGTGACATACATGACCACTATTGACAGGTGGCTGTTCTAGACAGGTTCTATGACACACATTACCTTCTAGAGGGGGCAATATAGTGACATACATGACCACTATTGACAGGTGGCTGTTCTAGACAGGTTCTATGACACACATTACCTTCTAGAGGGGGTAATATAGTGACATACATGACCACTGTTGACAGGTGGCTGTTCTAGACAGGTTCTATGACACCCATTACCTTCTAGAGGGGAGGGGGGGGGTGCAATATAGTGACATACATGACCACTGTTGACAGGTGGCATTTCTGGACCGGTTCTACAGCATACATTTCTCTCGATCGATCGATTGAGAGAGAGAGAGAGAGAGAGACAAAATGCATGGCCACTATAGACAGGTGGTCTTTATAGAGAGGCGTCCACTACGACAGGTTTGATTGTTCTAGCTCCTAATTCACATGGTAACGTATTCCATTTTTTGAGGCTTCTTATCATGTAGATTGTTTCATATGTGAACCAATGGCTCGTTCTTATATTCCATTGTAAACCGCCTTTTTTGTGTATTAAAGCCACATAGTAGTCAGTGTCCATGTGCATTGCATCATAATTCGCTGACACTAGGTTTGGTTGAATAACCATTATTAGTATATCTGTGAGTGCAAAAGTTTCTGAAGCAGCGAACCCGGTCCCACCAAAAAATACTCCAACTTGCCATCATATCTTGAAGGTGAGGGAAATTTGATGGTGAGAATTCTATAAGGTGGTAGGCTAGGGCACAGTGCATTACACAAGACCTGTCTGTTGTAAAAGTGAAGTCCACTCTTGGTGACTGATAACACCTCATATAGGGTAAACACAAGAATGGTGTCAAATTGCCCGTGAAAAATGAATGGCAAGTGGAGCAA
The DNA here is from genome assembly GCA_037976565.1 of Mesocentrotus franciscanus. Classification (NCBI taxonomy): domain Eukaryota; kingdom Metazoa; phylum Echinodermata; class Echinoidea; order Camarodonta; family Strongylocentrotidae; genus Mesocentrotus; species Mesocentrotus franciscanus. The sequence continues at coordinate 8,656,042 of CP137670.1, read as the reverse complement.
ACAAGTAGCTGCACGCAACAGAGGTCTTCCATATACACAATTATCTCTGTGTTATAAAATATATATATATATATACATTGAGAGAGTCGCAATGGCTCAGTGGTGCAGTAGTGGTGTCGTAACCGGGAGGTCCCGGATTCGGAACCAATTTGATGTGCTCGTGCCCTTTGTTAAGGCATTAATCCTCATTACCAAGTCCCTCGGAGAGGACCTAAAGCTGTCTGTTCTGTGGTTGCTTACTTACAAGCATACACATGCTTTCTTAGCAGTCAGGTAAAACAAACAAACAAACCAACCAACTTTGAGAATTAAACCCTCATTAAATCATTTTCCGCAGCAAATGTGAACGATTCTTGATTTATTTTGATTGTGCAGGCAATGTCAGGAAGGATGGCAGCCAGTCTACCTGGAAACTGATCAACTGACCAATGTCCAAGTTCCAGCTTTTCTTGACCCTCGGGTAAGCTTAAAATATGACCAAGAACCTGTCAATGAAAAAAAAAGAGATAAATGAACTAAGCCTGAGTCAAAACGTTTAACCGACGGTTAAACGACCGCATTCATCAAAACCGTTTAGCATTTCTCGCTCCGTTTAACCGTTATTTTCTTGCAGTTTGTTACATGCGTGTTGTTTTTGTCCTTAATATTTGTTCATATTTGCATCGGCACATTGACGCCGATTCACTTGTTTTCAGACCTCCGTATCGGCAAGAAAGTCCCGCCATTAATTATTGTTTTTAGACCTCCGTATCGGCAACAAAGTCCCGCCATTAATTATTGTTTTAGACCTCCGTATCGGCAACAAAGTCCCGCCATTAATTATTGTTTTTAGACCTCCGTATCGGCAACAAAGTCCGCCAATAATTATTGTTTTAGACCTCCGTATCGGCAACAAAGTCAAGCCATTAATTATTGTTTTTAGACCTCCGTATCGGCAACAAAGTTCCGCCAATAATTATTGTTTTTAGACCTCCGTATCGGCAACAAAGTCAAGCCATTAATTATTGTTTTTAGACCTCCGTATCGGCAACAAAGTCCCGCCAATAATTATTGTTTGTAGACCTCCGTATCGGCAACAAAGTCCCGCCATTAATTATTGTTTTTAGACCTCCGTATCGGCAACAAAGTCCCGCCAATAATTATTGTTTTTAGACCTCCGTATCGGCAACAAAATCCCGCCATTAATTATTGTTTGTAGACCTCCGTATCGGCAACAAAGTCAAGCCATTAATTATTGTTTTTAGCCTCCGTATCGGCAACAAAGTCAAGCCATTAATTATTGTTTTAGACCTCCGTATCGGCAACAAAGTCCCGCCAATAATTATTGTTTTAGACCTCCGTATCGGCAACAAAGTCCCGCCAATAATTATTGTTTTAGACCTCCGTATCGGCAACAAAGTCAAGCCATTAATTATTGTTTTAGACCTCCGTATCGGCAACAAAGTCAAGCCAATAATTGTTTTTAGACCTCCGTATCGGCAACAAAATCCCGCCATTAATTATTGTTTGTAGACCTCCGTATCGGCAACAAAGTCAAGCCATTAATTATTGTTTTAGACCTCCGTATCGGCAACAAAGTCAAGCCATTAATTATTGTTTTAGACCTCCGTATCGGCAACAAAGTCAAGCCATTAATTATTGTTTTAGACCTCCGTATCGGCAACAAAGTCCCGCCAATAATTATTGTTTTAGACCTCCGTATCAGCAACAAAGTCCCGCCATTAATTATTGTTTTTAGACCTCCGTATCGGCAACAAAGTCCCGCCAATAATTATTGTTTTAGACCTCCGTATCGGCAACAAAGTCAAGCCATTAATTATTGTTTTAGACCTCCGTATCGGCAACAAAGTTCCGCCAATAATTATTGTTTTAGACCTCCGTATCGGCAACAAAGTCAAGCCATTAATTATTGTTTTAGACCTCCGTATCGGCAACAAAGTCAAGCCATTAATTATTGTTTTAGACCTCCGTATCGGCAACAAAGTCAAGCCAATAATTATTGCTTGTAGACCTCTGTATCGGTAACAAAGTCAAGCCATTAACTATTGTTTTTAGACCTCCGTATCGGCAACAAAGTCCCGCCATTAATCATTGTTTTTAGACCTCCATATGGGCAACAAAGTCAAGCCATTAATTATTGTTTTTAGACCTCCGTATCGGCAACAAAGTCAAGCCATTAATTATTGTTTTTAGACCTCCGTATCGGCAACAAAATCCCGCCAATAATTATTGTTTTAGACCTCCGTATCGGCAACAAAGTCCCGCCATTAATTATTGTTTTTAGACCTCTGTATCGGCAACGAAGTCTCGTTTTTTAGTTCCATTTTAAGCCTCTTTTCATGAACATGATTACATGATATGTCTTGTTCGAAATGACTGAATACTTGAGAATTTACATACATGTAAAAATACGTGTATTTTCATAACGGTTAAACGAAACCGCCCGTTTTCTTTTAACGGTTAAACGTTTAGCAAAAAAACCGTAATGACTCAGGCCTAAAATGAACAAAGGGAGAGTATAGGCCATTTTCGTTGTTTTGGTTATTGAAATTAGAATCCATTCATTTTTATTACAATGTACCGGTAGTTGAATATTCTTTCCTTTTAGAGTGGAAACTATTGATTTGGAATTTTAATGTGTGCATGCTTATCTTTTCTTAAAATTTGTTTACATCTGACAGCATTTAGTAATAATAATGGGGAGAAATAGAATTGTTTGTTTTATCTGCTCAGGTACATTGTGTATAATACCATAGAGAGTGAATAGGAATTTGATATATATCTCTCTCTCTCTCTCTTGTTGCTGTCCACGCCCTCCCTTTCTCTCTCTGTCTCTCTCTTTCTTTTGCACTCTTGGCTTATGCAATCTCTGTTTCTTCCACCCCCTCCTCTCTCACTCTCTTTCCCCTCACTCCTCCCTCTTTCATACCCCCCCCCCTCTCTCTCTCTCTCTCATTCATATTATCTTCTGACTCTGTCTATCTGTCTCTCCCCCTTTCATATTCTGTTCTGTCTATCTGTCTCTCTTCCTTTCATATTATCATTATCTGTTTGTCTGCCTCTATCTCTCTCCTTAATATTTTCTTCTGTCTCTCCCTCTTTGATATCACTTTCTGTCTGTCTCTCCCTTTTCCTCCCTTATATTCTTTTCTCTCTCTCTCTCTCTTTCATATTATCTTTGTCTATTTGTCTGTCTGTCTGCCTCTCGTTCCCTCTCTTTCTCTGCCTGACTGTCTGTCTGTCTCTCCCTTTCCCTCCCTCATATTCTCTTCTGTCCATCTCTATCTCTCTTTCATATTGTCTTTGTTTGTCTGTCTGTCTGTCTCCCTCTCTCTACCTCTCCCTCTCTCATGCATACTCTCTTTTTAATATTTTCTTCTGTCTCTCCTTTGATATTCTTTCCTGTCTATCTCTCTCTTACTTTCCCGCTTCATATTCTCTCTCTCATCCTATCTCTATCTGTCTCTTATCCTATCTTTCTCTCTCTCTCTCATCCTATCTTTCTCTCTCTGTCTCTCTCTCTCTCTCATCCTATCTCTCTCTGTCTCTGTCTCTCTCTCTATCTTTCTCACTCTGGCTCTCTGTCTCTGTCTCTCTGTACTGTCTGTCTCTGTCTCTGTCTCTCATCCTATCTCTCTCTCTCTCTCTCATCCTATCTCTCTCTCTCTCTCATCCTATCTTTCTCTGTCTGTCTCTCTCACTCATCCTATCTCTCTCTCTCTCTCATCCTATCTTTCTCTGTCTGTCTCTCTCTCTCATCCTATCTCTCTCTCTCTCTCATCCTATCTTTCTCTCTCTGTCTCTCTCTCTCTCTCATCCTATCTCTCTCTCTCTGTCTCTGTCTCTCTCTCTATCTTTCTCACTCTGGCTCTCTGTCTCTGTCTCTCTGTACTGTCTGTCTCTGTCTCTGTCTCTCATCCTATCTCTCTCTCTCTCTCTCATCCTATCTCTCTCTCTCTCTCTCTCTCATCCTATCTTTCTCTGTCTGTCTCTCTCACTCATCCTATCTCTCTCTCTCTCTCATCCTATCTTTCTCTGTCTGTCTCTGTCTCTGTCTCTGTCTCTCATCCTATCTCTCTCTCTCTCATCCTATCTCTCTCTCTCTCATCCTATCTTTCTCTGTCTGTCTCTCTCACTCATCCTATCTCTCTCTCTCTCTCATCCTATCTTTCTCTCTCTGTCTGTCTTTGTCTCTGTCTCCCATCCTATCTCTCTGTCTCTGTCTCTGTCTCTCATCCTATCTCTCTCTCTCTCTCTCATCCTATCCCTCTCTCTCTCTCTCATCCTATCTTTCTCTGTCTGTCTCTCTCACTCATCCTATCTCTCTCTCTCTCTCTCTCATCCTATCTTTCTCTCTCTGTCTCTGTCTCTGTCTCCCATCCTATCTCTCTCTCTCTCTCTCTCATCCTATCTCTCTCTCTCTCTCTCATCCTATCTTTCTCTGTCTGTCTCTCTCACTCATCCTATCTCTCTCTCTCTCTCATCCTATCTTTCTCTCTCTGTCTGTCTCTGTCTCTGTCTCCCATCCTATCTCTCTGTCTCTGTCTCTCATCCTATCTCTCTCTCTCTCTCTCATCCTATCTCTCTCTCTCTCTCTCATCCTATCTTTCTCTGTCTGTCTCACTCATCCTATCTCTCTCTCTCTCTCTCTCTCTCATCCTATCTTTCTCTCTCTGTCTGTCTTTGTCTCTGTCTCCCATCCTATCTCTCTGTCTCTGTCTCTCATCCTATCTCTCTCTCTCTCACTCATCCTATCTCTCTCTCTCATCCTATCTTTCTCTGTCTGTCTCTCTCACTCATCCTATCTCTCTCTCTCTCTCTCTCTCTCTCTCTCATCCTATCTTTCTCTCTCTGTCTGTCTTTGTCTCTGTCTCCCATCCTATCTCTCTGTCTCTGTCTCTCATCCTATCTCTCTCTCTCTCTCATCCTATCTTTCTCTGTCTGTCTCTCTCACTCATCCTATCTCTCTCTCTCTCTCTCTCTCATCCTATCTTTCTCTCTCTGTCTGTCTTTGTCTCTGTCTCCCATCCTATCTCTCTGTCTCTGTCTCTCATCCTATCTCTCTCTCACTCATCCTATCTCTCTCTCTCTCTCATCCTATCTTTCTCTGTCTGTCTCTCTCACTCATCCTATCTCTCTCTCTCTGTCTCCCATCCTTCGTTTGTCTTTCCTCTGATAACAGGAGGCCTATCTGGATCACATCTTCAAACCTGGCAGGTTCTCAGTTCAAACCATCCTCAGAGCTCTTTACGTGAGTACAAATCAGCCGAACTCTCTTTCCATGTTTTTATGCCTCCGCCACTGCAGAGGGCACCAGATGCATTACGTTTTCAGGTTGTCCGTCTATCACACCATTTAAAGACACATAGAAGAGGGCTCTCATGTGGAATTTGACACCCAAAACAGGTGTTGTCAATCACCAGGATTAGCCTTCAGTTTTATGACCAACAGGCTTTAGGTATTATACTCTGCCTTTCCCCATATATGGTAAAGTCATTATCTGACATTTGCATCACCCCGAAGACTCTCTGGGTGCATTCAAGCGACACTCTTTCACCCTAGAAACACGGTTTTCAAAGACGTTTAGTTTAAAACACGGTTGCGTTCAAGCGATTTCAAGCGATTTTTCGTCAGTCGTAAAATTAAACGTGTTTCAAAACGCAAACATGGAACGCTGAAAAGGATACGTTTTGTAACCTGATTCTGCAGAATCACGGTCGCTAAAAATCGCTTGAACGCAACGGAGATCTAAATCATGATTCTATGACGTCATTATCGTGGCCTGCTTTCGGTTTGGGCCAAAAACGCGCTCCTGCTTTGCATGCAATTTGCGTACACTAGCACTGTGCATATGCTCTGCCCTGTACTATAATAAATACGGATTGAAATCAACGACGAGATGCATTGCATATGCTTTTTGTAGAATCAAAGTCACACACACGCGGCCACGAATGTTCGCTGATATTTGATATTCGATGTTTGATATGTGTAGCATGATTAATTTTGTCGGGGATGTTATTTGGATCTGCAATGACAGAATTAATACCCAAATCCCAATTGTTTTATTCAAACATCACATAAGCAACTTTGGCGCAAGTCGATTTTTGCACTCTCGCAAACAATGCCACCTGTTCATCCAAGCGTGAACACATACCACACAAAAATGATACCAAATGATTTGGGATAAAACGCTCTTTCATAGGATGTATAATAATTTACTGTTCATAGATGATTTTTAAAATAATTAGCAATTTTCTAGATGTAAACTTTTTTTTTACTCACATTGTTTATATGTCATGATATGTTCGTTTTGTTTTTTGTCTACAGACATACAGTCGTTCCACCGGGTCTGATCTTGGAAGCCTGATGGACGTTGATCTGCCCGATCCTTCCATCCTGCGACAAGATGCGTCCATCGTCGTGGAAACAGAGATACAGCAAAGGGTTGGGGGAGGGGAAGTCTCCCAGGGGGAGTACAGGCAGCTGGTGGAACAGAGCATGAGCAAGTTTCTAGCCTGCTGCGTGGAATATCATCAAGTGAGTTGCTGTTCTATGTAGGGAAATTACTCCTATGTGAATTATTTCTATTGAGAATTCAAATGAGGAATTGGTTTTCAAATACAGATGTATGTATTAAAAGAAATAGGGTTACCGATTCTTTCCTTTGATTTGAAGTGATGAATTATTGGATTATTCAATTAAACCTTTGACAAGTCAAATGCTTGACATCTGTTTTTATCCATGCCTGCAACAAAAGATATTAATATAACTCAGATTAGATTTTGGGGTCACAAGGTAAAGGTCAAAGGTCACAGGGCTCATTATGTATGCAAAAACAGCTTGTGATCACACTATCATTAGAACCGGTGGATGGATTACTGCCAAACTTGGGTCATGTATGTATCTTGCCTAAGTTCCATCTTCTTTATTATTTTTTCTATTTTTAATCAAACTTTCATTAATTTGTTTCTCCCATTTTCTGCTTTTATTAAAACCAAACTAATATCAGGGTGGGCTTCCCCTTTAATACTTGATAATTATCCCCTCGCCGACAAAGTCTGAGGGGATATAGTAACGCTGCCGTCCGTCCGTCCGTCCGTCCGTCCGTATCAAAGCATAGCCTAAGTTCGATTTAGGAGTATGTAGGTAAAAGGTCAAAGGTCATAGCTCATTAAATATGTGAAAATACCTAATTATATATGCGAAAATGTGGTTTTCATTCAATAATGTAAGTTATGTCGTTGAGTATGTACGTCAAAGATCAAGGGTCACAGCTCATTAAATATGCAAAAATTGCTAAATATAGGCCATTTGTACCTGGCGAGAGGATGCTACGCTTTGCCTTGACTTGTTTTATTTATACCCCACTCACTTTCCTTTCTTCATATTGTTGTAATTCTTCACACTCTCTCTCTCTATCTCTTTCTCTCTCTCTCTCTCTCTCCCTTTCTTCCTTTCTCTCACACTTTCTTACCCTCTCTCCTTTTTTTTGTTTAGGTTGCCAACAAGCCATTGGGATTGTTCTTGGATTGTAACACACACATGCCGTGTCTTATCAAAAGAGTAAGTACATACGGCTTACTTCGAATCATCGGGTCGGGTCGGTCGGGCGGTCGCATTACCTGACCTTTTGTGAAAACATCCCCCTTTATTCACAAAATGTCGCAGGTAATGTTTGTGAAATGAACCCCTCTCTCACCTCCAAATGGTTCGGTCCGATTTACCCAACACTCTGTGAAAACCCTACAGCAAATCTATGAAAGGTCGTGCCATCTTCCGCTTCTGTTTCACGAAAGGTTGTGTAATGCGACCACCAGACCAGATGCGATGACCCGATGATTCGAAGTAAGCCAGTGCATACTGCTTGTGTACTGTCTCTTAGGTCTATAACCGAAATCAGTGCAGAGTCAGGGAATAATTTTCAGCAAAAAAATTGCATAGCAAAACTGCTATACAAAATAATTTTTCCATAGCAGTTGGATAAATTTGTATAGCAATTTTTTTCTCATGTAAGCAAAGCGCACATTTTCAGCCCACTACAATAAGATGAATGTACATGTAAGCATGGTGGGTGTACTCACATTTCTAGACCTTAAATCCAGCCCTTAACAGTAACTACACGAATCAACGACATGTTTGACACTGTCACTGACAAATATATCCAACAGACTAAACAGTCACAGTGTCAGTAAACAAACAACTCCCAGGTACGTCCGATCGTCGCGCACATGCAATGCATGTAATTAGATCCCACGTGTAGCGTCATTGCACTGTACAATGAACCATGCCTCAAAATAACAATCGCGGTTAGAAGGTGATCGTAGCACGGGACAATGGGTGTGTATGTGTATAAGCTTCACGGTTAGAGAGTGACTGCAGACACACACACACACAGCTTCACACACAGCTGTGCTTGGGATCGGAGCACACTAGTGTATAGCTCTAGCTATAGTATACATACATGTACAGCGCAGGCCATAGCCTGACTGAGTGTGTAGCGGTCTGCGTGTGTGAGTACGTAATACATGCTGTGTTTACAGCTCGCTAGCCTAGTAATTCTTGCATCGCAGCAATTGGGATTCTTAAAAAAAGATGTGTAGCAAATGGTTGAAAATGCGTCGCAAATGGCGATGCGATACCGGGAAAATTACTCCCTGCAGAGTTGAATTTTTCTTTTCATTGTTATGCTTTATTTTAGAATGTCAGAAATTGAAATATTTCTTTTGAAACTGATAAGGTTTAAATTCATGACACCTACTTCATGGTATATGGGGATGGGTGGGGGGCTGCTTAATGAGTTGTTTTCTTTGTTTTGTACATAAAATTCAGAAATTCCCTTTTTCAGGTTGGTATTGGGTCATGGGTCAAAATGAACCCTATATCTATTTAGGGTATATAAAATTCATCGGTCAATGGTGTAATGATGCATATTTATTGTATTTCTTACTTTTCTCTTTCTCTTGCTTTCTCTCTCTCACTTATTTTCTCTCTCCTTTTCTCTCTCCCACACTCTCTTGTTCTCCCTTTCTCTCTCTCCCACTCTCTCTCTCTCACTTATTTTCTCTCTCCTTTTCTCTCTCCCACTCTCTCTTTCTCTCCCTTTCTCTCTCTCCCACTCTCTCTCTCTCTCTCACTTATTCTCTCTTTCCCTTTCTCTTTCTCTCTCTCTGCAGAACTTATTATCTGTGCTTCAACCGGTTGGCCTGCTTGAGGACCTTCGCATGGGGGTCAAGCGTACTTTCAGTATGGAAGACCTTGGAGTGGAGCTGTCTGATGAAGGTATTGCAGATTATCAGTGTATTTTCTAGCTTGTTATTGCTTTTGTGATCAGTCCATTCAAAACCATCAATGAGGCTTGTTTTGTGTATATTTTAAAAGTGATGATGATGATGATGATGAGGATGATGATGAGGAGGAGGATGATGATGATGATGATGATGATGAGGATGAGGATGAGGATGATGATGATGATGATGAGGAGGAGGATGATGATGATGATGATGATGAGGATGATGATGATGGGGATGTTGTTGATGTTGATGATGATGATGATGATGATGAGGATGATGATGGTGATGGGGATGTCGTTGCTGATGATAATGATGATTACTTTTGATTATGATTAATTTGATGATAATTATCCCGATGGTTCTTTGCTTCAAAGTGATTCTGATGATGGTGGTACTGGTAGCAACCCCATTATCTATAATGATGAAAGTCACATAGACTGCCTGCAGACACATGAATGTGTACATCTGATACTACATACACATAGGGCAAAAAAGATTAGTCGAAACTTTTCAGGTATATCAGGGGGGTGTTTCACAAAGACTAAGATCAACTTTAAGTTGGACTTAAGTATAACAGGCCATTCGTGCCATTGTTTTCTCTCATCATTTACTGGCATTGGTCTCTCACGGGACGTACAAATCATGGTAAAAAATCTACAAAACTTACATTTTTTGATAATTCATTATTGAAGGAAAAATATTAGCTAATACTAAGCTAAAGATCATAATGGTGAGAGCAAACAATGGCACGAACGGCCTGTTATACTTAAGTCCAACTTAAAGTCGATCTTAGTCTTTGTGAAACACCCCCTTGTCATATATTGAATGTGAAAACATACAGAGAGCAACCATTTTCATTGGACTTTTCTTCTATGATATTCTTCCAAGCTGACATAAATAAGCTCACAAATTAATTTTCGCTAGAACTTAACCTCTTCAATGATGGTCAAGGTGCACTAGTGCTAAAGATGAAATCACTTAGGAGCATCTGCATGATACACAATAGCATAATAGGAGTAAAGATGGAACATAACAAATGAAGAGAACAATATTTATTTTATGTTGAATCAAATAGATACGATTATTATTATCTGTTATTATCTTGACTTACCTTCCTTCTTTTTCCCAAACGCAGACCCCACCATTCTTCAAGACATGCAATCGCTCCAGGAATGCATCCATCTCCTCTCGTCCTCCTCGGTTGCCATGGAGATGCAAGCCTTCACAGACTCCCTGATGCAGCTACAGAGACCGGTGGATGTTGCCCAGAAGCTGGCCAGCAAACTCCTCATGCAGGATGGGTAAGTAGGGACAGTTTTTACAGTTTAAAAGTACAGGGGGGTGTTTCATAAAGACTAAGATCGACTTTAAGTTGGACTTAAGTATAACAGGCCGTTCGTGCCATTGTTTGCTCTCACCATTATGATCTTTAGATAATATTTTTTCCTTCAATAATGAATTCTCAAACAATGTAAGTTTTGTAGATTTTTTACCATGATTTGTACGTCCCTTGAGATACCAATGCCAGTAAATAATGATAGCAAACAATGGCATGAACATGAACTTTGTGAAACACCCCCCTGCTGTATTAAAGATGCAGAGGAGTGAGCTCTCATGGGGAATTCAACACCATTTAGGTTTTAAAAAAAAAAGCACCTGTCCAGGGGGGTGTTTCACAAAGGCTAAGATCGACTTTAAGTTGGACTTAAGTATGGCGGGCCATTCATGCCATTGGTTGCTATCCCCATTGGTATCTAAATTATAATCTTTAGATAATATTTTTTCCTTCAATAATAAACTATCAAAACATGTAAACTCTGTAGATTTGAGACCACGATTTGTACGTCCCTTGAAAGACCAATGCCAGTAAATGGTATGAGCAAACAGTGGCATGAACGGCCCGTTATACTTAAGTCCAACTTAAAGTCGATCTTAGTCTTTGTGAAACACCCCCCTGAATACTCCCCAGGGAGCGGATCGTTTGCACTATCATGTGCAGTTAAGCGATTGAATCCAATGACCGGTGAAATAATAATTACTATGTAAAGCACTTAGAAAGCTAGTATTAAGCGTTATACAAATGTGACTATAATAATAATAATTATTATTATTATTTATTTTATGTTTAGTCCTCAAAATCAGGCCATAAGAGAGCAGGTTACACAAGCACTTGGTAGAATCATGGATCCGACAGGAGTCTTCAGAACGGTTCTGCATCTTGTGGATGTAGCAGGGGGTGAACCAGAGAGTCTGCTAGCTGAACTGAGTGAGTAGAAAGAGCGAGAGAGAAAGAGAAAGAGAGAGAGAGAGAGAGATGGAGAGGCAGAGAGACAGAGACAGAGAATAAGAGTTAGAGTGAGAAAGAGGGAGAGAGACAGACAGAAAGAGAAAGAGAGATTCCGTGAAGACGAGGCAATACATAATATATTAAATGGAGAAAAAAAAGAGAAAAGGAAAGAGAGAAATAGAAGAAGGATAGGAAAGAGAAAGAGAAGAATTATATTGAAACATGGATTAACAATTTTATATGCAATTATTCGGATCAATTGTAACTTAATTAGAATTCAGCTCTGCCACAGTGGTTTTCCTCTGTGTGTCTTTTTCCTTTTCTTTCTTACTCTTTTCTTTATCCATGAATCATTTATGTCAGTTCTCTCTCTCTCTCTCGCTCTCTTTCGCTCTGTTCTTCTTTCTTTTTTTTCTCTACCTCTCTTACTCCCAATCTCTATTGTCATTCATTTCTGTTTCCCTTACTGCTTCTCTTTAATATCTCTTACATTTATTCTCCTCAACTCCACCAGCAATTAAATATAGAAATTATTCATGATGTTACTTCCCAGGTGCAGACTTTGCCCACAGTCCCACCCACCACACCCTGAGTAGTGATCTGTCTGTGGTCTGCCTGGCTGCAAGCTTCACTAGATTCGCCCAACTGAGGCTAGAATTCATGCAGATTCTTCTGGTTCTTGAGTGTCTGATACTGAGACTAGAATCACAGGTTAGTTATCTAATAGAGTTTGAATCGAAGACTAGCATGTTCATGCAGGGGCAGATCCAGGAAGGAGAAGTGCAGATCAGAAACGCTGAAAATGAAAATGACGAAATAGAGGTTTTCAAAAAAAAATTGGTCTCTAAGTGGTGTTTAATTGCTTGTTTCCTTTTTGGTCATAAAATTTGAAAGGGGGGGGGGGATGCACCTTTGGGGTCTTTTGTACTTGAGGTATGCCAGTTGGGTTCTATAAGGGGTGGCACGGTCTGGTCCCCCCAAGCCATCTGTGCGTGCATGTTGCATGCTGATTTTTACACATTATTCTTTTTTGATGAATATGTAATATTATTTTCCTGCATGGAGTTATTGCGAATGCACAGCATCTTTTGTGTTTACCACCAATTTTAAAAAATAAAATAAAATAAATATTCTCTTACTTGGTTGAATTTATTTTACCAATTCAAACCCATCTCCAGCCGCCATGGTCCACTGAATGCACAAAGAAGTTAACTTATGATGTGATACCAATCTTATATTGCACCACTCCTATCCCATCTCCAGCTTCCATAGACTGCTGAATGCAATAAGAAGTTACCCTCAGATGTGATACCAGTCTTATTTATTTCACCACTCTTATCCCATCTCCAGCTTCCATGGACTGCTGAATGCACCAAAAAGTTAACCTGTGAAATGATACCAGTCTTTTTAAATTGTATCTAATTCACCATTCTCATCCCATCTCCAGATTCCATGGAATACTGAATGCACCAAGAAGTTAGCCTGTGAAATGATACCAGTCTTTTTAAATTGTATCTAATTTACCATTCTTATCCCATCTCCAGCTTCTATGGACTATTGAATGCACCAAGAAGTAAGCCTGTGATGTAATACCAGTCTTATTTAATTGTATCTAATTTACCATTCTTATCCCATCTCCAGCTTCCATAGACTGCTGAATACAATAAGAAGTTACCCTAAGATATGATACCAGTCTTATTTAATTGTATCTAATTTACCATTCTTATCCCTACTAAAAAGTTAACTTATGATGTGATACCAGTCTTATTTAATTGCACCATTCTTATCCCAACTCCAGCTTCCATGGACTGCTGAATGCACCAAGAAGTTAACCTGTGATGTGATACCAGAGACATGCACCATTCTCCAAGCCTACCATTCTCTGGTATGGCTCTCCACGTGTGTCTCTAGCCCTGTGCAAACAAAGACTGTGTAAGTATATGTACCTTTGCTTTTGTGATCTGCGCCAGCAATCAGTTCAATCCCTCTGTCACAAATATGAGCATTTTACTCATTTTTTTCGGGTTAGATGATATACTTCGCCAATTTCTGTGTTTAGCTTGGAGTGGTCCATGAGGGGTCCAAACACAGCGACAGGTTTGAATTTCGATACAAGAGGTTTGAAATCAGTGACGGGTCAAAATTCATTCTCAATGCATAATTATTAATTAAATATTCGTCATAGAATTTGTTTGAAAATGCTTCAAAAGATGGCTCAGATTGCACTAGAGAGCCTTTCGATACCCTTGAGCCCTTAAAGATACTATGTCCCTTTTTCCATAGAACTTTGCAGGAATTATGAATATGTCATGTATGTCCTATCTGTGAAATTTAAACGTTAGCAGTGTCCTAATATTCAAATTATGCAAGGAAACCTGTCAGAGACTATTAAGTGACTGACTGGCTTTTTTTCTTCTTTGGTAATAACATACATATAATGAGTTGTAAAGGGTACATGAGCATTTGTCTACATCAATAACCCACTTCTTGTAATGGTCAAAATTAAACTGATTGAATCTTTGCGCAGCACAAAACGTACGACCATTCAGTACAATGGTCTGAAAATCAGACTATTACTTACTGTCTTGGTAGCACTTAAGTTGATTTGACAACTAATAGTCATTATTTTCCCACTTAAAGATATTTTCAAGCCCCCTTGTTTTTAGGGAAGTTATAAATTAGAATTATCTTTCAAATGCCGTTGGAATTTAACCTTTTCATTTTTTGGGGGCCTGCAAATGGGAGATAATACCCAAGCCTTCGATTAAGCGGGCGCATGGCGCAAATTTGCGCTCATAAAACCACCAATTGCGCCCATAATCATCTACAACTAGACGGCAAGGCGCAAGTGTTTGCCGTGAAAATGCGCCCGTTGTTACTATAGGCTAGCGCACGTACGTTCATGTGATTGCTAGATGGACAGGTGCTGTCGCGCATGCACGTACGTCCAAATGTTTCGAAGGATCAAGAAAACAAATCATCAAATGGAGAAATAAACAAGCATTCAAATAGTCATTAGAGATCTGTTAAGGTTTGTTTGTAGGTCTAGTTTATTATTTCATCTCAAATAGAATTTAGAATTCTCTCATTGACAAGTTAAGAACACCTACGATGTTCTCGATCGTAGTTACTTTCATTTTGCCAGCAGCCAACCTAGCGTTGTTTTGGCAAAAAGCTAGCCGGCCAGCTTTCCACCGCGAACCTTTCGAGTCCCGGTAACAGACCGTTCGTGTTCTGCCGAGAGTGTGGCGGAAGGTTTGTGTGTGAGGTGCGATTTCGGTTTGGGATAGACTTGCCAAGTCCTTCTGACTTTCGATGTTCATGAAATTGACGATTTATTTATTTATTTGCTCATCAATATTTTTAGTTACTTTAAAATACTGTTTAATGTGCAAGTTGATGTTCTTAATTAATCTTTCCTGTTGATTTTGTTAAGATTAAAAAAGTTATTAAATTGATCGTATTCGCATTATGAAATTAACATTGTATCTTTGAACTTATTTAACTTTTGTAATTGGTTGTCATTATCTGTTTTTGGAAAATTGCCCCTGGTTCTTCAGAAATTGCCCCTTGCTCTGGTAAATCCCCGTGGGCAAGGGGCAACTTTTAAAAATAAATTGCCCCTTGCTCCTGGCTGCTTAATCCAAGGCTTGATAGTACCTTTAACCTAATATTGCTGGGGTATTTGAGATCTTTCTAGTACCAGGGGAGGGAGGGGAATTATGGCCCCCCTCCCCCCTTGGCAATTTATATGTTGTATTGTTTTATGTTTTATGCAAATGAGAAGGCAATAAGTTTTATTCACCATGCCAAATAGGAATACTAACAGTACATGTGAAAAGATGGGTATAAAACTGCAACATAAAAGGTGCATCTAAAAACTCTGTATGTTATATATGGAAGATTTTTTTCTTCTTCTTTTCAAATCGAATTTTCAGTGACACACGATGCGCAAATTTGGTATCAAAAGATGCGCAAGACTCTAAGGAAAAAAGTCATGAAGTGGCATCGTAAAATATTTAAGCTATATGAAGTAATCACGAAAATAGAGGAGGGGGCTAAATCAGCCCCCCAGTCTTTATACGATTAAGGACTGTGTCAGAATTGAAAAAATGAAATAGATGAATTATATAATAACAGAAAGCTTATAAGCCATAGATTAAAGTAATTACAATGATATCTATTTTAGTGTCTGTGGGAGGAGTTACAAGCTCTCTGAAAACTCAAAATCTAAAGCTTTGAAAATCGGAAGTTGTCGACCTAAAAAATAGAGGGGTGGGGAAAATGAGCTTTTAATTTGCTTTTGTGCACTACTGAAAGGGAAAATAGTTCATTTAGTATTCCTTTATGTTGGTATTCCACGTTCATTCAGCTTTACATTGATATAAAATTGATATTTTCATTTTAGACTCGTTGAGATACATGTATATGGTGCTCTATCACAGTGTGGTTTAGTGTGGTGGTTTTCTTGTGTGTACTAAATGAATGCAAAATGTGAAATCCAGGGGGGTGTTTCACAAAGACTAAGATCAACTTTAAGTTGGACTTAACTATGGCAGGCCATTCATGCCACTGGTTGCTCCCACCATTGGTCTCTCAATTATGATCTTTCGATAATATTTTTTCCTTCAATAATGAACTATCAAAAAAGGTAAATTCTGTAGATTTGTGACCACGATTTGTACGTCCCTTGAGAAACCAATGCCAGGAATGGTTAGAGGAACTAGTGGCATAAACGGCCTGCCATAGTTAAGTCCAACTTAAAGTCGATCTTAGTCTTTGTGAAACACCCCCAGTACTTGTAAAAAAAAAATATTTAAAAACCGTATAATGTGGCTTATGTGAAGAAGCCTTTGAATGGGGCCTTTTTTTAATCGTCATGAAAACTTCTTCCTTTTATATTTTCCACTGATTTTAAATTTTCGTTCTCTAGGGAATTCCATCTCAGACAAATGGCAGTGCTTGAAATCTCCACCAACAGTCCCTCCCAGCTGATGGGTCAGACCTCCCCATCGTCATTATCGACTAGTCCACCTTCACCAACCCTTGTTGAGCTGTTTCTGCAGGGAAGTGGAGGGGGCTATGTCCGCTCCATTCTGGCAAAAAGGGCAAACAGGAGAATGGAGGGACTGCAGAACTGGGGAAAATTGTACCCTGCTGCGATGAAGGCAATTGCTCAATTGATGTATCCTTTTCATGTGTGCATTTGATTTTTACATTGGAATCCAAATGTTTGTTTGAATGTCAGGTTCTGTACCTGATAGCGTCTGCTCAGAGTCAAAAGGAGGTGAACTCCTATCCTTTAACACAGAGCTAATGTCCTAGGGTAAATCCTCATTTCCAAGTCCCTTGAAGAGGACTCAAAGCCGTTTGTCCCGTGCTTCATTAATATGGTTGTCATCAGCTCAGTTGATTGGTTATTTCCTTGACCTTTGACCCTGATCAGTTGGCCAATCAGTGCTAACTTCCTGTTTGCCGAGTACCTGATGACAAAGTGCCAGTATACTCAACTTCAGGTAAGACAACGTTTTCAAAGTCTTGTCGTTAATATGTAATGGTCTTCTTCAGGTCCTACTGTGAATGTGTTATTACTACATCAAAGCCCTGTCTCATAAAGAGTTGCGATTGATCCAAATCAATCGCAAGTCCTCTAATCAATCGCAAAATTTGCAGTCTTCTATCTCTAATGTATTTATCAATCGCAAATAAGTGACGATTAATATCAACTCTTTGTAAGACGGGGCCCAGATGCACCTCTAATTCTTCAACTCTCTCTTCCCAGGGTTACATCCGTCTCCTGTCCCCGTGGTGCGAGTGGAACGCTGCGTCCCGTCAGTTTCTCCTGGCTCATTGCTACCTCAACACCGGGGAGCCTGTCAAAGCCTTGGGGTGCTTCCAGGAGGCCAGTCAAAGGATCGGGGCAGAGGATTTCTTGCTGAACAGACTTCTGAGGACCACGGAACTACAGGGAAAGAAACTTGAGACTCTCTATCACCTCAAGGTAAGTGGATAATGAAAGATGCAGAGAGAGAGAGAAGTGGTTAAAACTAAGCGATAGAGAGAGTGAGAGAGAAACAGACAGACAGATAGACTGACAACAAGAAAGGCAAACTAAGCAGATTGTCTCTGAGGATTTCTTGTTGAACAGACCTCTGACTACAGAACTACAGGGAAAGAAACTTAAGACTCTCTATCACCTCAAGGTAAGTGGAAAATGAAAGATGCAGAGAGAGACAGAGAGAGAAGTGGTTAATACTGAGCGAGAGAGAGAGTGAGAGAGAAACAGATAGACTGACAGAAAGAAAGGCAAACTAAGCAGATTGTCTCTGAGGATTTCTTGTTGAACAGACCTCTGACTACAGAACTACAGGGAAAGAAACTTGAGACTCTCTATCACCTCAAGGTAAGTGGAAAATGAAAGATGCAGAGAGAGAGAAGTGGTTAAAACTGAGCGATAGAGTGAGAGAGAACCAGACAGACAGATAGACTGACATAAAGAAAGACAAACTAAGCAGATTGTTGCTAAGGATTTCTTGTTGAACCGACCTCTGACTACGGAACTACAGGGAAAGAAACTTGAGACTCTCTATCACCTCAAGGTAAGTGGAAAATGAAAGATGCAGAGAGAGAGAGAGAAGTGGTTAAAACTGAGCGATAGAGAGAGTGAGAGAGAAACAGACAGACAGATAGACTGACAGAAAGAAAGGCAAACTAAGCAGATTGTCTCTGAGGATTTCTTGTTGAACAGACCTCTGACTACAGAACTACAGTGAAGGAATCTTGAAGGAGGTTTTTAAGATTTTGAGAGAAAGATGACAGATTTTGAAAGAGATGTGGGATGGCGTCTGGTGCTTTCAGGAGGCTAGTTGGAGAATCTGTGCTGAAGATTTCTTATTGAGCGTGCTGGTGAGGACTACAGAACTCCAAGGAAAAAAAACCTTTCAATCTTTTTTAATTGTTATCAAGTTACGTTTTGGATGTATGCCAAAAAAACTCTGCAAATAACTGAAATTTGATGTAGAAAATCACTCATTGTTTTGCATGCGACTTTCTTTTTATCTGGAGCACTTGCAAAATTCTTCAATTTTCACTTTTTTTGTTTTCTTTTTTTACAGGTGATTGGTCTATTAGAGCAGTTTGAATTAAGAGAGCTTGTTATCTCCCTGGCTAAGACAGCCCTCAGTGCCGCTGACACAGATGACCAAAATTTGGTAATATTACTGTCTTTCATTGTGTATTTTTCACTCACATTTTTTCACTTGCATTCTTTTTAAAGGCATTGTTTAAAGAGAAGGTTCATTGATTTTAAAAACTAACTTTATTGTCATTATTGCATAGGTGACACTTTGATTGGACAAGGTTATCGAAATTCAATGCTTGGAAATATTCGCAGTAATGATTATTATCAATTACAAAAGGCTTAAAAACAGCCCCGGCATAGCACCTGAAAAGCTCTCCGATCGCTGCTGAGATGTGTGACGTCACATGTTGAACATGATTTGCACAAGCAGACGATGTCCCATGACATCTCACACATTTTCAGTGCCTGGTTTGTCATCTTTTCTTCAGTTATTTCTCTTACTTCACTACCGTCAGGCTAAATGTTTAATATATTGCTTCACTCTAAACCCCGCGCATGGTATTATTTTGATGAAAAATGCAGCGATAAAAAAATTAAGGAATCCGTCGCTTGAAAACAAAATAAGACGCCATTGTATTTTCAGCTGCTACACCGCGGTATGTTCGGCGTTTTAAGAGGGAACAAATGCCGTAATGCTATCATTCCGGGGGTCTTTTAATTTGAAAGTGTGGTTTCTTTGATTGTTCATTAACCCTATCCTGCATATTTACAAACAAAAGAATTTAGTTAGCAGAATCGGTTTCATATCATTTTTTGAATGGTGTAAAATTCCATCACATTTATATACACTAAAGTCATTATAATTTGAGAAATAACAGCATTGCAATTATGTTCATTCTTTATGGGATGTCGTCTGCTTGGGCAGGATTGGTTCATATTGTGACGGCATTGAAACATCGTTATTCTTCTGGCAAATCTCTCGCATATCCCGATGCTATGGAGGTGGTTTTATTTGTATTTTTATAAATTACCCGATATGTAGTTGACCTAAAACTTGTACGATGGCCATCTGTTAGCTTACCAGTTTCTAGTAATACGTTATTTGCCATTTTTGTGATTTTCTTTGAACCCGCACTTTAAAAATCTTAAATCTGAGATGCACGGCCCTACGTGTTATCAGTGTCTGTGATATGGTGTAATATTGAAGCCCTAAAAAATTTGCACTTCAAAACGATCAAGAAGTGCCTCAAAAAAGTAAAAACCTTTGAGTGACCGGTTTTACCATACTCGTTTTCCCCAATAGACTGTAGTGTTATGAAAACCGTTAGGAAAACGCAAAATTTGGTTTCGATTTCCAATCATAAATATCTTGATAATCAGACAGGCGATCGGCTTGTAAAAGTCATGGGGTTCCTGACTGACCTAAAGGTTTATACTTATCATTGCAGCATGAACTAAATCCAGGATTTTGTTTCAGAATCTGAGACAAAGTTCCCAGATCCCTTTAAAGCCCCTCTGCACTAGTTTGGCCAGGAGGGATTGGAGGGATTAGCATGGTCACTGACAGGTGGTTATCTCATCAACTCAGCTCTCAATTAACATCAGAAAAAGAGGATCATGGGGGATCATGGGGGATCATCGGGGATCATCGGGCACCGCTTAGGCATTGTTTTCTATATAGAGGGATAAAGTAGCTACAAGTAGTGCAGAAAGTCTTTCTCTTTCTGCGTTCATCTTTTTCATTTTCTTTTTCATTTCTACTTTATTAGTCTTTGTTTTTTTTTTTTGGGGACTGATCTGTTTCATGTTCATGTTTTTGTTAGTATTATCACTTTAATAATATGTTTGAAATTTGTTTCTGTTTAAATATATTTCTTTACATCACATTTAGATGTGAGGTGGAAATTTCCTTGGTGTAATTATATTCAAATTTATCTGAATATATTAAACGAATATTAAAATATAAATACCACATTTCAATTTAAGTGAAATCGTTATGTGTAAAAAAAAAAAAAAAATGCAACGATAGACACACAAACATATGACTTATCTATTTTTAAGTGCTTGCTCGAAATGATGCTGGTCATGTTTCACAGCCCGTATCCGGACACCAACCCCCTGGACATCCACCCCCTGGATAACCACCCCTAGGATAACTACCTCCCACACAACTACCCCCTAGGACAACCACCCTCTAGGACAACTACCCCCTAGGACAACTACCCCCCAGACAACTACCCCCTAGGATAGTTGTCCAAGGGATAGTTGTCCTAGAGGATGGTTGTCCTAGGGGGTAGTTGTCCTAGAGGGTGGTTGCCCTACGGGGTAGTTGTCCTAGGGGGTAGTTGTCCTAGAGGGTGTTTACCCTAGGGGTGGTTATCCGGGGGGTGGTTGTATGGGGGGTAGATGTCCTAGAACCTTCACAGCCTGCCCTTTGGGCGACAGTCACCCTTCAACCATTTATCTTCCTACGAATCAGCTGTCCAAATTTACTTTGTAAATTTCTTCACAATCAGTGGACAGACTACAAAGGTCTGAAGAAGCTTTGCAGTACGGCAAGCGAAACGGATTGTAAAGAAAGAACTATTTTTCGAATTTTTCGTCATTTTTTGTTTGTTTATTTTTACAGCCGACACTCTGGGTGAAGATCTTCAAATACCATCTGGAGCTGGGTCACAACGATGAGGCCTACTCAGCTATGACCTCTAACCCTGACCCTGAAAGGTGAGAGGTCAAAGGTCAAGCCTAAATACAGTCAATTCTGCATAACTCAAAGTCTCACAAGTCAGATGTTTCTAGTTTTGGACCAAACCATGCAATACATGTGTTTTACACTTCCTAAGTTGAGTTTTAGATCAGTCAAACTATTTTTTGCTGTCCCAACAGATTTGAATCATGCGGAGTTAACTGTATTGACTTATATTTTTTTCTGATGCCACCTGTGTCCAAACAAAACTTGTGATTTACTGGGTCTATTATTTGCATTCATCATCCTAAATGTTTGATATCACCCCCAATTTTATTAATGGAATGATCTTACCCACACTGACATAACCACAAGTGGGAGAGACCATTTCATGGGATGGGGTAATTCAAAATGTAATCTTGGGGAAAATGTGCCATCAGTTTGACTTGGAGAAGAAATATTGGGTCGTACATTTCACCTTTTCCATTGTTTTGATCATTTTCTCTCAGCATACCACGCCCCCCTCCCCCCAGAGATATGAATGAAATTAAAGATATAATACCTTTTGTCGACAGATGAAAGCAATGTGCTTTAATTTTGTTTTGTCTATGAACAATTAACAACTTAATTATTCATACCCTTACCAAGTTAAGTATGTGAACATTTGATATGTCCAGATTTATGTTTCTTGAGAATGCGACATATTAAAGCTTACTTCTGAAATATTCAACAAAGGCCCCAATTCGACATGTCCACCTTTCATTCTTGAGTTACAAAAAATATAAAATTTACAAGGGGTTTGAATAATTTAGATCTTAACTGTAAATTTGGACAATTGACTTGTTGATATCTGAACCAATGTACATTTTTCTATAGTTATAGTATACAAGTTCAATACAATCTATATTACTTTGTATTTGATTCCTTGAGCAGTTTACTATAAGATGGAAGACTTGATAGTTATTTGTGATGTCTTTTTTTTTCTTCTACAGACGGAGGGACTGTTTACGTCAATTTGTGGTGGTGTTGTGTGAACAGAAGCATATGAAACAGCTCTGTCAATATCCTTACATTGATCTACATGATGAGGTCATTATTCTTTCTTTCAATGAAAGACTTTATTTATTCAATCATTCATAAACAAAAGCAACTCAATCAATTTGAACAAATATGGCAGAGTGGTTAGCTTACAGCAGTTTTAGAAGTGTCAAATTATCTACTGATAAAGCAAACTTATTGTTTATAATATAAAGAACTTCATAAAAACGTTTCAGCATATTCTTGAAAGAATTTAAATATAATCATATGACTCTCCTTTGCATTTTGTAGACAATGTTTTGAGAGACCTGGGGGTGTTTCACAAAGACTAAGATCGACTTTTAGTTGGACTGAACTATGGCAGGCCATTCATGCCACTGGTTGCTCTCACCATTGGTGCAAACCCCATCGCATAAAACAGAAATTACATTGGGAGATCGAGCATTTGCATGCGCTGGCCCCAAACTGTGTAATAACTTACCATTAGAGATGTCTGTCAATCCAATTTTCAGGCTTGTTCATTTTTATTTCTTTTAAATAATTTTTGATATGCGTTTTTTTTTTAATGCTGGACAATTTCAAAGATAGAAAACTATGTTCAATCATTTCGTATTTTTATCTTGACTAAAAACTGTACCACTCTTTGTTCATTTAATTTTTAAACACCAAAATATAAACATGTGTTGTTAGATTTATCGATCAGCTATCTGCCTCGTTTTCGCCCGGCAGAGCCCTTATAAAGCCACGCAAACCTGTCTACAATGGCCACTATTTGTGTTTCCATTAGGTGGTCGCTATAGACAGGTTTGACTGAATTATTATCATTAATGTGTGCATGGCGCAGGAGACAGAAAGAGTATATGTATGTATATATTTATCTCTGATTAAGTTGTATTTTAAGGAGACTGGAAAACAGAATATTGGTTGCAATCGATATCTCCATTCCTGTTTTGGTTTACCCCGTCCGATGAAATGGTCTCTCCCACTTATGGTTATGTCAGTGTGGGTAAGATCATATCATTAATGAAATTGGGGGTGCTATCAATTTAGTGATTATCCATTGAGTATTTGTTTTTGTTTTGTATAGATTGTGAGCATCATCGAGTCAAGAGCAAGGTCTGTAGATCTACTAACCATCAACTACTATGATCTACTCTTCGCGTTCCATACCATCAGAGGAAACTATCGACAGGGTGAGATATTTTTGTCTATCTATCCTCTCTCTCTCTTTCTGTCTATCTTTTTCTTTTTGTCTATCTCTCTCTCTCTCTCTTTATATTTCTGTCTCTTCCTCCCTCTCTCTCTCTCTCTTTCTTTCTACTTCTGTCTCTTCCTCCCTCTCTCTCTCTCTTTCTTTCTACTTCTGTCTCTTCCTCCCTCTCTCTCTCTCTCTTTCTTTCTACTTCTGTCTCTTCCTCCCTCTCTCTCTCTTTCTACTTCTTCTCTTCCTCCCTCTCTCTCTCTCTCTTTCTACTTCTGTCTCTTCCTATCTCTCTCCCTTTCTCTCTCTTTCTTTCTTTCTATTTCTGTCTCTTCCTCTCTCTCTCTCTCTCTCTCTTCCTCTCTCTCTCTTCCTTTCTACTTCTGTCTCTTCCTCCCTCTCTTTCTTTCTACTTCTGTCTCTTCCTCCCTCTCTCTCTCTCCCTCTCTCTCTCTTTCTACTTCTGTCTCTTCCTCCCTCTCTCTCTCTCTTTCTTTCTACTTCTGTCTCTTCCTATCTCTCTCCCTTTCTCTCTCTTTCTTTCTTTCTATTTCTGTCTCTTCCTCTGTCTCTTCCTCTGTCTCTCTCTCTCTCTCTCTTCCTTTCTCTCTTCCTTTCTACTTCTGTCTCTTCCTCTCTCTCTCCCTCTCTCTCTCTCTTTCTTTCTATTTCTGTCTCTTCCTCTCTCTCTCTTTCTTCCTTTCTACTTCTGTCTCTTCCTCTCTCTCTCTCTCCCCCCTCTCTCTCTCTCTCTCTTTCTCCCTCTTTCGCTTACTCTCTCTGTTTTCATGATTATCTCTTCCTATCTCTCTTGCTTGATATGTTAAAAAATCATTCACTTTGGACCGCTTTTCAAGACTTTTCCAACAGGTCTGTAGAACACATTTAAAGGAATATTTGATGGTTTTTTTACCTGACTGCTAAGAAAGCATGTGTATGCTTGTAAGTACGGTAAGCAATAAGGGGACCAATAGCTTTAAGGCCTCTTCGAGGGACTTAGTAATGAGGATTAATGTCTTACCGAAGGGCATGAGCTCATTGGCAAACCCTCGAGCCATCGTGTAGAAAGGCCTCTATTTGTAACTTTTTTTGTTGTTCTTACCCCTCTCCACGCTCAGCTGGCAGCGTGATGTACGAGCAAGCGACCCGGCTCGCTCAGGAGGTCATCGGCGTGGAGAGTCTGAACAGACAAGCATGCTGCTACCTCGCCGCCATGAACTCCCTCAGATTACTGCATCCAGACAATGCTTGGATTATCAAGCCTGCAGTCAGCGAAATGGAGGGCATTGTAAGTAAGCCTGTACGCTTGTTAGGGTAAAATATAGATGCGGATGAGAGAATTGAAATTACTTTACTTCGCAAGGTGATTTTTAAGATGCATAGTAGTGGGCTCTCATGGGGAATTTCAGGTGTTTACCCAATAACAGGGGAGTGTTTCACAAAGACTAAGATCTACTTTAAATTCGACTTAAATATGGCAGGCCGTTCATGCCACTGGTTGCTCTCACCATTGGTCTCTCAATTATGATCTTTAGATAATATTTTTCCCTTTAATAATGAATTATCAAAAAATATAAATTCTGTAGATTTGTGACCATGATTTGTATGTCCCTTGAGAGACCAATGCCAGTAAATGGTGAGAGCAAACAGTGGCATGAACGGCCTGCCATAGTTAAGTCCAAATTAAAGTCGATCTTAGTCTTTGTGAAACGCTCCCCATGTGTGTATCAGGTGTTGTCAATCATCAGGTTTAGCCTTCAGTTTATGGCCAACAGGCCTTGTGTAATGCTTTGACTTTTCACCTCACCCGAAGACTCTTTGAGAGACTAGGGGGTATTTCCTGATAGGCCTACGGGTTTGCTGTGTGCAGACTTGTACATCCATTAATGGTATTTCCACCAAGTCTGGTGTCAGCAAATTATGGCCCTCTGCACATGGAAACCCATGACCCTCTCCCTTTAACATACAATTGTGTAGCATCATCAATCATCAATTTAAAATGTGTATTTCTAGATTGGTTTGTAGTGTAAAGAATAGCCCTCTGGGTGGTGTTTCACAAAGATCCTAAGTTGAACTTATCTCTAAGTTGGACTTAAAAATTATGGAAAGCCGTTAGCATCTATGAAAATATTTTTAAAAAGTAATTTTAAAAGGCATAATATGCTGATTCAAATCATTCATATTTTCTATTATCAAGGAGATTTCATGTTCTTGATGTGGAATTTATAAAAAGTGTAAAATACTTGAATTTTTGCTTTTGAATATATTTTATTTTAAGGCTACAAACGGCTCTCAATAACTTTTAAGTCCAACTTAGAGTTAAGTTTGACTTAGGATCTTTGTGAAACACCCCCCTGAATTACATCCAATGATCAATGAGGGTGTTATATGTGTCTTTTTTGTGTGTTTTGTTTGTTTTTACTGTCCTAATGTAGTTCACCCATCTACTCTGATTGATTTTACAATCAACATTTAAATTATTCATACCCTTACCAAGTTTAGTATGTGAAAAATTGATTTGTCCTGATTCATGTTTCTTGAGAATGTGTCATATTAAAGTTTGCATCTAACAGCAGAGATGCCAACCAGTACGATTAAATCGTATTTAGTAGGATATTAAGAGTGAAATACGATAATACGATTTCACCTCGTAAAATACGATTTTTTTTTTTTTTTTTTTTTTTTAAACCATAAAAACCGCTGAATCACATAGAAACATGTACAAGTAAACCCCGGAACCCCAACAAAAACTTTGCTTTACAAGTTTAAAAAATTTTGATTTTTTGAATTTTTTCTTTTCTTTTTTTTTTTTTTGCCAACACCATACTACGAACAGTACGAAGGATCGTCTCTGAAAACCCACGCGATTTTACTTCAAGTTGCTGTTGAAAGCGCCTATTTGTGCTTTTGAATTTTTGACAAATAATTGAAACAATGTAATTTTTAAAACTAAAGATGACAGACAAATATTCCTCCAAGTCCAAACAAAAATCCGAAGATTTGGTCCCAGTTTCTGAGTGGTGAGTTGACAGTGACACCCTGTGTATGATTGAGCTGGGAAACATTTTTACCCATGCCGGTGCTCTTCTGGCACGGGTGATCGGGGTAAAAAAAAATAAATAAAAAATGGCGGCCGAGTATTCGAGTACGAGAAATCGTACTCGAGTAGTTGTCTACAGTGCGAGTACTCGAGTATTCGAGTACTTGTTGCAGCCTTATTATGTAAAAACGCAAAAAACATCCAATTTACAAGGGGTATGAATAATTCAGTTGTGAACTGTGCATGAGTTATCTATTACCAATGTTGTTAGTTGTTCATGTCAAAGACTGGTACCTATCCCTTCTCATGGCAGAAAACTGAAGACATGAATGGAGCGTCACCCAAAAGAGACTATGAAGGCACCCCTCTCGATGAACCAGGTATTTCCTTCTTTTTTTTCCTTCTTTTTTTCCTCTTTAAATAAAGTCTTTAGTTCCTTTTTCTCAAAGCATAAAACAGTATAAGCAAATGTACAAATTGATGGATCCATGCATTTGATAAAGAAAGGTACAATGAAAAACAGGATTCTAGTATTTCCTTGTAGCTTTTCTCTGTGGTGATGTCGCAAAAGCAGAACTATAAACACAATTCCAAAGACATTCAAAATATCAACTCTAGGCCAATTTCAATACACCATCGTATTGCCCATAGTAATCGTGTCACAGTAATGTTTGCTCATACCAAAAGGTGATGCACATGGCTATTGCAATTGCCGTAGGTTGATTTTCCACAAATACTCAAACAGCTACAGCATTAAAGGGATTGGGTATCTTTGTCTCAGATTCTTAACAAAATCCTGGATTTAGCTCACGCTGCAATCATAATTATAAACCTTTAGGTCAGTCAGGAATCCCATGACGTTTACAAGCCGATCGCCCATCTGATTATCAAGATATTTATGATTGGAATTCAAAATTTCAAAACCATTTTCCCAACAGTTTTCATAACACTACAGTCTATTGTGGAAAATGAGAAAGGTAAAACCGGTCACTCAAAGATTTTTACTTTTTTGAGGCACTTCATGATCATTTTGAAGCGCAATTTTTTTAGGGCTTCAATATTACACCATATCAGGGACACTGATCACACGTAGGGCCATGCATCTCAGATTTGGCATTGTTAAACAATGCCTTTAAAACCAACAAACTCCAAATTTTTGTCTGTGATTGAATCTCTCCTTCACCTCCTCATTCTGTGCATGTGTATCTATGTACATGATAATGAATGTGTAAGTGTTTCATAATAGTTAACATTCGTAACAAAGGATTCTCCTAATTGTTCATTTTGTGATAATAAACCTGAGACTTATCTAACGGTACCTCTTTTCATTGAATGTCAGACTGTAAAACCCATTTGGGATGATACCATTGAAACTATTAATCAGAAGATTAGTAAAGTAGTGAATTTTTCAATATTTGAAAGAATGTTTGGCTATGAAAAGGATATGTTTTTGACCTATTTATTTCTCATGCTTATATGCTACATTTATTTATGCAAATTTCAAAGTAAAAATCCCAATTTTCAAGGTTTCAGAACTTACATTGACTATAATAAAGATCTTGAATATCGTATTGCAAAAAAGAAAAACAAATTGCCCTTGCACTTAAAAAAATGGAAGTTTGTTTTATAATGTTGTATAGGTACATGTGCATATATATCACATACGATGTTGATTTCGGTCAGCTGAAATTTTATCTCCATATCAGCGCCTTTGATTAGGGGCCTAGATATAATAAGGTCTAATAATCAATTGATGATTATTAGGATTATTTATGATTAAATTGTTTTGTAGACCAAACAGCAATAAACCCTGCAGGGCACATAGTGGTATGACTTGGATGATAATGGTGACAATTTTTTTTTTTTTTTTTTTTAGTTCTGAGGCGCAGAGTTGACGTTCTGGAACTAGGAGACTTGGAGAAGGAATATCAGCTGACATCTGCCAGGCTCAAACTAGCCAATCACCAGCCTGATATGGTTCATGTGACAAGTAAGCTTCCTTCTCATTGGTCGATTGTATCACTTATGTGAAAATGAAAGTTTGTAAGAGGTTCTGAAAAGGAACTAGACATTTTGTTTTTACGATTTTCAAATGTGATCCGTTACTGTCCCTCCCAACCATTTGATGAGAATTAAATTTCTTGATGAATGTTTTTGGCATACTCAAATAAGTTTATAATTATTTGTGTATATGTAAAAGGACTATTCTTACCAATAATAGATGGCAAAGGTTTTCAATGAACCAGGGTCAGGCATGTTTTTAAAGGGATTGGGTATCTTTGCCTCAGATTCTAAACAAAATCCTGGATTTAGCTCATGCTGCAATCATAATTATAAAACTTTAGGTCAGTCAGGAATCCCATGACTTTTACAAGCCAATCGCCTGTCTGATTATCAAGATATTTATGATTGGGAATCAAAATTTCAAAAAATGTTTTCTCAACGGTTTTTATAAGATTTTTATAACACTACAGTCTATTGGGGAAAATGAGTATGGTAAAACCAGTCGCTCAAAGATTTTTACTTTTTTGAGGTACTTCATGATCATTTTGAAGCGCAAGTTTGTTAGGGCTTCAATATTACACCATATCACAGACACTGATAACACGTAGGGCCATGCATCTCGGATTTGTAAAACTGGAAACATTGTTAAACGATGCCTTTAATGTAGTCATATTTCTTATTATATACTGCATATGAAGGTTCTAGGCCTGTGATCATGCTCACAGGATTTATCTACTGGGTGCAAGCCTAAAGAATTCTTTACAACAGTTGAAACATCATCCAGAAAACTCAACGTTCAAATGTGTTTCATTGAATGCTAATTCATTATCATATAGCATCTCGGATGTCGGTTGAAGAGACAGTGAGTTTCTTGGTTCAGAGTGGCCTTTATGACACAGCTATCGATGTCTGCAAGACGTTCAGATTGCCTCTTACTGCGGTGTTTGAGAATCTGGCTCATAGGTAAGATGTGAGGATGATGATGATGATGAAGACTAATGATGAAGGGTATAGTGAGTTTCTTGGTTCAGAGTGGCCTTTATGACACAGCTATCAATGTCTGCAAGACGTTCAGATTGCCTCTTACTCCGGTGTTTGAGAACCTGGCTCACATGTAAGATGTGGGTGAGGATCGTGGTGGTGATGGTGATGATGGTGGTGGACTGGTGGTGATGGTAATGATGGTGGTGGTTATAGTGATGATGATAATGCTGATGATGACATGATGAATGAAATAAAGATCAATTACAAAAATTTATAAAACAAATGATGGTGGTGGTGATTGTGATGGTGATTGTGATGGTGGTGATGTTGATGATGATGATGGTGGTGGTGATGAGAATGATGGTGGTGATGATGATGGTGTTGGTGGTGATCATATAATGATGTTAATTGTGAAAGGGACAGTGAGTTTCTTGGTTTAGAGTGGGCTCTATGACACAGCTATCATTGTCTGCAAGACAATCAGATTGCTCCAGTATCTGGGTCATAGGTAAGGTGTGGTGAGGAGCATTATTGTGGTGGTGATGATGATGACAACGATGGTGGTACAAAATACTTTTCTTCTGATCTGTCTTTCACTCTTTGACTTTTCTTATTATTCCATATTTTATTTTCATGTTTTATCTTCCCCTTGCACTTCATCTCTATCATCTTCTTCTTCTTCTTCTTCTTCTTCTTCTTCTTCTTCTTCTGCTTCTTCTTCTGCTTCTTCTTCTGCTTCTTCTTCTTCTTCTTCTTATTCTTCTTCTTCTCCTTCATCTTCTTCTTCTTCCTCTTCTCCTACATCTTCCTCTTCTTCTCTCTCTCTCTCTCTCTCTTTCTCTTTTCTTCTCTGTCTCTGTATGTCTGCCTGTCTCTCTCTTGCCTACGTTCTGATTGTATATTATCATTCTCTTCTAGATGTGTGAAACTATCCCGTAATGGGGCCGACAGCGAGACCTGGAAGTGGCTTGCCACCAATGACATAGGCTCCCTCAACTTGGGGCGAGAAGCTACGTAAGTACAGTCAAACTTGCTTAAGCGACCAGCTGTATAGAAAGACCACCTGTCTATATAAAGACCACATTTTCTGTTTCCTTTGAAAAGTGTTTTCATTGAAACATATACTAAATGAACCTCTACATAAAGACCACCTGCCTGTCAAGAATTACTCGTCTCCCTTGAGCAGTCTTTATATACAGGGGGGTGTTTCACAAAACTTGTCATCAGTGACAAATGACAGTTTTTGTTATAACCTACTGAAATCCTTGCTTCTGATTGGTTATCAGCAGATTTGTCACTGATTTTTGTCATTTGTCATTGAAAAAAAGGCTTTGTGAAACACCCCCAGGTTTCACTAAGCCATCATCTTAATCACAAACCCTTTTGAGAAATGTACTTCAGGGCATTGTTAATAGCCTATAGTGAGTTGATGGGTACCCGGTAGGAAGAAATTCCTGGGGAGTGTTTCACAAAGACTAAGATCAACTTTAAGTTGGACTTAACTATGGCAGACCGTTCATGCCACTGTTTGCTCTCACCATTATGATCTTTAGATAATATTTTTTCCTTCAATAATGAATTATCAAAAACTATAAATTCTGTAGATTTGTGACCTTGATTTGTACATCTCTTGAGAGACCAATGTCAGTAAATGGTGAGAGCAAACAGTGGCATGAACGGCCTGCCATAGTTAAGTCCGACTTAAAGTCGATCTTAGTCTTTGTGAAACACTCCCCTGGAATGCTCGAGTGCCGTCTCATGGTAGCTCGGCTAAAGCCAGGGTAATAATATGATTCCAGGCCCTCAGGTAGAACAGTATTAATTATTAATACTGATGAGGCTACCCTGGGTAAACAAAACATATTATTATTATTATTATTATTATTATTATTATTATTATTATTATTATTGTTATATTATTATTATTATTATTATTATTATTATTATTATTATTATTATTATTATTATTATTATTATTATTATTATTATTATTATTATTATTATTATTATTATTATTATTATTATTATTATTATTATTATTATTATTATTATCATTATCATTATTATTATTATTATTATTATCTATTATCTATTATTTATTATTTATTATTATTATGATTATATTATTATTATTATTATTATTATAACACGTCATAAACATCATATCAATGAAAAAAAAAGAAGAGGTTTTTGCATTCATGCTCAACAAAGAATGGGAAAAATCCAGAAATTATGAATAAGTGGCGAAAAAAATCTTTGCCAAGCAATTGGGGATCCGTCCAAATATGAGTCCCTGGCCGAGGCTCCCACAGACTTGACTTTGGTCAAAGCAAGAAAAGTATGGGTGGATAAATGTTTTTTTTTTTAATTGCTCATTTCATTGCTTGACATGAATTGCAAATATTGTAAAGGTGTTGTGGTCTAGTGGATAAATCTCTGGACTGTGAACGACAAGGTACGGGGTTCAAATCCCTCCCGCAGCACTAACGTCCTTTGGCAAGGCATTAATGTTCAATTGCCACACTCGACCCAGGTGTAGTAAGTGGTAGGATTCATTCCTTGAATGCACTGAACGCTACGGTTGCCGGAGCTAAAGTGGACGTTTTAATATCCACAGGCGGTCTCCTGCCTTTTTCAATTTTGAAATGATTTGTCAACTAGGTGTTTTTTTGAAAGGTAATTTATTTGATTGATTAATGTTATGAAATGATTACATATTAATATATTTAAACTTTTGTTGATGATATATATTTAACACCTAGTTTGTATATTACTTTGTATTATGTTAAAAAATGCAGAAATAGATGAAATCACAATCAAACAATGTCCTATGGAGGTGGATAGAGATGTTATAATGTAATATGCGCTATACAAGAACAGTATATTAATATTATTATTATCGTTTCATTCTTGTTCATGTAGAGCTGCTGAGTTAGCGTGGCACCTTCTTCAGACGTATCTAGAGAGGTACGATCAGAAAGGGGATCATCTTCACTTCAAGACGGTGATCAAGAAACTACTCTCTCTAGGCTTCAAGCTACCACAATGGATCATCAACTCATACAAGGTAGGATGTGGTGGTGATGGTGGTGGTGGTAATGATGATGGCAGTGGTGGTGTTGATGAAGATGATCATGATGGTAGTGGTGATGATGATGGCGGTGGGGGTGATGATGATGATATTTGTGATGGCGGTGGTATGTTTCTTCTGCTGGTGGTGCTTCTCCCGGAGGTGATGATGAAGGCAGTGGTGGTGGTGGTGGTGATGATGATATTTGTTATGGCGGTGGTGATGATGATGATGATGATGGTGATGATGGTAGTGATGGGGATTATAAAGAGAGATCATCTTTACTTCAAGATATAGAAACTACTCTCTCTAGGCTTCCAGCTACCACAATGTATCATTAACTCATACAAGGTACGATGTAGTGATGGTGGTGATTAATTAATTAATTTATTTATCTATTTATTCATTAAGTCTCCTTTTTACCACGGTGGTTATATCAGTGATATCAACATTGATAGTAGGGATGGTGGTGGAGATGATGGTGATTGCGATGATGATGGTGGTTAGTGGTGATGATGATGATGGTGATATTGAAGAGGATGATGATGACGATGATGGTGCTGATTATGACGATATTGATGATGATGATGATGTTCATGATGATGTTCATGAGGATGATAATGATGATGGGGATGATGATGATTACAACGACAATACTGGCCTACCTTCATTTATTACATGGGTTAAATAACAGTAAGTAGCTTTTGGTCAACGAACTTTGACTTAGCATTTCCTTTTGTTCCTCGTCAACCTTTGATATCACAAGATCTTGCTAGCAATGATTTATTTGTTTTGCTGTAAAATGTATTTCAGCTTTAATTTGATATTTTAAATTCATTCCTCAGAAACTTGACCCTGGCAACCTGTTGTTGCTCTACATAACCTTTGACCTTTTGGAAGAAGCTGCCAATTTAGGCGTTGAGTTCATTGATGCGATCCTCGGCAAAGGAGTAGAATACTTTGGCCTCAAGGTAGGTTTTTTAACCTTGCAATTTTCTTAGTATTTAAACACTGGAATGGTCAACAAGGGGTTTTAACATGTAACAGTAGCAGGGGTGTTTCACAAAGACTAAGATCGACTTTAAGTTGGACTTGTTTGCTCTCACCATTATGATCTTTAGATAATATTTTTCCTTCAATAATGAATTATCAACAAATGTAAATTCTGTAGATTTGTGACCATGATTTGTACGTCCTTTGAGAGACCAATGCCAGTAAATGGTGAGAGCAACCAGTGGCATGAATGGCCTGCCATAGTTCAGTCCAACTTAAAGTCGATCTTAGTCTTTGTGAAACACCCCCCTGATGCGTCTCTTCCTGACACTACATTACGCTGAGCTACCCAAATGATGATGTTTTACTGTTACAGTGGAAACTTGTTATAACGAGGTCCTTAGGACCAAGGAAATTACCTTGTTATATATGGAATCTTGTTATATCAGGGTTAAAAAAAACATAAGGATATAAAGAGCTGGGACCAGCAAAATCACCCTGTTTTAACAGATACTACGTTGTATCACAGCTCTTTATATTATTATTATTATTATTATTATTTATTCGGCAAAGACAAAGAAAATTCAGTGAATACAAAACAAGAGTACATTTGGAAGAGAGTCACATGGATGCCGGGAAAAGAAAAAAATTAACTTAATAATTATAACCCGAAGGTCTTCCTTTCCAATCCTTGTGACTTTACATAAATGGTAAAAATAAAATGGTGAGGTATAACAATTTATGAATCACTGTGTAATCAACAATAATCATTGACAGGATTTTTTTTTTGTTTTTAATTTAAAAAATACCCCCCACCCCCAAAACAGAAGAGGAAAATGCCGCTTTGTGTGCATGGGTATATAGCACCTGGGGAGTGTTTCACAAAGATCTTAAGTTGAACTTATCTCTAAGTTGGACTTAAAAACTATGGAAAGCTGTTAGCATCTTTGAAAATATTTTGTAAAAGTTGTTTTAAAAGGCATAAAATGTTGATTCAAATCATTCATATTTTCTATTACCAAGGGGATTTCATGTTCTTGATGTGGAATTTATGATAAGTCTAAAATACTTAAATTTTTGCTTTTGAATATATTTTATTTTAAGGCTACAAATGGCTCTCCATAATATTTAAGTCCAACTTAGAGTCAAGTTTTACTTAGGATCTTTGTGAAACACCCCCCAGGAAGAAAAAAAAGGGTGAATACATGCTCT
Organism: Mesocentrotus franciscanus; assembly: GCA_037976565.1. Classification (NCBI taxonomy): domain Eukaryota; kingdom Metazoa; phylum Echinodermata; class Echinoidea; order Camarodonta; family Strongylocentrotidae; genus Mesocentrotus; species Mesocentrotus franciscanus. Next base: position 8,621,156 of record CP137670.1, on the reverse strand, counting down.
CAAATCCGACATTTTACCAGAGTTTTACCTGAAGATGGCGCTGTGTAGCTGGGAATGAGTTAACAAAAAAACAAACAAAAAAACGAGATAGAGACAGGTCATCATAATTAACTAATTAACTTTAACTCATCTGTATACTGACAACCTGTTCTTTTAGTTTTGAAAGCCAAGTATGAAATGATAAAAACACAACATCAGTCTTCAAATCAGTAGTGAGAGTATCCCAGACACGATGAAATGTGTGGATGGCAGAGCCATGGAGTCTTTGAGTGCGAGCTTTAAAATGTTTGAATCAAAAAGTGATTCCACTGAGGTTCCAGTGTTACATGTTTCTGTATCGTACGTAAATGTTCTACTGTCTTTGTGCAGAACCCGATCCGCCCCACGGCTCCCAGCGTGTGGCTTCCCTACCAGCAGTTGGACCATCTCTTGAAGGCTCTGAAGGAGACGAGGAACGATCCAGAGCTCATACGGGTTAGTTCTTAACCCATCTTGTTGAGTAATAATAATAATAATAGTCGAGTCTTGTATATTTAATAAGCTATGACCTTTGACCTACATACTCCGTAATCGAACTAAGGCTGTGTTTTGATACCATGTACCTTCATATCAAATTTCATTAAAATCAGTCAAACATTACTAAAGTTATCAAACGGAAACCAGATTTGTTACGGAAGGACGGACGGCAGCGTTACTATTATATCCACTCCGACTTTGTCTGCGAGGGGATAATAATAGTGGAGTCTTTTATACCACTGTCTGGCACATTGCCACTCCTGGTGCTCCATTATTATTACCCTGGCTTTAGCGCGGCTGCCGTTACAGCGCTCAAGCATTTCAAGGAACTTATTCCTGCCAGGTACCCATTTACCTCACCTGGGTGGAGTGTGGCAATTGTAGATTAATGTCTTGCCAAAGGACATTAGTGCTGCGACAGAGAGTTACATGTTGTCATTGGTGCCAACCATTCCTATTTTAGAGGTTCAAGATATTGTTTTGAACCCTAGACCGTAATCCTGATTTTGCTTTAAAGGGATCCGGTAACTTTGTCTCAGATTCTGAAACAAAATCCTGGATTTAGCTCATGCTGCAATGATAATTATAAACCTTTAGGTCAGTCAGGAACCCCATGACTTTTACAAGCCGATCGCCTGTCTGATTATCAAGATATTTATGATTGGAAATCGAAACCAAATTTTGCGTTTTCCTAACGGTTTTCATAACACTACAGTCTATTGGAGAAAACGAGTATGGTAAAACCGGTCACTCAAAGATTTTTACTTTTTTGAAGCACTTCTTGATGATTTTTAAGCGCGATTTCTTTAGAGTTTCAATATTACACCATATCACAGACACAGATAACACGTAGGGCCGTGCATCTCAGATTTAACATTGTTAAACGATGCCTTTGATAGATTCCAAATTTTTGCTGTAAAAGGTCAGGTGGTTTAAACTTTTGTCGAGAGATGCGGAGGTCATGGGTTCAAGCCACAGTGTGGCACTTGGGTTCTTTGTTAAAGAATCAATCTAAATTTGCCACTCTCCACCCAGGTGTTCAATAAGTACCAGTAGGGAGTAATTTCTTGGAATGCTATGTGCTAATACGGGTCACTTAATTATCTATGTTAATGAAAAGTTTTATCGGTCAATTGAATTGAATTGAATTTATTTATTTTCCACATTTTCATAAAAATACCGAAACGATATACACGATATACATAACAGTTATTCAAGACATTAATGATATAATAATAATTAGGAAGAAAAAAATCAACGAGAACAAAAGCAGAAATACAGAATAGCATTAGACTACAAACAAATTTATGTCAATGTGGGGGATTATAAAAAGTGATAAACTTATGATAATGAACTATCAAAAAAGGTAAATTCTAAAGATTGGTGACCATGATTTGTACGTCCCTTGAGAGACCAATGCCAGTAAATGGTGAGAGCAAGCAGTGGCATGAACGGCCTGCCATAGTTAAGTCCAACTTAAAGTCGATCTTAGTCTTTGTGAAACACCTCCCAGAAGTCTTTTACAGCTTTGCTTTTGTCCTTTGTACATAGATGAAAGATTTATCAATTGAATTAAAAATGGATACTCGTAGACCAAAAATGTAATCCCATTTCTATGTTGTTTTGTTTTTGTTTTTTTTTACAGCTTCACAACCTCCTCAATGGAAGACTGGAAGAGTATCAGCAGTACGCTGGACAGATCTCGACAGAAATGATCGCCATCGCTCACAGAAAACAGCAGATATCACGCTAAACGAGCCTTCTTGTAATGGTTTGATGGTTTATCGACTAAATATAGGTTTTCCTTCACGTATATCAACACTTTTTAGCAAAAATCTGCAGCCTTTTAAAGGTCAAAAAAATGAAAAGGTTAAATTCCAACGGCATTTGAAAGACAATACGTATTAAGAACTTCCTTCAAAATGAAAGGGTTTGAAAATGACTTTTTGTGGGAAAATAACGACCATTAGTTGTCGAATCGACTTAAGTGATTGCAATCACCTAAGTAATAGTCTGATTTTCAGACCCTTGTACCGAATGGTCGTACGTTTTGTGCTGCACAAGGATTCAATCAGTTTAATTTTGACCATTACAAGTAGTGGGTTATTGATGTAGACAAATGCTCATGTACCAGTTACAGCTCATTTTATGTATGTTATTACCAAAGAAAAAAGGAAGTCAGTCAGTCACTCAATAGTGTCTGACAGGGAAGTCTAGAAAGTAAACGAGTTTCCTTGCATAATTTGAATACTAGGACACTGCTACCGTTTAAATTTCACAGATAGGACATACATGACATATTCATAAATCCTGCAAAGTTCTACAGAATTTGATGTTGCCTGCAAAAGGGACATAGTATCTTTAACAGGGGAGATGATTTCCATGCTTTTGACACAGACAGACAAGGGGTGTGAAACACCCCCCTGGAACTTGTTCACTTTAAGAATGATTCATGCATGCTTGTCCTTATTACAAAGCTCTTATTACCAACCTAAAGCTACCTCAGTATTAGACTGAAGTGAAGTTAGAAATATTTGATTTAGAGTTTTACCAAACGTCATGAAAACATTCCCCCTTTTGAACAAAAGTTCCCTTTGCTAATCGTATAATATTGAGACCTTTCAATAAAGACCACATGGGAAAACCATGCATGTGGCCTTCAAGATAGGATATAACACAAACCCCTCAAAAACAATTGTAGAAACTCAAGGTTGATTGAATATATCTCTCTTGTTATGGCTGTGCATTCTTCTTTTTTTGAAGAGTGTATGGCTGCTGTGTAGTGCACTGCATAACAATACCAGTGTTTATCAATACCAGTGTTTATCAATACCAGTGTTTATCAATACCAGTGTTTATCAATACCAGTGTTTATCAATACCAGTATTTATCAATACCGGTGTTTATCAATACCAGTGTTTATCAATACCAGTGTTTATCAATACCAGTGTTTATCAATACCAGTGTTTATCAATACCAGTGTTTATCAATACCAGTGTTTATCAATACCAGTGTTTATCAGTACCAGTGTTTATCAATACCAGTGTTTATCAATACCAGTGTTTATCAATACCAGTGTTTATCAATACCAGTGTTTATCAATACCAGTATTTATCAATACCAGTGTTTATCAATACCAGTATTTATCAATACCGGTGTTTATCAATACCAGTGTTTATCAATACCAGTATTTATCAATACCAGTGTTTATCAATACCAGTGTTTATCAATACCAGTATTTATCAATACCAGTGTTTATCAATACCAGTATTTATCAATACCAGTGTTTATCAATACCAGTGTTTATCAATACCAGTATTTATCAATACCAGTGTTTATCAATACCAGTATTTATCAATACCGGTGTTTATCAATACCGGTGTTTATCAATACCAGTGTTTATCAATACCAGTGTTTATCAATACCAGTATTTATCAATACCAGTGTTTTGACCCTGCCTCTTATTCTGATGTACTGCTCATTCCATGGCTGCAAAATCATAACAATCATGGTATCATCTTAAAGAGGAGTAAACAAACTTTCTAATGATACTAAAAAAAGCGAAATTATCCCATGCCCAAGAGAGATATGGTTTATCAAACTTTGGTTTCCAAACTTTTGTTGAGGGGGTTATTTTACACAAGAGGGAAGCTATATATGGTTGAACACATGTAACGGGGTTATTGACTGTCATTTTGGTGAAGTAGGGATAAAGTAAGAATTTCAAAACAAATAAAAGAATCATTAGATTATCAAATATTTTTACAAAGCTTATGTTTGGTCATACATGAATCTCATTATTTTGTAAAATTTGATGATATATGCAGTATAGATGGTGAAATCGTGCATTTTCTTATTTCTATCAAGTTTTTGTGTTTAATTTTCTTATTTGGTTGCTTATTCTTAGTGTAAGAAATAGCAAAGAGAGCAAATTTACCCCTAAAAGATGATAATTTCTGTCAATTAATGAAAGATAATGACTGCATTGTAAATGGTAACACCTGTATCATATTTTCTAATGTTTGTAACGTGAATGAATAAATGCCCAAGAACTTGAATGAGCATAAAATTTACATGGAAAGCAAGATAGTTTAGTGTCAAGAAGACGTTTGATTTCAAATGGCTTGTGAGTGGTTGATGAATGAATGGTGTGTTTGTGCAATTCATGTGATGAGATCTAGATGGGCTTTAACTCATATACTGACACTTTGGTTTTGTGAGTCTAGTCATGTGGATAAGTCGCCCGACTGCAGATCTCAAGCTACAGGGTTCAAATCCCAGCCCGGCACTAACTTTCCTTTGGCAAGACGTTAAACTACATTTGCCACTCTCCACCCAGGTGATAAATGGTTAGTTTACTTACCCAGTATCTTGCGAAAGTTAATGTAGTTTGCTCAGCATTGTGAGCATCTGCAAAAAGACGCCTGGCTGGAATGCTCCTCAGGGAGTAGAGAATGTGCATACATTGTGATATATGTGCTGAGATCCGGTAGGGCATGATCTCACTGTAAAGTATGTGAGTTAAGGCCCATCTTGCTCTTGCACCAGACACTTTCATCCAAAAACAAGAAGAACAAATTGAATGGCAAGACACATTCAGAGGTAAACATTTCATAGTTTATTTTTATTTTCTAATGTTGTTTTTATTTTTACCTCAAGAATTTGAATTGTATTTCTTCACCACTTTCATAAAAACATGCAAAGTCAAAGATTACCCCAAAAAAAAAAAAAAAATAAATAAATATATATATATATATACGTGTACAGATATGTTTATTTTCTTTTTTTCTCCAAATTCACATAAAACGTAATCACAGATAACACTATGATATTTGTCTGTACATTTGACGTTACTACTTTTTATTAACATCATCTCACAAATGCACCTCCCAATGTATGCCTACTGTTTTAATGTTCATGAACTTGTGTAATCCATATTCGAGTACAAGTATATTTACCTCAAATAACTAAAGGTTACCTTTATTAAAAGGCTAATATCCCAGTGTATGCCATACCAAAGAAGAAAAAGAAGATAAAACGCATTATAGCTGGCATAAATAGTCATTTCTGACTGCGATGCCAAAAAAAAGATTAAATTAAAAAATAATAATGTTTTCTGCTGTAGTTGGCCGGTGCCAACTGCAAACGGTAATACATGTAAGGCCCTCTCTGATAGCTAGAGGTGTCGTTAGTTGAGTGGTGAAGAACTTGACTGGAAATGCGAAGGTCGTGGTTCACTTCAATTCAATTCGAGGTATTGTATTCACTCATTGTAGCCAAAGGCTAAATTACAAATGAATTTACAGAATTTAAAACATTGAAAACATTTTAAAAATTAAGAAGAATCATACACAATATTATAGAAATACATATAAATGCAAATGAAAGGAACTATGAGTCATGTATAATGATAACATCTAAATATTGCGTACAAACAACAACAATTTTGGGAATTAAAATATAAATGTTATCCATGCACTTTTCATCAGAATTGAAAGGCTTATATGAAGTAACCGAAGTTGTATATGATGGTAAAAATTAATAATAAATTGATATTTTTTTATTAAGCTTAATGAATGGAGTCTAGAAGTATGGATTTCTATTAAAAATACAAATAAAGGTATAATCAAAAGGAACAAACATGAATTATAAAATTGATCTGAGTAAAAATTTACAAACAAATCAATAAAAATTCACAAGTGATTATACAGCTATGAGTTCTCAATCATAAGAATAAACTTCCTTGAGCAAGGCATTTTATCTACATTGATTATCTCCACCCAGGCCTTTAAATGGTAGGATGTGAACGTCAGTGTGCATGGTCGGTTTAGCATGTGCATGCCTGTAAAAAAAAAGCCGTCGAGCTGGAATGCTCCTCAGGGAGTGGATAATGTGCACGTTAATAAGCAGAATAGTAACCGTGGTACAGTGAAACCTGTCTATGAAGACCACCAAAGGAGACAAGAAAAGTGGTCTTTATAGGCAGGTGGTCTTTATGTACAGGTTCCTTTAGTACATGTTTCAATGAGAAACCTCTTTCAAGTGAAACAAAAAATGTGGTCTCTGTAGACAGGTGGTCTTTCTATACAGGTGGTCGCTAAAGCAGGTTTGACTGTAGTAATAATACAGTAAGCGCTTTGGTCAGGGAATTGTAAAGTGCTATATAAGACACCGGTATTATTAATTTATTATAATTATTATTCATAATAGGCTGACCCAGATAGAAAATAAAACAGAACTACTGGTTTTGATAAAACAGAACTATTAGTTGTAAACCATCAAGAGAATCGTAAGAAATTCTGATACTGGTGAATTAATTATATTATTACAATTTGTTATTTTCGGTTTTCTTTATTGATAACTTTTGTATATAACTGAATATATGGCGTATATATTCGGCACCGAATGAACACCATAAAACAATTACCAACTACATCAAAATAACATAAAATTTGTGATTGTTGATGTTTTTGATGAAAAGTTTGGATAGTAAATACCTTACATTGAAATGTTAGCTCGAATACACTATCGACCTGCAACGAGCTCTTAAAAATTATGACAATGTTATAAATGTCATTTAGCGCCATCTATTGGTGCCTCCTTCGAAAAAAAATTATTTATATAATTTAATTATTTAAAAAAAAGTACAGTTAAACTATTGATTGGTTTCATTCACAACAAAAGGGTAATTTGAATGAATATTTAATTTGAAATTTATTATTACATTTAATTATTCAAATTTAATTTGATATTTTTTTATTAATATTTTAAAAAATTGTTCAATTTACAGTGAGTTTATTCTTCATTATTATTATTTTTTTAAAGCAATATACCAATCGATTAACTGTGATTTCAACATCGATTATAATTTTATTTTAAAATTATTTTTACCATTTTTTTTTTAAATTCTAATTATTAACTAATAGTTACTGGGAACTTATTAGTGTGCAAAGGTACGAAAAGAGAAGAAGAAGAAGAAGAAGAAGAAGAAGAAGAAGAAGAAGAAGAAGAAGAAGAAGAAGAAGAAGAAGAAGAAGAAGAAGAAGAAGAAGAAGAAGAAGAAGAAGAAGAAGAAGAAGAAGAAGAAGAAGGAGGAGAAGGAGGAGGAGGAGAAAAAAAAGTAGAAAAATAAGCAGAAGCTCCGCAATTGCTTTTCTCCGATCTCTATTTTGCGCCCCATTATTTTACAGCATACTCTAAGGGTATACATTCCAACATTTGTGCTTTGCTCCCTACGTTTCGGCCTCAGCTGGATCGCGACTCATTATTCGCCGCCACATTCCTCATCCGTTAACGTGGTAAAAAAAATGTTTTTAATAAAAAAATATATATATAAATGGTGCCATGAGAGGTAAAACATAATCAATTTTTCTGTTCAATAAACTCTTTTAACTGTGCATCAAGTATTTCATTAACAGTTGGGCGAATTTATGTTTAAAGCCCCACTGTACTGCTTGTAGTTACTTGCTCCCTCTATATAGAAAACAATGCCTAAGCGGTGCCTATTGGTCCCCATGATCCTCTTTTTCTTATGTTAATTGAGAGCTGAGTTGATGAGATAACCACCTGTCAGTGACCACGCTAATCCCTCTAATCCCTCCTGGCCAAACTAGTACAGAGGGGCTTTAAAGAAGAAGTCCACCCTGATATTAAAGCTAATCTTGAGCTCAGTGAGCAAAAAAAAAAAAAATTTGGCACCCGAAATTTTTTTCCTCCGGGAAGGGTAATTTTTTTTCCACCGCCACCCTCCCCTTGGGCGCCAGGGGAGAGGGGCCCAACTTCTTTTTTTCAAAAAAGGGTGTTTTTACCTTTTTTTCTAGGAGGGGCCCCCCCCCCTGGATCCGCCACTGATTGAATAATACCGTTCTAGGATAGCTCATAAAGTCTCTGTCTCTTTGATGTGTAAAGTGAATGTATACTTTTGTTTGAATTATTTGTTGTTAAATGTATTCTATAACCGAAGTCTCTAAGCGCTATAACATACAAAATAGACTGATAAACAATTACATATTAAACAAAACAAAAAAGTGCAAATAAACCTACAAATTACAATACATACACATCAATGTGATCAGAGTAAGTTAATCATCAAAAGTAATTTTGAATAAATGTGTCTTAAAGGGCAAGTCCACTCCAAAAATAACTTTAATACTTTCAATAAAAGCAGAAAAATCAGACAAACCAATCAAAAAAAAGTTTGAGCAAAATTGGATAACTAATAAGACAGTTATGATTTTTTGAAAAAAGTATGTAAAACTATGGAACAATGAGAATCACAACACAAATTGCCAAGATGGTTATCAGTTTGTGACGTCATGTCCTCACAACTTTTAATCCCATTAATTTCCATTTTTTCCCCCAAAACTTGAGTTCCCCATGCCTTTGCCCATGTTATATGATTTGTATCATATTGCGTGCATGACATTTCCCAAAAACTTTTATGAATTTTGAAGAATTGATACTATTTTCTGAATATTGTATTTCATAATTATTGATTTTTATATAAATAGTTTATCAAAATTCAATTTTTCATGATTTAACTGGACAAAATTACTCTATATTTGTGCATCCACACAAAAACATATTACTAACAATCTAACTTGGATGCTGATGTGAAGAAATAAGATTCTTAGGGTGAAAATAGGAAATTTATATTATCAATATAAAGAAAATAATTAGTGGATAGTGAGGACCATACGTCACAGACTCATGAGTGAGTTGCCAATTTGTGTAGTGATTTTTCAAAGTTGTTCATGTCATTAAAAATTCATGACTTTCTTATTAGTTATCCGATTTTGCTCAAACTTTTTTTGATTGGTTTGTCTGATTTTTCTGGTTCTATTGAAAGTAAGTTATTTTTGGAGTGGACTTGGGCTTTAAAACCGTCCCCTAAAAAAAAAAAAAAATATATATATATATATATATATATATATATATATATATATAATTTTGGGGGGGGGGGCTGTTTTAAGAAGATATATATCAACAAACGAAAATGTGGCCCCGTTTGCCATTTTCACGAAGATCAAAACAAACAAAACAATTGAAACAAACAAACAAACTACACATGTGTATACATGTAATATAAATTGTAACGGTTATACATTGTCGATCCCGTTGTGCTGCTTTATACTAGACTCTTTCATTCACCCCCTTTTTTCCGGTGTTTGCGGATCGACGCGGCAGTCAATTACAGGATTTTATAGACTTTTTATTTTATTGATAATCTTATTTCTACAAAAGACTATATAATCACGAAGCAAATTGTACAATAGTAGGCATCCAGTTTTCAATAAAAGGCTGACACTATTTCTCCGATCTCCTCTTTTGCTAGCCAAAATTTAATAAACCACTTTGTCAAAAAATGTAAATTATAGTTAAGACCTGCTTGGCCGGGCGCTAAACCAGCCTGGTGATCTAACATGTCATACTCATCATGTTTTCATAAGTTGACATTAAACAAATTAAAAAAGAATAAGAAATAAGTCTATACGTACCGTATGTTGAAATAATGATTTTTGCGTTTTGTGGAAGCCTGTTCATTTTTGTGATATTCGAAAGGTCGAAAATCATTTGTCCCTTTACTGGGTAGCTATAATTAGATTGATTGTAATTTGCTATTCTGGACAGTAGTAAATTTCCCATATATAAGCAGGTGCCCCCCTGGATCCGCCACTGTATATAAGTGTGTTTTCCCCTATACTAAACTTAGGCGAATTCCAATAATGACAGTACTTATTGGCTGTCATGTCGCGATGAAGTAGGATATATATCGCCCTCTATTTTAGCCATGAAACCCGTCACGTAATAGACTGCCGTGCTATTTTGGCTAAATAGCCTATATGGAAGTTTGGCAGCAATAATACACGCAAGTCTATGGGACTTCATGAACTTCCTGGAACTATGGCCATAGTGTTATGTGTATAAATATGTCTGTGAGTGAATTGCCTGTCGGCGACTTCTGACTTTCCGTAAGTCAAGTTTTCACGTCTAATTTCGTCGCGATTTCTTTGCCGATGAGGGTATCTCGATAATTTGACAAGAGAGGATTTAATGAGCTACGGGATTATCTGATTCTCTGAAAGTGGAATTTAGTCGAACTTTTCCGAACCCATCTCGCTCGTACGCGTACGGACGATTGCGTGAATAGGGTTCGTCAACTATGGCGTCCCAGGACGATAAGACTCCATATGATGATAGCAATAAACATTTGTAAGTTGATTTAATTTTAGGATATAAATACAAATAATCATAATCATATGGCACCATGTAATTTGATAATATTATCTATCATTTCATGGAAGTATTTTGAAGATTGGAGTTGTGAGATGATGAAAAACATTGAATATTTTGTGTGATGTCAAGCAGGAAATTCGTTCACACCCATAATGCAGTTAATATTGTTGTAGTCCCACGCTATCAAATTTGTGTTGAGGAGATGCAACCTAAATTTAGAAAAAATTTGAAAGATGAAGAAAAACTGTGAGTCACTGTTTGTTTTCTGACTTGACATTGGCACGCAGCATATTTAGTTTAGCTATTTCCTTTAAAATTGTTGATGTTTTGTTTTATTTTAATATTTACAAAATGTCAAGACTCCGTCTCGATCTCTGTCCACGTCTCGCTCTGTCCGCGTCTCGGGGCCAGTGCCAGTGGATCAATTTTGTCATCACGTATGATTTGATGGAAAGAGGCGAGTTGGCTCAGTCGGTAAAGCGTCTGCCTGTCAAACCAATGATCTCGGGTTCGAATCCCACCCAGGCGGATGACTGAAGCTTGCATTGTGTGTTAACGTGCCCCTCCCATTGTTTCATAGACGCAGGCTATGTTAAGTGGAAAACACTCCATCCCTCGGATAGGACGTTAAATGGAGGCCCCGTGTACAGGAGAGTCACCACCCTTGCACGTTAAGAACCCACTGCACTATTTGCATAATAATAAGAGTAGGGGGAAACCCTGGTGTAGTGGTCCACCTGCACACCCCAATCAGGCCGAGTACATGTACATGTACATATGTATATACGGCATCTGCAAGAATCTTCAGTATTGAAGGAGGCAGAAGAAGAAGAAGAAGAAGAAGAAGAAGAAGAAGAAGAGGAAGAGGAAGAGGAAGAGGAAGAGGAAGAGGAAGAGGAAGAAGAAAAAGAAAAGAAAAGAAAAGAAAAGAAAAGAAAAGAAAAAGAAGAGGAAGAAGAAGAGGAAGAGGAAGAAGAAGAAGAAGAAGAAGAAGAAGAAGAAGAAGAAGAAGAAGAAGAAAAGAAGAGAAAATTGAGAAACCAAGCAACAATTGCTCCAAGGTATAGGTCTACTTAATCAAATATGGAATGAGATTTTTTGGAGTAAAGCAAAAGTCTGCCTTAGATCTAGAGACTAGACCAACTTTGGCTATGGATGTTGTTGTTGTTTGTCCTGATTTTTTGTTTGCACAACATATAGCCTACAGTCCTACATGTACATAGGACATACATGTAGGTCTAGATCTATTACATGTACGTAGCTGTACGATGTGGACCAAGTTTTTTGTGGTTCATTTTAATTGGCCAGGTTGATTAAAAGAAGGAGCGAGATTATTGCTGGGAAAAACAATTAACACCAACAACAAAAAATGGTACATATTTCATTGTTTTTGTACACAATTTCGACTTTGGATCAAAGCTGGAAATATCATCAGTTTTTCCTAATAACCATTAATAGTAAGATTGTGATTTTTGAGAGTTTAATCCATAAGTAAGTATTTGAAATTTGTTATTTTATTTTCCACTATTTATTTTATACCTTTTCCTAATCATCCTAATGGCATGCATTGTGAGCTCCTACATGTACATGTACTGTACATGTAGCTCATAGTGGTTTTAACTAGTGTGCAAAAGATTCTGTTATTAATATTATAAATCTCTAGACTAGAGCTAGAATGCATGTTTGCCCTTAAATTTATAGTGTTGGAGCAACTGTACATGTACATGTACATGTATGGTCCTAGATTATTTATGTAAAATATGAGAATTCTGGAAAAACAAGGAACAACTGCATATTATGAAACAAATGAAAGTCTTCATTATTTGATTTTGATGCCTTTCTCTGCTTCGATCCACAGATGGCACTTTGGTGGCATCACTCGAGGGGAGACGGACAACCTCCTGATCCAAAAGCGACCTGGAACTTTCCTGGTACGGGACAGCCGGACGTGTCCAGGAGACTCGGTGCTGTGTGTTAGGTAATAGTACAGGATCTTAAAGGGACTTGGTAACATTGTTCAGATGAGAGAAAATGGTGCTAAGGCAGTGACTTCTATTCTAGATGTACGATTAAAGATAATCTGAAAGTTTCAGTGAAAACGGACCATTATTAGTGATAAAAATTGAGAATAACTGATCTGATCGAGTCCTTAATTCTCCCAACTATGTTATTACAATTTAATTACATTTTAGGTGAATGTAAATCGTCACAAAGCAATGAATTGGCTCTATATACCATTCCAGACATTCAAAAATGGTTGGGAGAATTTACTGTTAGAGGGTGTCACACAGTGATGCCTTCAAAGAAAATCATAACTATCTTTGTGGTTTGAGAATTTTTTATAGGATTTTTTGCATGTTAGAGGGTTAGTACAGTAGAAGAAATATGATAAGTAACATTTCATACAAAAATTACGCAGTCACTTTAATATGAATGAGTTTTATTTCACCCACTTGGTCGTACCAGGGAGTTGGGATTGGATGGAGATTCCGTCCCATAGGCCCCTTTGAAGTGGTCCGTCACCAGGGCTCAAATTAATTTTTTGTCCACGGGGGCTCTTCCAAAAAAAAAAGAGCCCCCGTGAGCCTTCTCACGGGGGCTATTTTAGTACCGACGGGGCTCTTTTTTAATACAAATTTCCATTGAATTGGTACCCATGATACTCTTTGCTATTTCATCATTATCAGGGCGGATCTAGCTTTTTGTTAAGGGGAGGGGGGTTTGACCCAATGACAATGCAGAGCATATCGTCCACGATGTTTTGGTCCTTGCGCGATCGCCTCTAGCTCCAGCAGATATGTGGCGGCAGCGTACACACCGGCCGGTACTACCGCGGTGCGGTATAGCCGCTGCTGATGGTCGCACTGCACTGCGAGCTTCAGTCATAGAGAATCTGATGTGGAGATAAGAAATATAGCGCCCTCTTGCGGCGAATAAGCGCACATTTGTTTACAATATGGCGGCCTCTAGACACCGAAAAATATGAGCGAGAAATCCGGCACGCGAATCTAACTTCATAGTTCCATTTCATTGGTTTAAGGTTTGAAATACATATTAAGTTGAAACTCAATATTGTGTGGAAGTTATAACAGAAAAGAAAATTCTATAATTCCACGGGGGCGATTTTAAATTTTGCAATCGCCCCCGTGAGCACTCTGACGGAGGCGTTAATGTAGCTCACGGGGGCGAATCGCCCATCGCCCCCGTGTATTTTGAGCGCTGTCCGTCACACTATGTGACTTCCCCCTACCGTAATCCCCTGAATCCCCCTCTGAGACCGCAGAGCTGGTAAATCTCACTCCGGAAATTGCGTGACGTAGGACTCGCGAAATGCATTGTGGTACAAATTTGTTGAATGCTTTAATAGTTGGGGTGAAAAGTGGTGATAAATTGACAACTTCTACCCCTCATTCAACAAAATCGCAAACATATAATACAATTTCATTTAGTTCTGTTGGGAGATAAACCTTTGGACTACCTTCCTATCTACAGTATGTAAAAATCTTGGAAATCGTCGGGAAATGTCAATAATTAGATGAGAAAATGATGATGAGAAACTTACATGCACTCCAACTCACGATTTCCTCTGTCCATTTCGCTGGTTCAAATGGCTATGTCTTCAGTAGAGTTATCTGAGCACAGCAAAAAGCATTTAATATCCAATAGAAAGTTGCATTGTGCCATATGTTGTGGATTTTGTAATTTTATATGTTGTAGCTAATGTATGTACATGTAGGGTATATACATCTTCACTGAACATGACGTCATTTTCGCATTACTACTACATTTTTTGTAAGCTCGATGCCTCCATATATTTATGAACGAGTGTTTAGAGAACTTAGGGAAGCAGACGGCGTTGCGTAACATTTTGTAATATTTAGGGATCTGCGGTCTGATAAGGGCGGCTGTAAATGGATTTGATGGCTGGAGAGGGTTAAATTTCTTGTTGTTACGCCAAGTTGATCCTGAATATTTCCCTCTGAAAATTCTTTCGAGACGGAATCTCCATCCAATCCCAACTCTATGTACAGATTGAAGCCGTAAAACATAGGTTCATGTCAATGGAAAACAAACCTATCAATTCACTTCAAAATATGCATACAAAATTCTCCCTTTCTCTCTCTCTCTCTCTCTCTCTGTACTTATCCCTTTTCTTTACAGTGAAAATAGTAAGGTATCTCATCATCACAAGGAAAAAGGGGATCAGTTTGTGATACATCTTCAAGGTAGATTCTTAGGAAGCCATTAAATGTAGGCTCTAACTGTTTTTGTCAAATTGAAAATAAAACTATTAATAAAGTTCTCTCTCTCTCTCTCTCTGTACTTATCCTTTTCTTCACAGTGAAAATAGCAAGGTATCTCATTATATCATCACAAGGAAAGCAGATCAGTTTGTAATCGGCGATCAGATTTTCTCTACACTACCTGACATTCTTAACTTCTACAGAGGTCACTATCTAGATACAACCGTCCTAGTCGAACCGGTAAGTAAGATCGACTTAATATCAACTTAAGTTGGACTTGAAATATGGCAGGCGATTTGTTGAAAAAGTCTTGAACCAGATGTAAAATTAGAAGAAAAAAAACCTTAGAAATTATGATCTTTATATAATGTTTTTTCAATAATAAACTATAAAAAAATGTGAATTCTGTAGATTTGTGACATCCCTTGAGAGACCAATGGTGAGAGCAACCAGTGGCATGAATGACCTGCCATAGTTCAAGTTCAACTTAAGTCGATCTTAGTCTTTGTGAAACACCCCTCAGACTCTTCTAAGAATTTGCAGAGCGGCAACAAAATAATAATATGCCGTTCTTATATAGCACATATCACATTATGATATGACGCCTCTATGGACTTTGTATATTATTACTCCTCCCTTAGCTCCGGCAACCGTAGCGCTCGGTGCATTCAAGGAATGAATCCTACCATGTATCCCACTGACTACACCTGGGTGGAGTGTGGCAAATGTAGATACAATGTCTTGCCAAAGGACATTAGTGCCACGGTGGGAATCGATCAATCGAACCCCGTACATAGTGGTTCACAGTCCGGAGACTTATCCACATGACCACAACACCTCTTTATCTCAATATCTCAATATTGCATCTTAACCCTTTCGGGACAATCATTCCACATTTTGTGGTTTGGCCCAGTAACTTTAGATTCAGAGCACTAAGAAGTATGGGGGGAGTTTCACAAAGACTAATTAAAGATCAACTTTAAGTTTGACTTAACTATGGCAGGCCATTCATACCACTGGTTGCTCTCACCATTATGATCTTGAGATAATATTTTTTCCTTCAATAATGAATTATCAAAAAATGTAAATTCTGTAGATTTGAGACCATGATTTGTACAATGTACATCCCTTGAGAGACCAATGCCAGTAAATGGTGAGAGCAAACAGTGGTATGAACGGCCTGCCATACATGTACTTAAGTCCAACTTAAAGTTGATCTTAGTCTTTGTGAAACACTCCCCAGGTGCATAAGAAGAAAGGCCACAAATGTCCTCTCGTTGTATGACCACATTGCGTTGACACCAGGAATTCCATAGGGAAAATAAGCCTTAAAATCCTGATATTGGCAACACATTGGGAGGTTTAAAATCATTGTTTTCGATCAAAATTTGCATTTTTTTTTTCTCAAGTTTTTGACAAAATTCTATCAGGATATCCTGTTTCCCTAACCATTTACTAAAATTATTTCGGTATGCGGTAACTTCCCGATAACTGTTGTCTAGGTCACTCCCGTTAGCGTCCCGTCATGCCGATGGCCTTCCCTTTAGCCTCCCAAAAGCTTCCTGATATTTTGCTATGGATACAGGGCCCTGTTTCATAAAACTTGTTATCAATAAAAAATACCACATTTCTATGGCAAATTTGCTCTCAGCCAATCAAATGCCATGATTTCAGTAGCTTATAACAGTAAATGTAACTTGTTATTTATAACAAGTTTTATGAAACAGGGCCCAGAACCAAACGATATAGGAAGGGGAAGCTTCCGATTGGGCTATGGACACCTTCCCTTTCGCAAACTGAAGTGCCACAACCTTTAGAGTAGAGTTTAGAGTAATCAAAGACTGTTGTGAGACTGAATTAATACTATATGCTGTATTACTTCTTGAAATGTCACTTCCAAGAATTGTAAACAGCAGTGGGTGCATTCAAGCGATTTTTTTTGAAGCTAGAATCACAAATATGAATCACAAATCAAAACGCTGTTACAAAACATGGTTACTGCGGAAATCGTTGAAGCAATTTTCCATCAACGCTGATTCTTGCTCATTTCAAGCCCACCCAGGAAGAATAGATATAGATAGCGACAATATATATAATAGATACAACATCATAGAATCATGATCGAGATCTCCGTTGCGTTCAAGCGATTTTTAGCGACCGGTTACAAAACGCATCTTTTTCAGCGTTTCATATTTGCGTTTTTAGACACGTTTATCTTGACGACCGACAAAAAAATCGCTTGAACGCAACCGTGTTTTAAACTTAACGTCTTTGAAAACCGCGTTTCTAGGGTGTTGCTTGAACGCACCCAGTGATTCATGGCATTACACTTTTATAATGAATCGCTAAAATTCAGTGTCATGTCAGTACTTTCTTCATGGCATGATGATAATTTTTATGAACCTTAACCATTTGTGAAAGGCACGAACCAGGGCACTGTTTCATGAAACTTGTTAGCAATAACTAGTATTAAACAGTAATGGAAGCTTCTGAAACCATTGCATTGTATTGACAGAGGGCTGTATCCATTCAGTACGCGGATTCATCAAGTACAGTCAAACCTGTCTATAGCGACCGCCCAAGGGAAACACAAGAAGTGGTCTTTGTAGACAGGTGGTCTTTGTAGACAGGCTCCTTAATGCTACGGTCACAAAGG
This sequence comes from Mesocentrotus franciscanus, assembly GCA_037976565.1. Classification (NCBI taxonomy): domain Eukaryota; kingdom Metazoa; phylum Echinodermata; class Echinoidea; order Camarodonta; family Strongylocentrotidae; genus Mesocentrotus; species Mesocentrotus franciscanus. The sequence continues at coordinate 8,603,504 of CP137670.1, read as the reverse complement.
TCCGTACGAACGATAATTTCGTACGAATCTCCCTGTTTTTCCATTGTCTGAAAATCGTTCGTACATCGTTCGTAATGGCATTTGTGACCGAGGCTTTAGTATGTTTCAATGAGAAACCATTTTCAAAGGAAACAAAAAATGTGGTCTTTGTAGACAGGTGGTCACTAAAGCAGGTTTGACTGTATTTGACTTAGCATTTGGCTTGGCTAAGTAATATGTCTTTAATAACCAAAATCATAAATATAATTGCACTTTGAATTTTTTTCGAATCTCTTTTGAGTGCATAAAACAAATAAACGTGAAAGCAGAAAATTTGTGTTAGAATTGACCAAATAGCTTCTTTATGCACTGGAAAAATTATGAGTATCTAATAAAATTGGAATTTAACCTTTTCATTTTTTGGCCTGCAAATGGGACATACATGTACTGTAGTACCTTTAACTTATAAATCTCCACGAAAAACTATGAATCAATTTTAGTTTCAGTTTCAGAGATCAATTGTATTTAATTCATTAAATGCAAGCTCCATGAAGTAGGATTGCTTCATCAAAATATGACATTAAAGGGAAGTCCATCCTAATATTAAGTTGGTTTGAATAGATGCAGAAGAATGAGAGGAACAGGTCAGTTAAAGTTTTAACAAAAATCCGATTAAAAATAAGAGTAATAGATTTTGGAAGTTGCAATTTGGCAACTCTGTGATACATCCTTCAAGGTTCCCTCCCTTTTGATCTGTACCCCCCCCCCCAAAAAAAAACCCAAAATATTCTACAGTCAAACCTGCCTATAGCGACCGCCAGGGAAACAAAAAATGTGGTCTTTGTAGACCGGTGGTCTTTGTAGACAGGTGGTCACTAAAGCAGGTTTGACTGTATTTTCCTGATAGAAAATTGTCAATCATACGTGCACCAAAAAAATAAAAATTTCAAATATATTTCTACATGTATATAACCCCTGTATGAAACAAATCTATTCCATCATCAATAACTAAAGCAAATGAAAGTGAAATGGGATTTCTGTACAATTGGAGAGGAACTCGCAGTATGTCACGGTGTTATTATTTTGTGTTTGATTGATCGCAACTTTAAACATTCATGACTTTCTTATTTGAAATCAGATTTTGCTCAAACTTTCGCTGACCTGTTCCCCCCATTTTCTGCTTCTATTAAAACCATCTTAATATCAGGGTGGAATTCCCCTTTTAGGTTTTTTGTTACATGTACACACTGTAGATGCTCTCTGATGTAAGCTGAGCTATATTTTGAGGCTTTTTTCGAACAAATTTTATAACTGCTGTTTCATTAATAATTTTGGGGTTGAGAATAGATCATATTAACCTGTTGACAAAATTCAAACCTGTACCTGATTTTGTGTACGAAAGACATTCAAACCTGGGGAGTGTTTCACAAAGATTAAGATCAACTTTTAAGTTGGACTTAACTATGGCAGGCAATTCATGCCACTGTCTGCTCTCACCATTTAGTGGCATTGGTCTCTCAAGGGATGTTCAAATCATGGTCACAAATCTACAGAATTTACACTTTTTGATAATTCATTATTGAAGGAAAAAATATCTAAAGATCATAACGGTGAGAGCAAACAGTGGCATGAACGGCCTGCTACAATGTACATGTATAGTAAAGTCCAACTTAAAGTCGATCTTAGTCTTTGTGAAACACCCTCCTGTACTTGTTACATTTTTAAACCCTCTGTGGACCAAGCTGCATACATGTTCCCACTCGTACATGTTTTCATTGAGTGAGCTCTATTAAAATCCAATCCCTCTGTATTAATGTAGATGTATACGTGACCTCAGACATCACCCTTTGTTCACACAGAACTCGTTTTCATGTTATTTCCTTATTTGCTATATAAAAGCATGGTTCCTGTTGGTATTGTCCAGGCAGTGGGGACTCCCCTCTCTGTCTTTATGTAGCAACATGGAACACGCCCATGGCATACATGTATGCACAACTTTTCATAAAATGGGTGTTAATCCAACATCTCTGTAACTATGGTATACAGTGTAATGTAACATACACATGTACATGTTCATAAACACGTAAAAATGTACACCTTTTCGTGGTTCAGGTTTAAATTTAGGACTTGTATGTACTGTACACATACTGATATGTTAAAGGTACTATGTCCCATTTGCAGGCCAAAAATGAAAAGGTTAAATTCCAACGGCATTTGAAAGACAATACTAATTTAGAACTTCCCTAAAAAAGGGGGCTTGAAAATGTCTTTAAGTGGGAAAATAACGACTATTAGTTGTCGAATCGACTTAGGAGCTATAGAGCCAGTAAGTAATAGTCTGATTTTTCAGACCATTGTACCGAATGGTCGTACGTTTTATGCTGCGCAAAGATTCAATCAGTTTAATTTTGGCCATTACAAGAAGTGGGTTATTGATGTAGACAAATGCTCATGTACCTTTACAGCTCATTTTATGTATGTTATTACCAAAGATGAAAAAGCCAGTCAGTCACTCAATAGTGTCTGACAGTGAAGTCTAGCAAGTAAACGGGTTTCCTTGCATAATTTGAATATTAGGACACTGCTAACGTTTAAATTTCACAGATAGGACATACATGACATATTCATAATTCCTGCAAAGTTCTACAGAATTTGATGTTGGCTGCAAAAGGGACATAGTATCTTTAATACATTTTTGGGGACACACACGTTTGTAGGAGTATAACATTCTGAGGACGATATGGAAATTTACTGCATAACTGAGGACCTACATACATGTACATGTATGGGCACTATGAAGTACAAAGAAATCCCTAACACCTAGATTCATACACGAATATGTACTTTTTCCAAGAACCAGATATTTCTGTGCCAATTCTGTGTTTCTGGTGTAAATTGAGGACTCGTTTGTACACATACAGTACTAGTACATGTATGTTATTAAATTTTTGAGGACGCACACGTTTGTAGGAATATAACATTCTGAGGACGATATGGAAATTTACTGCATAACTGAGGACCTACATAGTACATACAGTATACATTTTCTATGCCAATGGAGCACCTAAATAAAAGTACCCCTACAGTATGTACATAACCGTACTTGTACAGTATGTTTATATATATTTATATGAAAGGGCCCCAAATTTTAAGCACTTTACAGGGTTCTCGAACCGAGGACGTCCTAGTTTGTGTGTTGTCGTCGAAATGAAGGTACGCCTGGTACGTTGTTAGAATTGTCCTTGGTTTTTTTATTGTAGACAGATAGATGTACGTACATGTATGTATGCACGTACAATGTATTCACATGTACAGTACATGTATGTGTGACCTGACACATCACACCATGTTCATACATGATCTCCTTTGGCATAATTTCCAATTGCTTACTGTGATGTCTGAAGGTTCTTCTGTAGCGAGTGTGAACAGATCCCTCTCATTAACTGCACAGCCCTGAAGTGATCAGGCTGTGTGCCAAAACGGATTAATGCTTAAAAGCGGAAATTGGTCTACATGTTCATTGGAAATGTAACATTAGACTGTCTGATAATATCCTGCCCACGTTGGCTGTCTGAGCTTAATATCTCTCTCTCCCTCTCCCTCTCCTTATCTAGATGTCTTTCTCTTTCTCTCTTTCTCTCTCCTTATCTATGTCTTTCTCTCCCCCATCTTCTCTCTCTCTCTCTCTCTCTCTCATCTATGTCTTTCTCTTTCTATCTCTCATCTATGTCTTTCTCTTTCTATCTCTCATCGATGCCTTTCTCTTTCTCTCTCTCTCTCTCTCTCTCTCTCTTTCATCTCTCTCTCTCTCATCTCTCTCTCATCCAAACAATAGAGGATCATGTTTGTTTGCAAAGTAATATGGATTGGAATCGTGGAGTTTCAAGGGTGTACATGTACATGTACATGTTTTAAGACCCCTGGAACTTGTCATTAGGCCTGTCTTCATCAGCTCGAGTTTGCCAAATAGCCCCTATTTCTGATTCAGGTACTTAGCCCGATCACGAAATAGCAGGCTACATGTATTTGACAGGTGAAGACGCAAAAAAAGTGGGCTATTTGCTCGGGAAATCTTCCGAAGATATCTCGGGCTAGTTTCCAAAATAGCCCGCTATTCGTCCGGTCCGTCTTCACCAGCCCGAAGACTCGCACTATGCGTGAACACTGAGCAGATTTCTCGAGAGCCGACGAAGACGCTATTTGTAGCTTCGGGCTAATTTCGAGCTGATGAAGACAGGCCTAATGAGCTACAGTATGTTGTAAGAGCTGTTATCTTTCAAAAGCACTTTATAAAGCAATCATGATTAGTAACAAAGGAAGCAATAGTATATAATGTACAATTGTATCTATAGATACAACATACATATAAATAAAAGTAGAAAAGAGAAAAAGCCCAGGTCATGTTTTATTATTAACAATGCAGGGCTTATACGTCACATTATTTATGATGGAATACGTGATACAATGCAAGTTCCAAAGAGAGTAATAATCCCTTATAATACTCTAATATTCACAGTGTTTTCATACACCTTGTGAAATATGGATGCAATGTCAATGTTGTACATGTACTTTAAAGATACTATGTCCCATTTGCAGGCCAAAAAAATGAAAAGGTTAAATTCCAACGGCATTTGAAAGACAATACTAATTTAGAACTTCCCTAAAAAAGGGGGCTTGAAAATGTCTTTAAGTGGGAAAATAACGACTATTAGTTGTCGAATCGACTTAGGAGCTATAGAGCCAGTAAGTAATAGTCTGATTTTTCAGACCATTGTACCGAATGGTCGTACGTTTTATGCTGCGCAAAGATTCAATCAGTTTAATTTTGGCCATTACAAGAAGTGGGTTATTGATGTAGACAAATGCTCATGTACCCTTTACAGCTCATTTTATGTATGTATGTGAAAAGCCAGTCAGTCACTCAATAGTGTCTGACAGTGAAGTCTAGCAAGTAAACGGGTTTCCTTGCATAATTTGAATATTAGGACACTGCTAACGTTTAAATTTCACAGATAGGACATACTGTACATGACATATTCATAATTCCTGCAAAGTTCTACAGAATTTGATGTTGGCTGCAAAAGGGACATAGTATCTTTAAAGGAAAATCCAACAGTGATAGCAAGCTATTCAAGAAGAAAGGAGAAAAATCAGAGAATACAGGTGAAAGTTTGATTGTTTGATAGGGTGTGGGTTCTTGATATGGGCTGAATCAGTAAATGTCTCTGTGGTGTAGTGGTGGACAACTTTCCCATTTGTTCCAACACAAAAAATGTCTACAATTTCTATTTTTCAAAAATGTATGACTTGGCATGGTCTTTACAATAACACAGGACCTGTAATAATATATATATTTTTAGTAGTGCCCCAAGGGTTAAGACACTTGGGAGAGAAACAGGAATCAGTAGGGGCATTTACACTGTCATCCAAACACGCCAAAAAATGCCAAACCGGAGCCTGACCGTGATGTTTCAGTGATGTTACCAAGGCAACTATGCTTTACCGGCAAAAATGCCAAGCCCGAAACATTCCAAAACGAAGTGTGATCTTTTGGCATCTTTTGGCATATTTTGGCGTGTTTCGCAAGTATAATAAATCCAATAAATCGAATAAATCGAAGGCAATGTCATCAACAAACCCATGGCGAAACATTCACGGAAGCGTAAATGTAGTCCCATCTATAGAGGTACGTGCGGTAACATGTAGTCCATGTAGTCCCACGTACCGTTATACGTACCGTTATACGTGCATGACTGGTTTGTGCTGGACTCGCTGTATGATCGAGCATTTTACATTGGGAAGACCGCGCATGCGCATTACCAACCAAAACACGCAAAAACATCGCTGAGCAGCTCAGTCGGTGATGTTTCGGCACAAGTGTAAACGGGTGCACGAAACATCGCGATTTTTCAAAATGAGGTATTTGACAGTATAAATGCGCCTAGTGATAATTTTGTACACGACAAACAGGAGAGAACAGGAGAGTTATCCGTCACTACATCACAGTCAACAGACAACATTGCCAATTTGAGATTCGCATAACTGTAGTGAATAGTGATCTCATATTTCAAGCATTCATTACTCTCTCATTATTGGTCCAACTTATTTCAAACTGTCGGTGTTCTGTTTCTCTGATTTTTCTGCTTTTATTCATATGAAATTATGACAAGGGTTGGATTGCCCTTTAAAGAGAAGATTGATTCCCAAGAATTCTCTCATTCAGGCATTACAGGGAAATATCTCAAGTGAGTTTCATTGTGACTTCTATATTATATTATGAATAGAGAGTTAGAGACTGGAGTGGAACTTGCTTACTTGGAGTCTGACACCCAATTTGAAATGATTGTGTACGTGTAGATGTAGTACACATATCAATGTACATGTACATGTTATGATACCAGTCTGTATATGTATGTACATGTACATGTACAGTTAAAGAGAAGGTTGAGTAGTGGGAGCGAAATTTTGCCCTCACAGAAACTAGGTATTTCATGGTTTGAAATACTAGAAATATGGATATAAGAGTTTATATGAAGACATAATCATCATATAATGTCATAATATGATAATCTAGCTCAAAATAAATGTCTAAGAATGCCAGTTCGCAAGTGCTCGCTAACGGTCCAATTCAAAATTCAAACTGCTCGATTGTGATAATTGTTGTTACTATATAGCGCCATCTCTCAGTGAACTATGGCCATGTGCAAACTGACAGCGCGCTATAGCTAGCTCTGTATACTGTGGTTATTATGCTATGCACCACACTGGCCATGAAGCCTGGCGCCTGGCTGCTCCGCATCGAAACGACCAAAGTGCTGTCGTGTCTCGAAGACCAGCAGCTAACTAACTTACGGTAGCTGGCAAACAAGCGCCCGTCCTGCCGGGCGGATACTACTGCCGTGAGTCCCTGGTCGCTATGCATGTTTGTCGGCATACCGGCATGAAAGTACCGTTGTACTTTGTGGCTGCGCTTTATATCGCCGCCGAAAGAAGAAAAAAAAAAAATGATTAACATACCCTCTCACAAGATTTTGGACTAACTATGTGAAAATCATGACGTAAAGATGAAAATTAGACCCATTATTGTTGTGTTTGACCGAGATGATCTCCCAGTTGCGTCTACCGGGTTGGGCAGATTTTTGAGTAGGCCCTACATATTTTGCATGCTACTACGGTAATAGTATCGATATGCCAGTGCAATCCATAGCTTGTCGCGGCCTCTAGCTAGTTGCGCGGTCGGGAGCATGCAGGGGCTAAAGAAATTTTGCTTTCCTGTTTCAGTATGGGGCCTGACCACGAGCGAAGGCCCCGAAAAGGCGTTAAAAAATGTTATATTGCCCTTTGCGACCTACTCAAAAATCTTGAAAACTACGTACCGGTGGGGGCCCGTGGAGGGAGTGAACACTCTTTTTTCCCTCAACATCAACCCCTTGAGCAATAACAGTCATGTTTTACTCTTTTTTTGGTCAGGGGGTGGGCCATCGATAAAACACAGATAAAGGGTATCTTAAAGATTCTAAAACACCTAAAACACCCCATCGTTTTCCAAGGGGGTATTTGAACACCCAAAACACCCCCTCGATAAGCAAATGATCATTACTAATGAGGCTATCACTACAGTTTTATCTTAATATAATATCAAAACATTTAGCGCTCCTGTTATTCCCAAATCCTAGATCTTCCTTTCACTAAAATGTATAGGCCTAACTGCCCATGCAGGCCTATAAAAAAGTACCATCTATACAGAAACAACGATAATTATTAGTGCTTTATGCTATTTTCAATGGGAATGTTTACTTATTTGTTATTCTTATTGACGATCTACAGCTTTTTCAGGTTGAATTGGGGGCAAAACAAAAAAAAATAGTTAGGCCTATCTAGGCCATAATGAATGTAACCGCAGCACATTATTGGTCCCTTCCGCCCCCCCCATTTATTTTATTAAATGAAATGGGTTGAGCAAAGAATTCTGTGGGATAGAGAGGCGTGGGGTCTTCTAGTATTATCATCACTATACTACTGTCAATAGTCGATATTACATGTTTTTACTTCTTCATCCATATAATCATGAATTTTATTCAAAGTCCATGCATTATAATAATGGAATAAGCAGTTCCATCGACGATTATCTTGAGCATGCAGCCTAAGCATCTCGTCTCTCTTAGTACAACAAGAAGTCTACCTTTTGTTTTGTTATTAATTCTCATTATCAATTTCATTGATTTTCATCATTATAATAATTTTGATTATCAGTATAATCACATTTATTTTCGAAACGGTACACCAGATTGTGATAAATTGTTGTATTATCATGATTAAATTATTGTGGAAGATCAGATGTACATGTACCTAAACATTTCCAATTGTTTAGACGATACTTGCCAAGTCATTGTAAGGTAATAGCTATCGCCCCATGCACCATAATTATATCCCCCACCATCCTCCAGTGGCGTAATTAGCCAAAACTTTTGGGAGGGGGGCGGCAGCCATCCGCATCCCAAACATTATGTTACCACCCCGCCACACCACACAAACACATCATGACAAAATATTATACTCATATGTGGCTAACTATAATGCGATGAGGAAGGGTTGAGTTCTGGGAAGGTTCAGAAAGTTTTGTTTGTTTTTTTAATCGAAATTTGACTAGAAAAAGATGACAACATAATTAATTACACTTCTTTAAAAGACTGTTTCAAAACCAACCGACCTAAAAACGGCGCATAACCCAATTAGGAAAAGACGTTTTGATGCATGGTGGCACCCGAACTTTTCCTCCATTATTATGTTCTTTGTTTTTGTTTCGAGATAACACAGCAGTATATAAAAAATTCGAAAAATTTATATTGATTCACGTATCTTTGTGTAATTACAAATGGATTGAAAGATGAATTAGGCAATTTCCAGAACTCAACTTCCACTTCAATGATAATTATATAAATATTAATAATAAGACCTTGTTGCGTGATAATACAATACGGCCTTTGTTTGCGAGCGAGCAAAGTTAACGAGCCGCTTTGACATAATGTTAAACATTTTTGGCCTACCGTAATAGGGGCCTACCGGCTGTAATCATTTGGGGCATTAAATATGGCTTACCAAAACATTTTTTAAGAACATGCTATCCGAGCATGTCCAGCATAAATTATAATGGTAGATGACAAAAAAAGCAAAAGCATCATTGCGAAGCCTGTTAGAAATTCATTCGACCTAGGGGCCCCGTCTTATAAAGAGTTGAAAATTATGAATCACAACAATGTACGTAAAAGATAGAAGACTTGCTGACTCTTTATAATATGGGACCCTGAAGAACAAGAAAGATGAGAGGATGAATGGAATTATGGAATATGATGAACAGAAGGGAGATGAAGTCGAACATGTAAGGACGAGAAGGAAAAGAAAAACTAATTGTTATTCGGACCGAAAACGGCATTTTAACTATATTGATACCTTCGAGTTTTACTTAAATAAATGTTGACATTTTTTTTCAAGATGAATTCATGCAATATTTACATGTATTTTGTTTAGTCATAATTTCTTGAAAAACATGCTTGAATTGCATTGCTGGGGAGGGGGAGCAACTGCCCCAAACCCTATCAGTATCGGCCCGGTATAACGTATAAAAATGGACACAATAATTGTTATGGTTATTGAAGCTTCATCATCTCCAGAAGAAGGAACTGACTTAGATGCAGCATTTCAGCATTACCAGCGCCTGGTGAGTAATTGTGTTGCATTATTATTCGTTAGCAACTAATTAGCTTGGACCTCTTATGCGGGAAGAGGGTCGTAATTATGTGGGAAGTTCTTTTCTAACAAACACCTAGAGAGTTTCATTTTAATGTTCTCAAGCGCAGGGCCGTAGCCAGAGTTTGATGTTGGGGGCGCATACATGTAATTGATCGACGTCCTGGGGAGGGGTCTATGAGGATGGGTGTGTGATCTTGGAAATTTTGGGGCACGTGCCCCCCTGGCTACGGGCCTGCTCATGCGTATTACAGGTTGTCACATACATTATCACCAGTCAATGGCATCATCAATGATTTTATCTTGGTATCCCTTCGATTTATATTAGCCAAAACATTTTTTGTTTGGGGGGGGGGGAGGGGCGAGAGGTGGGGTAGCCGATCCACACGCTATAATTTAGTTCACTGCCCGTAACCCTACAAACGTACAGAATTTAATATGCGGCCTATACTCATAGTTACGATAATAATTGTAATAACATATATTTTGAATAATAGGGCCTCGTTGCATTTATAGGATAACAAAATATGTGCCGTATGACTGTGAGCGAGAGAAACGAGCGAGCTTTGGCAAAATCTTGCAAGTAAAAAGTTTTGTTTTTAAAACAGTAGGGGCCTTTACCTGACATAATTTGGGGCATTGAATATGGACTTCCAACACATTTTTGGAATAAAATACTGTATCCAAACACTGACTCAAAATATAATCCGAGCTACGATTTCAGCTGGTGTGCATAATAGGTGCAGAAGAATAGTGATGGTAGATGAAAAATTATATGATAGCAAGAGCAACCGTGGGAAGCGTATCAAAAATTCATTATACCAGAAAGAAAAAACAGAGGAAGAGGATGAATGGAATATGATAAGAAAGGGAGAAGAAATACAATATGTATTGCGAGCGAAGGTAAGAAATTGATATTTTCAATTTAAAAAAACTATCAATGCCAATTTCTGACACTGGAATTACGTTTAATTTTTCAATAGTTTAAATAATATTTCTGATAAAGAGAGGGAGGGAGTCAACTGCCCCATGCAAAAAACGCAATGAGCACGCCATGGTGCTTATATAAAATCACCATTGTTGTTGTCGTCAGGCGCGGATCCAGGATTTCTTAGGGGGGACCCAAATTTGAAATTATGCGACCCAAATATTGGTATATACGTAATGGTGACCAGCAGTGGCGTCATGAGCAAAAACGCTAAGGGGACAGGCGAAAATCCGTATCACCCCACTCTTACATGCAGGCCCCGCTGAACGTTTATCAAATTGGGTGTGGGGAGGCGAAAGTATTTACGATCAGGTAGAGCGTATAGCGTTAATTGGCGTGGGGTCTAGCTAGCTAGGGGCAAAGGCCAGACGCCGGGGTCAGGGCGGAGCCCCAGAAGCTCAGGGGTATGGGCATTTAATTACGGTCAGATGAGCATATTTTGATACCTTATTTGTGACACTGGCAGGACACTAATTGGCGTGGGGTCAAGGGGCGGAGTCCCCAGAAACTCGGGTTTTAGGCATTAAATAATTATTAACGTCAGATGAGCATCTAGGGGCCCCTTAGGGCCCTAGGTGGGGTCCAGGGCAGAGCCCCGGAAGCTCAGGGTTTGAGGCATTTAATCACGGTCAGATGAGCATATTTTTAATACCTCATTATTTTGTGACACTGACAGGTCACTATATTCTCTTTTCTTTCTCTTTTTTTCTATTTCACGTTAATATATTTTTTCAAGAAAGTGGGGGTAGACCTCTAAATAAGCATATTTCTTGCCTGACTGTAAATTTAAGAATTTGTCATTTTCCAACAAACGCATCTCGGAAAATTATTTCATTTCAGCAACATTTAATTGTAAATCACCGGTATTGAAATGGAAATAAACGACGTTTGAATTTTATTTGGGGCAACTGTATTCAAGCTTCACCCCATCAGTACGCCAGTGCCCCCAATCTACACCTTGTTCGCGGAGAAAATCGCAACTGATCTCCCCTCCTTTTCTTTTTCTTTTTTCTTTCCTTTCCCTTTCTTCTCTCTCTTTAGGTTTGCTGGGGAGGCAAGGGCCTTTCTGCCCCGGTCCACACGTTGTTGGCGGGATTAATCGCAACTGATCTCCCCTTTGTTCATCCTTTTCTTTTCTTCTTCCTCTTTTTGTTCCCTTTAGCTCTCCTCTTTCCCTTTCACTTCCTCTCTCCTTATTTTGGGGGGGGCCCCCCGATCCACAACTTGTTGGCGGGAAAATTGCAAGTGATATCTCCCTTCTTTTCTTTTCTTCTTTCTCCTTTGGGAAATTATTATTAGCTCTAAATGTCTCATTTTTTTCAGAGTGGTTAGATAAAAGAACATTGAATTATTTCGATATGAAAATCCAAACAAATGTTTTACTCATACCGATTTTCATATATCTGATTAATTTGACCGGACACCGAAAATTTCATTCTTTTTATTAAAAAGCTGAAATAGGAACTACAGGGAAAGTCATATGATGAAACTGATCAAACCTGATGGTTTTGAAATATATTTGGTAAATGGGTCAGCATCCACCAGAATCTGATGCATGTTCACTAAACGCTGTAGGTTCTTTGCCGCTTCAGAAATGGCTACTCCACGCACGCGCAAGTGATATCTCCCTTCTTTTCTTTTCTTCTTTCCCTTTATCTCCTCTTTTCCTTTTTTTTTCCCTTTCCTTCCTTCTCTCTTATTTTTTGCTGGGCGGGGAGGCACGGCCCTTTCGCCCCGATCTCTTTTCCCCCTTTTCTTTTCCTCTTCCTCTTCTGTCTTTCCATTTCTTTCCTCTTTCCCTGTCCCTTCTTTTCCCTCTCTCTCTCTCTTTGCGGGGGGCGCCCGCCCCTCGATCCGCACCTGGTTGTTGTTGTAACAATTTATCCATACCCCCTCATTTTTTTATGTGTGTTTCAGAGCAAACCACCCCCTCGGTTTTTTCAAGTGAAAAAAATGATAATAATTTCCCAATTGGCGGGACCAAAAAAAATTGCTCTTACCCCAACCCCTCCCTCCCCTCCCCGCTAATTCAGCGGTTGGCTGAGTCGTTGCGAAATTTTCGGCGCGATTTTGAAATTTAAACCCCCTGAAAAAATCCTGCCTGTCAGCTCCCTGCCTATATGGGGCAGAATACAAACTACGACACCTCAAATGGTTTTCTCATATGCCAGCTTTTGTAAGCCAAATCCCTGATCCCTGAATACTGCATGGTAGGTCCATGATACTCGCAGCATAAAAAGCTCGCCGTACGTGAATCTATCACTAACCGTATACACACATGCACACACACCGTAGCACTGTACCACGTAAGGCAGTGTGTTGTGTACGTACCCGACTATTCACATGTACGTTGTGTATTGCGGCTGTGTATACTCCGCTAGCTGTGTGTTTGATCCAGAGCTCTCTATGGTTTGATCAGGGATCTACTACATGGTTTGATGTAGTCCGCAGGTCCGCAAAAACGCTAGTTTATCCAGGATCAAGAACCTCACAAAAGCACAATTGAAAGCCTGATTTTAGATCGTAATATCTCGTTTAAAAAAGCTCTAAATGTCTCATTTTTTTCTGAGTGGTTAGATAAAGAACATTCGATATGAAAATCCAAACAAATGTTTTTACTCATACCGATTTTCATATATCTGATTAATTTGACCGGACACCGAAAATTTCATTCTTTTATATCAAAAAGCTGAAATAGGAACTACAGGGAAAGTCATATGATCAAACTGATCAAACCTGATGGTTTTGAAATATATTTGGTATATGGGTCAGCATCCACCAGAATCTGATGCATGTTCACTAAACGCTGTAGGTTCTTCGCTTCAGAAATGGCTACTCCACGCACGCGCACTGGCATGACGTCGAAATGCTTGTCATGTCTGCTATGTCGCCCGGGTTTTTGGAGATAAAAAATAGAAAGGCAGTTACTCGGTCGTTTGGGCTTATGAAACCACTTACGTACCCGTAAATATACTCTTATGTATTAATTAAAGTATCAGTCGTCTTCAAGTTGTAAAATACATATCTCCTGTACGGTTTTAGCACCAGTGATGATAAATATAATTACCCTCCCGAATTTGTTCTGTCCCGTTAGTTCAAAACGGTGTCGGTGAATGTATGTTTTGCTGCATGCTGATAGTAGCTAGTGAAGCCTCGGAGGCTCGGTTGAGTTACGTTTTTACAGACATGCTTCAATCATATATGATCATTTACGCCTTGGTGCTCATACTCTCCCTTCATCCACCTCTCTTACTCTGTCTCTTTGTGTTTCTCTCTCTACCCCCCTCTCTCTCTCTCTGTCCCCTTTATGTCTCTCTCTTCTTTCCTCCTCTATGGACATTTCTCATACTTTACAAAAATTAGCAAATTTTGCATTTCAACATTACACCCTGTCCTGAAAGCACTCTAAACCATAACCCCATTTGAACTGAATTTCAGAGCAACTTTGTTGTGAATTGCAATCACAAAGGTGAAACAAGTAAAACAAGTCACACATTCATATGAAATCAAACAAAACATTTTATTTCAAAAGCATAAAACTTGATAAAAGCTCAGACTTACATGGCACCATGTTCATGATAAGATACATGTGTACCATCAGTGGCGGATCCAGGGGCGCAGGCCCTCCTGGCACTCAAGGGGTAAAAAATGTGCTCCCTACCCCCTACTGAGCGGAAAATCGACCGACACGATTTTCCAATTTTCAATGGCAAAAAAATGTTGTGCTCACTACCCCCTCCACTGAGCGGAAAATCAAAATCGACCGGCACGATTTTCAAATTTTCACGAAGTGGGCCCTTTGGGCCCCATCTCTTGCCCCGGCTGATCCGCCCCTGTGTACCATGTATAAGTATTTCTTCCCAGCAAGATTAAACAGCAATTCAGACCTAGCTGGCCTTATGCATGTTGATAAATACATATACATATGAGATGAAATGAAGATGGGCAAATCCCAATACAACAAAACTGCTTACAACAGAGTATCTTTTAACAATTATTTGAAACTGCATTTATCTATTTATTTCATTATTTGAGAATCTTCATTCAGGATAAACCTGATCAGCAAAGCTGTTTTTCATCATGGTCCTGATTGAAATACACCACAATGAATGTATGTAAACATTAAAATACATTTCAAAGGTTTAAAATAAAAAAGTTCATGATACACATGTATACAAATATTCATACATAGTAGTTAAAAAATACAAGGCATTTGGATAATGACACTTGTAAATTGTAAATATACGTATAAACAAGATAGAACAATTTAGATAAGGATCAATAAAAATAAATCTGTACCATATCAATTAGCAAGAGAAAAAAGATTAGTAGAACGAGAGATAAAGTCAAAGAGATGTATGGATGGCGAATACAATAAGAAGTATATTTATGGAGAGTACTAAAAATATGTAAGGACGCCCATGGAATATATTTGGCAATTCAATTGGTATGCTTAAATATAATATAATTATAAATTCATGATAAGTTTTTCTCCTTATATGTATGTATTGCTTAAAAGTTAAAACACTCTATATTTGGCTTCGGTTGAACAACAAATGTATCAGAATTTCTAGTATTATAAGAACATGCCTATAAAATAAAAATTCAAATTCATTGCACAATCTATCAGGGCAAGACCGTAAATACATCCATGTATGCTAATGAGGCGAGGAAGTAATCATGCCTTAGCTCAAACATTTGCCATTCAGAAAAACGTCACATGTGCGGTTAGAGTAATCAAATTTATTTGTAACTATTCCTGCTGTCCGTTTTTGAGTTTAAGTATTTATTCCCTGTTTTTAGAAGAACAGTTTCCCAAACTGAACAATCGTAATCAATGCAAGATTGTATAGTTGTCTTATATAAGGTCTTCAATAAATTACTATTTACAGTGTACAGTTGAGCAAAAGCTTCTTAATGCGTGTACTTTAGACGAAAGTAATTAACATAAATGTTCAATGTGAATATCCCATGTAAGGTGCAAATCTACATCAACTCCAACTTCCAAGATATCTCACATTACATACTTGTTTTTAATATATTTCCATCTAGATTAATTTTGAGTTCACCCTTTTGTTTTGAGTTGCACGTCGAAATAAGCATGACATTTGTTTATGAAAAATTTATTTTTAAACAATTTTTATAATATCAATTATTAATATCATCAATACAAGTTTGTAATATTTAAGCATTGCTTATTATCCAACTTTATAAACGATGTTATGCATGTAATATTTCAAGGAACAAACATTACAAACAATATAAATAATATGTACATGTACAGGTACTAGAAATTCTATTCTGTGGCAAGTTATCACACATTGAAGCCTCGACACATGTCACACATTTCAGTTCAGAATATTGTGATTTTTGTCTTTTGCGTTTAAATTTAAAACATTTGAAAAAAAGTGTGTAATTCATATGTTGAACTTTACTTCTGTACTTCAGACGACAGGCATTACAAATACAGTCATGATTCGTAATGGAAGGATATTTGCTGTGTATCAAATTGGCTATTTCAACAGATTGTATTGCGCATAAGTGGGTATATGTTGTTGATGATCTATCGCATATATTGCACATGGTACACATGTAGATGGTCCACACCAAGTTACTCTAGCTGCTGACGTTGATAAAGAAGCCCTTGATGATAAAGCATTGGATGGTGAAGCCGTTGATGATGATGATAGAGCTGTCGATGATGATGTAGCCGTTGATGATGGAGATGACGTCGATGATGGAGCCGTTGATGATGGAGCCGTAAATGATGGAGCCGTTGACGACTGAGCTGTTTATAACAATGAAGTTGTAATAGCCTGCTCGTACATCCTGGAAGACAAAAACACTTCTGTTGAAAACGAGCTGTCGATGACATTTGCATCCAGTCTGCGAATAATCGAGTCTCCGGAAAAATGCACCATGGCGTTTCGATGAAAGGGGTAACCTAAGTGAGGAAACAAATAATTTACGAGATTAAATGTTGGAGTAGAAGAAACACTTTTGAGAATTATGGCAAATAAAAACTCTCGAAAACAATTTGAGTGATTCTTTTAATACATTTAGATGCCATTGTCGATACATGTACATGTATATTTTAAGCAATAGAAAATTTTGCCCTAAAACGCTTCTTTAAAGAAATTCAATAATCACAAATATTGAGTAGCTACATGTATGAATTTTAAATAGCTCCTACTCCAATGGCAGATGCTTCAATTATATATATATTTAAACCAAATCCATGACCTTGTGTCAATCTTTTTTATATAGTTCTCCAATTTCCTTTTAGCATTTTCGCTCTTGCCTCTTATTAGTGCCTACAAGTGACAAGTTCAACTTATGTTTCACAACCTTGGTAGATGAAAGGCTGAGTAAACAAAAGAGTAAACTGCCTCTCAAGGTTTTTTAAAACCCTCTAATGAATCCACTGAGCTATTAAATAAGCTCTATTCATTGAAATTCATCTAACAAAAGAGCAGTGGTGAACCATGGGTGAACAACAATTTACTTTAAAATTGTTCAAAATATAGTCAAGGGCTATGGTGTGCTGTACTCACATGATCAGTCTGCTGATGCATTTTCTTTGCTGGAGAAGAAGTCAACAGAGGGCCTTTCCTGTTAGAACATAACATAAAGAAAGAGAAGTTTTTGACAAAGATATGTACATATATTTTACAAAAATACACATGTAGGCAATTGATGTAGGCTTTTTTTGTATAGAACTTCATAACATTAAACTACCTGTTGTTTTACCTGTCATCATCATCATCGATATACAGGATTGAGGTAATCCTGTAGATCCCCCGGTCGTCTTCCAAGATAATTGACAGCTTGCGACTTATGTGAAATTCAGTTATGTATTCATGGGGCTATGTTCAGCCATGGGAATAAATAAACAAAATGTGTTACTAACTTCCTATATATATAAACTTACCTAGGGTTCGTTTCGCCACTATTTCCCACTTGAGCTGCATTGATGCAATCCTTTTGATCCTCATGCCTGAAATGAAAGGTTATAGAAAGAATATTTGTATTTGTTTGTTTAAATTCAGAACATTTTAGTGAGATATTTGTATATTGTAATCCCATCAAAAACAACACATAACCATGGGGTTTTGATCACATCCCCAGATCACACTTCCTATCAATTAAACTACATGTATGTTTTTGGGGGTATTTGTGATGAAGGATTTTCAGCCTGCAAAAGAGACACACCAACTTTTTAACTAAGTATTGGGAGCCCAAAAATTTGAGTGCAAAATTACAAAATGCTCTTTCACTATCTAAGGCATAGTTGAAATAAGTGCACCACTACATGTACAGTATGTAGCTTTATGATTATGAAGATTGCAATCAATTGAATCTCAAAATATCAAATGGAAGTGTGAAATACTGGATTCTGATTGCTAGGAAGCTTTGAGGTGGATTCTTTCTGCAATAGCACTGTCCAGATCTAGTAGAATCTAATTTTTTCCTGTTCCTAAAAGATTCTACTGCCATGGTCTTTTCTAAAAAAAGAGATCAAAACATGATGGACCAATCCTGTATCTGTATGTTCGATTGACCCAACCCTAGACGCATGTATCCAACCATAATAACTCACAAACGCTGCTGAAAGTTAACATCTACAACACGCTACAGAACAGTGGGGGCACGTAACCCCCTCCCTCTCCCATAAAAATGTGGAATGAGGTGGAAATTCATGGAAAGGTTTGGGGAAATTTGTAGCAACTAAATGAGTTAAAATACAGCAAAATATGTTCCACTTATAACATTTAAAATCACAAATTTTGTCGAACGTTTGTTTCAGACATAGTCTAGTCAGTGGTGGTGATGCCATTGAAAACTAAAACAAAACACTGCTGAGCTGAGGCCGTGGCTGTGCGCAGAATTAGGATTTACATATTTGACAAGCAGTAAATGACATGGTCATGGCGGTGGCATTCCCAGGACTGGCAGGTTACGTTTTGTTTGAATTTAAATTTTGATAGGATTTTATTCATGACTAGTTATAGAGTATGCAAAACAATAAGTAATGTGATATACGATGCCCGAGTGTAGTAGCCAGTGCCAGCGCCGCGCCAGCATCCCGCCCGCGCCAGGGCTCGCGATCGCGGCAGCTGCAAGGCAAGGCCCTGGCTTCTCTGTGCCGCGCCGGCTGCATTATGATTAGGAAGCAAGACACGCCAGCGCCAGCCCTGAGCAGGCGGGCGGAAAGACCACTATGCGAGACCGAGAGTGAGTCGGCGTATAGATCTAGCGACGACGTCTAACTCAAACTAAGTAAGGAAGGGGGCAGAAACTAGACTTCCATTGGATTCCAAGACTTTCATCTAATTGACACGGAATTCACAACTAAGTTAATTCCGTGAGCGGGGTTATCATAGAAAAATTAAACTCGACAATAATAGACTCTAGTCTTTTTCTACTTACAATTACAATGTTGTTAGCAGATATTTTGCAACATGCATCGTCGTTGCTCTTCATCTGCATTTCTTCCCGCAACTTTGTCCATAATTCCATAGTTTTCTCTTGCAGTCGAATCCGTGTGGACGATTGTTTTACATTGGTGTCAATACTTGACATGAGCCCTGACGAGACATCTTGGCAAATTCGTAATTTACAAATATATTCGATGATTTCGGACTGCATGCGATCAATGAGGAATTGTACTATAGTAGTAGACTCGACTAGACTGAATTATGCGCGCACGCACGCACGTCACACGGTATATCATAACAATGTGATTACTTTGAATTTAGAGGGCGCTATATTCACTTTTGAAATCGAACCGTTGACGAAAAATAAATTGAAAACATCGGGACGGATTTTTACGATTCGCTATTTTAATTAACTAATTACATTAAGAGTGAATCAGTTTAGGATTAAATATTTCCAACATAGGTTGCTAATGGAACAAACTTCATTATGAAAACAAATTTGGTTCTTAAGCTCACGGCCCCATTTTCTGGGTTCCCACTACTCAACCTTCTCTTTAAGAACTAAATTATTCATAGTACCGTACCAAGTTTTTTGTCAAGTATGTGAAAAATTGATTTGTCCCATTAAATGTTTCTTGAGGATGTGACACACATGAAAGCTTGCTATTATTCGTCCAGTCCACCTTCATTCTTGAGTTTGATACAAAGACACAATAAACAGGGCTGCCAACATTGGAAAACAGTTGAGAGTGAGATTATACGAGAAGCGTTAGCGCGAGGGAGCGAAGCGACCAAGCCCGACCGAGCGCAGCGAGGGAGTGGGGGTGGGTGTGGAAGGGCGGCGTCCCCCCTCCCACAGTGTGGAGCTTTTTTATTTTTCAAGGTGAAATTGTGTGATCTGGTGCATACTTTAGAGAGTATTTTAACATATAGCTAAAGGCAATATGGAGAGAGAAAATCATACAGAGAGATAAAGAAAACTGATTGTTCGCCCACGAACGTGGGCCGCTGGGCTAGGCGTAGAGCGAGGTGCTGAGGGCCCCACGCGCTCACTCTCTGAGACAAAGCCACAGGCAAATTTACGTTCAACTTTACATAATCACAAGTCATTTTTCACTCTCAAAACTCACTTGATATTTTTATAATCCCTCTCCTTCTATTCTACTGTATGAAGTAATATTAGGCCTTCTTTAAAAACAAAGCATAGAACCGTGAAATCTTTGCTGTTCTCGATCAATTGAATTGTCAACTGATGACGTACTCGATCGAGCTCGCTGCTGGTTCGTCCGATCCATATCCCGGGCCGGGGCAGCTCGGGCCGACCCGGCTAGCTGCATATGGATATGGGTAAGGTGCGAGGATACGTAGGCTACATCAGGCTAGCTAGCTATATAGGCGCCGATCTTACATACGCACGCGCGCGAGAAGTGAGATCGAGGCTTTCATCTTCAATAAAAGGGGATAAAAGGCGGGAAAACTTTCTAAATTCTTGATTTTGGTTGCATAATTCATTCCAATTTATCTGTTTTGATTATTATTTAGTTATTTAAGATTTGTGCGTGAGTAATTTCATTGTTAGCGTGAGAGCGTGAGAATTGAGTGAAATGCGTGAGTCTCACGCTCAATGCGTGAGTGTCGGCAGCCCTGCAATAAAGACATCAAATTTACAAGAAGTCTGAATAACTTTGTTATTAAACTGCATTTAACTACTGTTCGGGGAACTATGCCTCGACAAGGCCACTTGGCCTTTTTTTTTAGTTCCCTATTTTCATTTTCTCATATATTACAAATGCTTATTATTGTATATATCTTTGTATTGTTTTTATTGAAAATGGAAATAATGAATAAAACGAATTGAATTGAATTTACGTGTACATAAACGTTATCATTATGTGTACATGTTCATACATGTACTCTATATGTACATGCTCTGGAATGCAACGCTGGAGTTGTTACATGTATGTCGCCCAGAATAAAAGTCGGTGTTAACAGGATCTGTAAAAGTCACTGCATTCAACTTTATTATTTGAATTTCCATACGCCTGAATTGACAATTTTCAAGTTTATGCATTGACAATATTTACAATGTGAATGGGGCGTGTCAGTGAAAGTCGGTGTTAACAGAATCAGTAAAAGTCACTGCATTCAACTTTATTATTTCCACACGCCTGAATTTACAATTTTCAAGTTTATGCATTTTATACAATGTAAATGGGGCGTGTCAGTGAAAGTCAGTGTTAACAGAATCAGTAAAAGTCACTGCATTCAACTTTATTATTTCCACACGCCTGAATTTACAATTTTCAAGTTTATGCATTTTATACAATGTGAATGGGGCGTGTCAGTGAAAGTCAGTGTTAACAGGATCTGTAAAAGTCACTGCGTTCAACTTTATTATTTCCACACGCCTGAATTTACAATTTTCAAGTTTATACATGTACATTGACAATTGTTTACAATGTGAATGGGGCATGCACATCTGATATGATACAGTACACGTATGTACATGTAGATATGCATACACCTTGTGACCACTTCACACTGACATTTTAATCCTATTTTAATTCTAACAATGTTTGCCATTGATGTTCGTTCTTCCTCTACCTGCCAGTGTACCAAGAGCAGGATGGTAGTTCAGCCTCCTCCTCAGCCCCCAGCACTATCGCAGGTAAGGGGGGATTTCCCCACCCTTCCCCATCATACCTTGCATGGAGCATGTGTGTATGTGTGCATGGCATGTTTTAAAATGTCTTTCTAATTTGCTATCAGGCTTATCGCAGTAGGGAGCTATTTTATGATTTGGTGCTGTATACATACAGTGTAAGAGCGATTTGCTTACAGTGATATTGGAGTATTTTATTGTTTTGTACCAGGTTTTTTTTTTTCTCTCAATTTCCCAGAGCACCTTTGGAGCTTTCAAGAGCTAAATTGCTCACCGTTCCTGGGATTTGTGGGTGATTTTTGTGATTTTTTTTTTTTGGCTGGGCCACTCTGCAGGCACAGACTCTAATTTGATACTTTAACACAATCCCATAAAGTCTTGAGCAGAGCCTATGTAAGCTTGATCAGCCTCTGACTTCATGTAAAACACAGAGCCTAGATGCTATGTGGTGCACTAGACCATACAATCCTCATACATGTAGTCTCTTAGTTCAGGCACTCTGTAATGCACTAGGGTTTGTGTCTGCAAATTACATTACCTTCGGTATACAGGGTGTACATGCACTTCATGCAAAATTGTTTTTAAAGCCATTGCCTTCAATTAGCAAATAAAAAAGTTCACCAAAGACCTTCTTCTTCTTGCACTGCTTTATTAAGTCTGAACATCTGGGGTGTTTACAAAGACTAAGATCGACTTTTTGGACTTAACTATGGCAGGCCTTTCATGCCACTTTTTGCTCTCACCGTTTACTGGCATTGGTCTCTCAAGGGACGACAAATCGTGGTCACAAATCTACAGAATTTACCGTTTTTGATAGTTCATTATTGAAGGAAAAAATATTATCTAAAGATCATAATTGAGAGACCAATGGTGAGAGCAACCAGTGGCATGAATAGCCTGCCATAGTTAAGTCCAACTTAAAGTCGATCTTAGTCGTTGTGAAACACCCCCCTGATGTGGCTATGTGTCTTTTTGCATTTCTCTTGCTATTAGTTATTTTATAAATGTGTTTTCTGCGTTCACTCCCAAAACAAAAAACAAAACAAATAAAAAATCAATATCACATCTACATTAAGTATTAGACTAATCAATTGCCTTATGTACTGATTCAGTAACTCTTTCAAGAGCTCTGTTTTGTTTTGTTATGCTTGTCTACTTGTCTGTATTGCCAATTTGAAGAGGAAGAGATATACTGTAACTCTGAGAGCCCTTTAGACAATCTGTTTTTATTTGACAAATATTGTTGCCTATGTACTGCACCATGCTTAAAAAATGTTTTTAAAAATCCTTAGTATCTCCTTACAAGTGCATTTAACCTTTAGAAGCATTTTTTTTAAATTTATTATTTTTCTTTTTGCTATTAAACTAAATCTGTAGTCTGGCCATCATGCCTTTTGCAAACCGGGGTGTTTCACAAAGACTAAGACCGACTTTAAGTTGGTATTGGGCAGGTCAAGCTATTTGGATTGTGACGTAGGGACAGAGACTTTAAACAAGAAATAACAACAGATGAAATTATTTATATGGCTATCTTTTGGTATGAGTCTGTGGCTATTATAGGCTAGTTTATTTGTGGAAAGTTTTAGTTCTGGCCAATTCTTTGCAGCGTCCCGTACGTCACGCAGCACATTAATTTCATTAAAAATTAATTAAAGAATTGGCCAGAACTAAAACTTTCCACAAATGAACTAGCCTATAATAGCCACAGACTCATACCAAAAGATAGCCATATAAATAATTTCATCTGTTGTTATTTCTTGTTTAAAGTCTCTGAATGTCCCGTACTTCACAATCCAAATAGCTTGGACCTGCCCTATTAACTATGGCAGGCCATTCATGCCACAGTTTGCTTCTCACCATTATGATCTTTAAATAATATTTTTTCCTTCAATAATGAATTATCCAATAATGTAAATTCTGTAGATTTGTGACCATGATTTTACGTCCCTTGAGAGACCAATACCAGTATAAAACGGTGAGAGCAAACAGTGGCATGAATGGCCTGCCATAGTTAAGTCCAACTTAAAGTCGATCTTAGTCTTTGTGAAACACCTCCATATTTCTTAGTGCTCTGAATCTGAAGCATACAATTAGTGTGTACATGTACATTAGGCGTACCTAATCAATGTATTGCATGTGCATGTATGTGTATGCACGGAACCTTCGAAAATTTCATACAAATATTTGCACAGGTCCGCTTCTACTCTGACATTATGAGCTTTCCAAGCACATTGCGACACACACTCTACATGTATATTTGCATGTACTTGTACTGCATGTAATTGTGCTATTTTGGGCTGAGGTTACAATGTCAGTGTTGTAAGAACTTCTTTTGGGGTGCTTCCTCATGTAATGATGTCATAGGGAAGTCCCCTGTCATAGGGAAGTCCCTGTCATGCACTCAGACCTACAGGTACATTGTATATTTAGCACGTAGCTGTAGACATTATAGCTTAGTTTATGTTACATGTATAAACTATAAAGTTCATGCTTTTGCCTATTTTCATTAGCATGTTATTATTCTTTGTTGAATATTTTAATGTATACTACAAATAAGAAAAAGAATTGTGGAAAAATGAGGATTTAATGCTGCATGAGAACCATCTTTGTTTACTTTTTTCATTTTTTTCTATTTTTCAATTACGGTACCGTATTGAAAATGTTGGCTGATGGTACAGTGTATATTGCAGGACACATGGTTCTGCGGCAATTGCTTCGTGTTCATTTCCTTGATTTTCCAAATCCTATTACTTCAACTCTGGTCCCAAATCTAAATACCTAGAAAGTTTTAGAAACCTAATCCTATACATGTTCGTGACAGGGATTTGTTTGAAGGGCTAAATTGATCACGTATTGTTCATCAAATTGGCAACAACATGTTTTTCTTTTAATGCTACATTGTTCAAATAAAATGCAATGTCTCTGAAAACATTATAAGGCATTGGTACTTGTTACTTAGAGTAGTTGAAAAGCTAAACAAAATTATAGAAAATAATAATCTTGAACCCATGGCATGTTCTCAATTTAAAGAGAAAGACCAGTTCTGGTCATGCGATTGCATTGTGAAAGAAACGTTGTGGAATCGATCAGAAAAGGTTGATCATCTAGCATATAAGTATTGGTATGTACTGCAAGGTTCTGGAATCATCAAAATGATAAGAAATTTGGCCCAGTCTTGGTAAAGTTACAAGCACTGTACACAGAAAGATGTATATGGGACTACGCGACCACGTGCGCGATATCTATTTGGTCCCAATAGATATAATAATTTACCAAATATATCAATTAGTAGGTGGTTTCCCGACTTTCCTGGCAAAATTTGTATCATCACGTATTAGTCAAAACATATTCTTTCACATGATTGGTAATGAGAGCTTCCATTTCATTTTGTTGAGAGAGGGGTGTTTCCAAAACTGGTCTTTACCTTTAAGGATTTTAAGGATTATATTCATTTTGGAAATTCCTGATGTCAAAAGCATTGTGGTCAGTTAACAATATGTGCAGAAATAGTTGCCCTTTCTTTTCATGCATCAGGTTTTTTTTTTAATGTTTAAGGCATCGTTTCTCTGACAGTCCAAGATATAATTGTCCAGGGGGTGTTTCACAAAGATCTTAAGTCGATTTTTAAACTCTAAGTTCGACTTAAAACATTATGGAGAGCCATTTGTAGCCTTGAAATACAATATATTCAAAATCAAAAATTCAAGTATAAATTTAGACTTTTCATAAATACCACATCATGAACATGAAATCTCCTTAATAATAGCAAATATGAATGATTTTAATCAACATTTTATGACTTTTTAAATAAATTTTACAAAATATTTTCAAAGATGCTAACGGCTTTCCATAATTGTTAAGTCCAACTTAGAGATAAGTTCAACCTAGGTTCTTTGTAAAACACCCCCCAGGAGGCTATGGTCCAATGTATGATTGTCCAGTGCATTCTTGAATAAAACCATCAAAGGTACAATTTCACCGACATCCCATTGAAACTCACGTTAAATTAAATCCACACGCTCAATAGGATGTCGGCGAACCTGTATACATGCATGTACAAATAATGGTTTTGTGAAACACTGCGCCCCGTAAAAATACAAAGCTTAGGAATTGATTCTACGATTGATTTTTGCGATTGGATGCACTTGTCACTACAATACTACCTGTATGTGCAATCAATAGCAAAAATCAGTTGTACGATCCATTGCTAAGCTTTGTGTTACGAGGCCCGTGAGGTTACGGTCCCATATCTAGTTGTCAAGGGAAGTATTGTCTCAAATGATATATGACCTCTAGGCCATTTTTGTAATGTACCGGTAATCAAATTTTAATACACAAAACTTTGTAAAGTGCCTCGTTGCAGCTTATTTTATTCACCTGTCACGAAATAATTGTATTTCAATAGTCAGAAAGCTAATAGCATGTATAATGTGTTATTAGATCTATGGGACAAACCATAATGTTTGTCTTACATCTACCTAGCAGTAATTAATGTACATGCACCGCATTCTGACTACAGTATTGGAATACAATATTATTATCAGGTGAATGAAATTATTTGTAAATGGATACTTAACAAAGATTTGTGCGTTAAATTTGATTACATTACGAAAATGGTCAATTGATACCCTACCAGTAAAGCTATTGAACTGTTTTTTTTCTTTTGAATGGTCCAGTTGAACGACAGAGCACCGCCCACACCGAAGCCGGACATTCCACCGGTCAACCCTACACCACCACCTGCCATCCCCAGCAATGCAGAGAGATTCAGAGTTAAATATGACTTCTCCAGTGAGGTAAGTATCCCAACCTTAGTTAGTTAGCCCAAAGTTAGCAGCCTAGCTAAAGAATATGGGCAGGGTTTCACAAAATAATCGTAAGGTCAAGTTCACCGGCATCCCATTGGAGGGCGTGTATTGATATTGACATGCGCTTCAGTGGGATGTCGGCCAGGTTGTTCTTCATGATGGTTTTGTGAAACAATGCCTTGTCCACGAGATTGAGTACCCATATTAAATGACCGAAAATTATGTAATCATGAAATTTCACAACGCTGCCCTAGCTGGAGTACGTGCCTTCCAATTTGATGTCCCCAGATGACGGGATTGCTACAGCCTACATGTCGTTGGCTATAGATCTGGGCATCATGGGATGGGTGCATCATTAAAACGCAGTTCAACGGGATGTTGGCCAGTTTGTACTCCGTCAAGCGATGCCCTGTTACACAATTGTCTGTGAGAATGAGTGCCGAACGAAAAATTTCCATTAGACCGAATATTGTATTCACTTGAACATGAATATAGCTGAGGGTACGTGCCTTCCATTGTGATGCCCCCCAAAAAAGGGAGGGGGGTGGGGTGGAAAGAAAGAACAAAAGGAGAGATGGCAGAATAAGACGAGATGTTTCAGGTTGTGATAGCCTCGTTGAATACAGATCCACTAGTTGCCAATGAGACCGAGTGCTATGAAGAATTTCCATTAGACCAAAAATTATGTCCTCATGAAATTTCAAAATGGCGCCGTATATGTAGCTAGGGGGTGGGTGCTTTTTAATGCGATGCCCGCTCCCCCCCCACCCTCCCCAATAAAAAAGGAGGGAAGAAAGAAAACGGAGATAGGAGAAAAGGACAAGAAAAAGAAGTATCTTGATGGTGATATTAGATGTCACGACAGCCTTGTTGACTACAGATCCGTTGCATAGTTTCCTTAGTTGGCTATGAGAACAAGTTCCTTTGGAACCCCCAAAAAAAAAAAAAAAAAACGAAAAAAATTATAATAATAAATAAATAAATAACAAAAATAAAAAATAAAAAATAATAATAATAATAAATAAATAAATAATTAAATAAATTTTTAAAGAAAATTAAAAAAATTATGATAATAATAAGAAATAAAAATTAAATTATCAATAACTAAATAAAAATTTAAACAAATAAAGGAAGAGGGGGGTTATGTATGCACCTTCCAAGAGGGAGGCAAAACACAATTAGGCAATTAACTCACAAGTATGATGGTCATGTACAGTGAAATCCACCACATTTGCGTCGAAAAGTGGGACTTTTATCAGTTGCCACGGGGATAACAAAAGCAGGAACTTATGGTTGCCTGGCAGGATGTCTAGTGGTCTATAGCACCGGAACTGTCAATTTCTTTCTACCTCATCTGTGGTTGGAATATCGTCTGTTTGGAGTCAGATGGGCATTACCTCATGAATATGTTCAGGGACCCGCTTCACAAAGCCTTTTTCAATGACAAATGACAAAAATCAGTGACAAATCTGCTGATAACCAATCACAAGCAAGGATTTCACTAGCTTATAAACAAAACTGTCATTTGTCACTGATGACAAGTTTTTGTGAAATAGGGCCCTGTTCCTTCATACATGTATGTAGCTACAAAAGCAGGCTAGAAAATGAGACAGGGAAAACATTGTATACTCAGTAAACGATGTGATGTTCGGCAAGGCACACTCGTAGCAACTCTTAGCATGTTGATGTACTTTTAACACTATAATCAAATAATCATATGTTGCAAGAAAAGAACAAATATTGAAATATAATGCAGCAGAATAAACGTGTCAGATCTTTCTTCCAGGATGTTTATAAGCACTGTTTGTTTTTGTATGGGAAGTAGTAAAATCTTGTTTCCTTGCAACCGTTTCATTTCCTACTCAATGGTTGATTAGTCTGGTATTTAAGACCCTAGATACAGTTTTGGAGGAAATGAATACAATTTAAAAAAGTATCATTTGGTGGCTGCTTCAAACGATTTGACTACCAAGTAATATATTTTTTGTTGTATTATTGAAGGTTTTATTAAAGAAAACAAAAATCCATCATTGTAGTGCCAGGACTGCATTGACATTTCAAAAACAAAATATATACAAAATGTTTGTGGACAGAACTAACATTTTCAGGTTTTTTAATTGTATGTATGAGACTATGAGTACCATGACAGAATCAGATTTTTTTTCTTCAAATTCCTGATAAACCTCTGTTGTGAATAAAAGTGTGGAATACATACAGTGTACAAGCATATTCTTCTACCCTTTTTTCATCATACCTAGAATGCATTGCAAAACAAAACCCCACCTTATTCCCCTCTTGGTGAGGGAGCTCTTTCAAAATTGTTCTGTAGTGTGAGATTTTCTTGTTAGATTTTTCATGGGTTCTTACTTTGTGGCGTAACACTGAGTGTTTGTGATCTCTTTTTAGTGCTGATCAGGGGGGCGTTTCATGAAACAATTAGTCAATGGTTTTCACCAACTAATATCATTTTCACCGACAATTTTATGGTCACCGACTATTTTCCAGGCCTCTGATTGGTCAAATTTAGTCAGCGCTGACGGTTGTCGGTGGACAAATGTTGATGAAACGCCCCCCAGACCTCGCTAGTAACATTTAAGATTTTTTTTCGTAGCTGAATCGCTCATTGCTCTTTCTCCCCCTTTTATGCTAGGATGCTGATGATCTACCAGCACAGAAGAATGAGATTCTGACGTTAATTAATCGAGACGAAGCAGATTGGTGGACGATGCGCAACTCAAGAGGGCAGGAAGGCCAGTTCCCCGTACCATGGATGGAGGCTGTAAGCAGAAAATGACAAAAGAAAATACTTTGGATTTTTTTCTTCTCCTGTTTAATATCATGAGATTTGCACTGTTGCACATGGCCAGCACTGAAATGAAATGATAAACGTGGGGACAAACAAAAACAACAAAAATGTCATGTGTGAGGAGTACATTACAATATGAAAGTAACAAAATGAAGAACAACTTTGACACACTTTTTATGGAAATTCATGATTACAACTGAATGCTTTTTAAGTTCATCCTTTCGTCTGTCTTATATAGGGTTATTTCCCATTCTAAGAAAACTCTGATATTTTTTTTCTTTCTCAGTTATAAACCTCCGTTTATTCAGACCTCCACTCTGAGGGGGGATGAATTGTAAGTTTGAGAGTCCATGTGCATTAAGTCACTCTTAACATTTTGACATTTCTGGTGGTTCTGACTGAAAATTTTCAGGGTGTCTGTAATGGACCCCTGTTTAATAGTGTTGCACCTTTAGTTTATTTTCATCTAATTTAATACCCCATTTTATTCTCACATTTTTATATTTTATTTCTTCGTCTTTCTCTGTTTTCATTCTCTAACCTTGATCTTCCATCTATTCTTTAGCAGCTGCCCGTTGAACCACCCCCAGAGGTATACCGCACTGTCACATCATACGGAAGAGCAACGCAGAGAAGAATTCCCAACGCATATGACACGACACAGCTTAAATTTGAGGTAGGTACTAGGTATTATCCACATACCCCATTCAAGCCAGAGACCAACACCAGTCTGACTGCAGTACATTCCCCGGAATGGCTAAGTTTCAGTCAGATTGGCATTCCGACTTCTGGTATGGTTTTAGGGTTTGCTCCAGTGCATTACACACGTGCTAATATCGTGCCTTGGGGAACTCCAGAAATGGAAATACCAAGGGTTCATCCAATCTAACAAGGGTACATACCTGGCCCATGGGTGATATATGTTAATGTATTTTATAAGAATGTTATACCCAAGGTATACTGCACTGTCACATCATATGGCAGAGCAATACAGTGAAGAATTCCAAACGCACATGACACGACACAACTAAAATTTCCATTTCTCGAGTTCCCCAAGGCACGATATTAGCACCAAGTGTGTAATGAAACATACACTACTGCCTAAATGTTTTGGCAGCGGGTTGACACGATGCCCGGAGCGCTTAGCTGAAGCGCTCCGGGCCGTGATGCGCTACCCGATAAAACGATGTTCGAGTCGCGCCCATCTGCCCGAAATCTGCCCGAAATCTGCCCGAAATCTGCCCGAAATCTACCCGAAATCTGCCCGAGGGCGGTTTGGTACTCGCCTGATGCGCGTGCTGAAGTCATGCTCTTAAGACTCGCACGCAACAAGACCCGATGACGTCACGTTGAAAAGTCGAGTCGAGCGACCCAACTGCGTCTCAATTTGCCTATGCAATTTGCGTGTTAAAATGTAAATCCCACCGCACGAAAATTATAGACAAAGGTATAGGAGACTCTGGAGAGTGTATGGCAGGTATAGGAATGACGCTCACTAAATTGTTTTGGTTTTCACCAACTGACACAATATTAGTAAGGCAGCCTAGTATAGTCTAGACCCTCTGATCTAGGCCGGCAATCGCTAGCATAAAGTCAGAGCTAGAGCTACCTTTGGCTTTACATCGTCAAGGATCTACTCCTCTAACTCTAACTTTAGTCTAACTTCTAAGGCTCTAGCCTAAACTTAATAAAATTTAAAATGGCTCAATTTAACCTAAGTTTAATTTATCAGACTAATAAACGATTTTGTCTCACCTACACTGTAACATTATGCCAATGAAACATCATTCCCCGTCTCCATATTTTAATTCCAAGGATTAAGAGATACTTTCTTTGCAACAACTAAGACTAAGTCATACTTTACTACAATACTAGATTTTGTGTATACTATACTAGCGTATAGCCGACGCCGACGCACACGCACGCTGCACGAGCTTACGTTGATATCTAGGTCAACTAATGACCTACATGTACGCCGCTGCATGCATCGATTCGTATTCTGAAACAACTATACAACTAAACCCCGAAATGTAACTGAAACGGAGTTGATAGGCCTATGTGAACTCTGGGAATGTAAATGTGATTAGTGTTGATTATAAGCAGTCGAGGGATTATTAGACCGGGGGTAGGAGTCAAGCCGGGTGACGCCCGAAACAATCAAGATGGATAAAAACAAGCGTGTAATAACGGATATTTTATTTCTGTTGCGTAACACCTAAACCAACGAGTTACTTTCACAAATTGCTTGAAAAAACACGAGCCTCTTTAATCGTTATCCTCTTTTTTTTTTTTAAAGGGAGGGGTGATGGGATGGAAAAAAGAGAAAGAAGAAGGGGGAGATGAAGAAGCTGAGAGGGGGAAGAGGAGAAGAAGAAAAGGAAGGAGAAGAAAAAGAAGAAGAAGAAAATCTCAATAGAAAATAAAACAGACACACACGAAACAAGCAGAGAACTTTATCAATTGGAAATTCCAATTTTTTCGCCAATGAATTGAATGTTTAAATGACAAAAGAGCGGTCATAAATTTCATATTATGTTTCAAGTGTTTCTAAACAAAGGGCTTGGAGTCAAGGTGTCTGGCAACATGTTGTTATCTCAGAAGTTATTTATAAACAGATCTGTTCATTATGTTGCAC
>CP137670.1:8486837-8570941 GCA_037976565.1 Mesocentrotus franciscanus | reverse complement strand
CACGGTATATCATAACAATGTGATTACTTTGAATTTAGAGGGCGCTATATTCACTTTTGAAATCGAACCGTTGAAAAATAAATTGAAAACATCGGGACGGATTTTTACGATTCGCTATTTTAATTAACTAATTACATTAAGAGTGAATCAGTTTAGGATTAAATATTTCCAACATAGGTTGCTAATGGAACAAACTTCATTATGAAAACAAATTTGGTTCTTAAGCTCACGGCCCCATTTTCTGGGTTCCCACTACTCAACCTTCTCTTTAAGAACTAAATTATTCATAGTACCGTACCAAGTTTTTTGTCAAGTATGTGAAAAATTGATTTGTCCCATTAAATGTTTCTTGAGGATGTGACACACATGAAAGCTTGCTATTATTCGTCCAGTCCACCTTCATTCTTGAGTTTGATACAAAGACACAATAAACAGGGCTGCCAACATTGGAAAACAGTTGAGAGTGAGATTATACGAGCGTTAGCGCGAGGGAGCGGCGACCAAGCCCGACCGGCGCAGCGAGGAGTAAGTGGGTGTGTGGAAGGCGGCGTCCCCCTCCACAGTGTGGAGCTTTTTTATTTTTCAAGGTGAAATTGTGTGATCTGGTGCATACTTTAGAGTATTTTAACATATAGCTAAAGGCAATATGGAGAGAGAAAATCATACAGAGAGATAAAGAAAACTGATTGTTCGCCCGACGTGGGCCGCTGGGCTAGGCGTAGCGAGGTGCTGAGGGCCCCACGCTCACTCTCTGAGACAAAGCCACAGGCAAATTTACGTTCAACTTTACATAATCACAAGTCATTTTTCACTCTCAAAACTCACTTGATATTTTTATAATCCCTCTCCTTCTATTCTACTGTATGAAGTAATATTAGGCCTTCTTTAAAAACAAAGCATAGAACCGTGAAATCTTTGCTGTTCTCGATCAATTGAATTGTCAACTGATGACGTACTCGATCGAGCTCGCTGCTGGTTCGTCCGATCCATATCCCGGGCAGGGCAGCTCGGGCCGACCCGGCTAGCTGCATATGGATATGGGTAAGGTGCGAGGATACGTAGGCTACATCAGGCTAGCTAGCTATATAGGCGCCGATCTTACATACGCACGTACGAAGTGAGATCGAGGCTTTCATCTTCAATAAAAGGGGATAAAAGGCGGGAAAACTTTCTAAATTCTTGATTTTGGTTGCATAATTCATTCCAATTTATCTGTTTTGATTATTATTTAGTTATTTAAGATTTGTGCGTGAGTAATTTCATTGTTAGCGTGAGAGCGTGAGAATTGAGTGAAATGCGTGAGTCTCACGCTCAATGCGTGAGTGTCGGCAGCCCTGCAATAAAGACATCAAATTTACAAGAAGTCTGAATAACTTTGTTATTAAACTGCATTTAACTACTGTTCGGGGAACTATGCCTCGACAAGGCCACTTGGCCTTTTTTTTTAGTTCCCTATTTTCATTTTCTCATATATTACAAATGCTTATTATTGTATATATCTTTGTATTGTTTTTATTGAAAATGGAAATAATGAATAAAACGAATTGAATTGAATTTACGTGTACATAAACGTTATCATTATGTGTACATGTTCATACATGTACTCTATATGTACATGCTCTGGAATGCAACGCTGGAGTTGTTACATGTATGTCGCCCAGAATAAAAGTCGGTGTTAACAGGATCTGTAAAAGTCACTGCATTCAACTTTATTATTTGAATTTCCATACGCCTGAATTGACAATTTTCAAGTTTATGCATTGACAATATTTACAATGTGAATGGGGCGTGTCAGTGAAAGTCGGTGTTAACAGAATCAGTAAAAGTCACTGCATTCAACTTTATTATTTCCACACGCCTGAATTTACAATTTTCAAGTTTATGCATTTTATACAATGTAAATGGGGCGTGTCAGTGAAAGTCAGTGTTAACAGAATCAGTAAAAGTCACTGCATTCAACTTTATTATTTCCACACGCCTGAATTTACAATTTTCAAGTTTATGCATTTTATACAATGTGAATGGGGCGTGTCAGTGAAAGTCAGTGTTAACAGGATCTGTAAAAGTCACTGCGTTCAACTTTATTATTTCCACACGCCTGAATTTACAATTTTCAAGTTTATACATGTACATTGACAATTGTTTACAATGTGAATGGGGCATGCACATCTGATATGATACAGTACACGTATGTACATGTAGATATGCATACACCTTGTGACCACTTCACACTGACATTTTAATCCTATTTTAATTCTAACAATGTTTGCCATTGATGTTCGTTCTTCCTCTACCTGCCAGTGTACCAAGAGCAGGATGGTAGTTCAGCCTCCTCCTCAGCCCCCAGCACTATCGCAGGTAAGGGGGGATTTCCCCACCCTTCCCCATCATACCTTGCATGGAGCATGTGTGTATGTGTGCATGGCATGTTTTAAAATGTCTTTCTAATTTGCTATCAGGCTTATCGCAGTAGGGAGCTATTTTATGATTTGGTGCTGTATACATACAGTGTAAGAGCGATTTGCTTACAGTGATATTGGAGTATTTTATTGTTTTGTACCAGGTTTTTTTTTTTCTCTCAATTTCCCAGAGCACCTTTGGAGCTTTCAAGAGCTAAATTGCTCACCGTTCCTGGGATTTGTGGGTGATTTTTGTGATTTTTTTTTTTTGGCTGGGCCACTCTGCAGGCACAGACTCTAATTTGATACTTTAACACAATCCCATAAAGTCTTGAGCAGAGCCTATGTGAAGCTTGATCAGCCTCTGACTTCATGTAAAACACAGAGCCTAGATGCTATGTGGTGCACTAGACCATACAATCCTCATACATGTAGTCTCTTAGTTCAGGCACTCTGTAATGCACTAGGGTTTGTGTCTGCAAATTACATTACCTTCGGTATACAGGGTGTACATGCACTTCATGCAAAATTGTTTTTAAAGCCATTGCCTTCAATTAGCAAATAAAAAAGTTCACCAAAGACCTTCTTCTTTCTTGCACTGCTTTATTAAGTCTGAACATCTGGGGGTGTTTCACAAAGACTAAGATCGACTTTAAGTTGGACTTAACTATGGCAGGCCTTTCATGCCACTTTTTTGCTCTCACCGTTTACTGGCATTGGTCTCTCAAGGGACGTACAAATCGTGGTCACAAATCTACAGAATTTACTGTTTTTGATAGTTCATTATTGAAGGAAAAAATATTATCTAAAGATCATAATTGAGAGACCAATGGTGAGAGCAACCAGTGGCATGAATAGCCTGCCATAGTTAAGTCCAACTTAAAGTCGATCTTAGTCGTTGTGAAACACCCCCCTGATGTGGCTATGTGTCTTTTTGCATTTCTCTTGCTATTAGTTATTTTATAAATGTGTTTTCTGCGTTCACTCCCAAAACAAAAAACAAAACAAATAAAAAATCAATATCACATCTACATTAAGTATTAGACTAATCAATTGCCTTATGTACTGATTCAGTAACTCTTTCAAGAGCTCTGTTTTGTTTTGTTATGCTTGTCTACTTGTCTGTATTGCCAATTTGAAGAGGAAGAGATATAAACTCTGAGAGCCCTTTAGACAATCTGTTTTTATTTGACAAATATTGTTGCCTATGTACTGCACCATGCTTAAAAATGTTTTAAAAATCCTTAGTATCTCCTTACAAGTGCATTTAACCTTTAGAAGCATTTTTTTTAAATTTATTATTTTTCTTTTTGCTATTAAACTAAATCTGTAGTCTGGCCATCATGCCTTTTGCAAACCCGGGGGGTGTTTCACAAAGACTAAGACCGACTTTAAGTTGGTATTGGGCAGGTCCAAGCTATTTGGATTGTGACGTACGGGACATTCAGAGACTTTAAACAAGAAATAACAACAGATGAAATTATTTATATGGCTATCTTTTGGTATGAGTCTGTGGCTATTATAGGCTAGTTCATTTGTGGAAAGTTTTAGTTCTGGCCAATTCTTTGCAGCGTCCGTCGTCACGCAGCACATTAATTTCATTAAAAATTAATTAAAGAATTGGCCAGAACTAAAACTTTCCACAAATGAACTAGCCTATAATAGCCACAGACTCATACCAAAAGATAGCCATATAAATAATTTCATCTGTTGTTATTTCTTGTTTAAAGTCTCTGAATGTCCCGTACTCACAATCCAAATAGCTTGGACCTGCTATTATATGGCAGGCCATTCATGCCACAGTTTGCTTCTCACCATTATGATGTTTAAATAATATTTTTCCTTCAATAATGAATTATCCAATAATGTAAATTCTGTAGATTTGTGACCATGATTTTTACGTCCCTTGAGAGACCAATACCAGTATAAAACGGTGAGAGCAAACAGTGGCATGAATGGCCTGCCATAGTTAAGTCCAACTTAAAGTCGATCTTAGTCTTTGTGAAACACCCTCCATATTTCTTAGTGCTCTGAATCTGAAGCATACAATTAGTGTGTACATGTACATTAGGCGTACCTAATCAATGTATTGCATGTGCATGTATGTGTATGCACGGA
This sequence comes from Mesocentrotus franciscanus, assembly GCA_037976565.1. Classification (NCBI taxonomy): domain Eukaryota; kingdom Metazoa; phylum Echinodermata; class Echinoidea; order Camarodonta; family Strongylocentrotidae; genus Mesocentrotus; species Mesocentrotus franciscanus. Next base: position 8,566,424 of record CP137670.1, on the reverse strand, counting down.
ACCTTCGAAAATTTCATACAAATATTTGCACAGGTCCGCTTCTACTCTGACATTATGAGCTTTCCAAGCACATTGCGACACACACTCTACATGTATATTTGCATGTACTTGTACTGCATGTAATTGTGCTATTTTGGGCTGAGGTTACAATGTCAGTGTTGTAAGAACTTCTTTTGGGGTGCTTCCTCATGTAATGATGTCATAGGGGAAGTCCCCTGTCATAGGGGAAGTCCCCTGTCATGCACTCAGACCTACAGGTACATTGTATATTTAGCACGTAGCTGTAGACATTATAGCTTAGTTTATGTTACATGTATAAACTATAAAGTTCATGCTTTTGCCTATTTTCATTAGCATGTTATTATTCTTTGTTGAATATTTTAATGTATACTACAAATAAGAAAAAGAATTGTGGAAAAATGAGGATTTAATGCTGCATGAGAACCATCTTTGTTTACTTTTTTCATTTTTTTCTATTTTTCAATTACGGTACCGGTATTGAAAATGTTGGCTGATGGTACAGTGTATATTGCAGGACACATGGTTCTGCGGCAATTGCTTCGTGTTCATTTCCTTGATTTTCCAAATCCTATTACTTCAACTCTGGTCCCAAATCTAAATACCTAGAAAGTTTTAGAAACCTAATCCTATACATGTTCGTGACAGGGATTTGTTTGAAGGGCTAAATTGATCACGTATTGTTCATCAAATTGGCAACAACATGTTTTTCTTTTAATGCTACATTGTTCAAATAAAATGCAATGTCTCTGAAAACATTATAAGGCATTGGTACTTGTTACTTAGAGTAGTTGAAAAGCTAAACAAAATTATAGAAAATAATAATCTTGAACCCACGGCATGTTCTCAATTTAAAGAGAAAGACCAGTTCTGGTCATGCGATTGCATTGTGAAAGAAACGTTGTGGAATCGATCAGAAAAGGTTGATCATCTAGCATATAAGTATTGGTATGTACTGCAAGGTTCTGGAATCATCAAAATGATAAGAAATTTGGCCCAGTCTTGGTAAAGTTACAAGCACTGTACACAGAAAGATGTATATGGGACTACGCGACCACGTGCGCGATATCTATTTGGTCCCAATAGATATAATAATTTACCAAATATATCAATTAGTAGGTGGTTTCCGACTTTCCTGGCAAAATTTGTATCATCACGTATTAGTCAAAACATATTCTTTCACATGATTGGTAATGAGAGCTTCCATTTCATTTTGTTGAGAGAGGGTGTTTCCAAAACTGGTCTTTACCTTTAAGGATTTTAAGGATTATATTCATTTTGGAAATTCCTGATGTCAAAAGCATTGTGGTCAGTTAACAATATGTGCAGAAATAGTTGCCCTTTCTTTTCATGCATCAGGTTTTTTTTTTAATGTTTAAGGCATCGTTTCTCTGACAGTCCAAGATATAATTGTCCAGGGGGTGTTTCACAAAGATCTTTAGGCGAACTTTTTAAACTCTAAGTTCGACTTAAAACATTATGGAGAGCCATTTGTAGCCTTAAAATACAATATATTCAAAATCAAAAATTCAAGTATAAATGTAGACTTTTCATAAATACCACATCATGAACATGAAATCTCCTTAATAATAGAAAATATGAATGATTTGAATCAACATTTTATGACTTTTTAAATAAATTTTACAAAATAATTTCAAAGACGCTAACGGCTTTCCATAATTGTTAAGTCCAACTTAGAGATAAGTTCAACCTAGGTTCTTTGTAAAACACCCCCCAGGAGGCTATGGTCCAATGTATGATTGTCCAGTGCATTCTTGAATAAAACCATCAAAGGTACAATTTCACCGACATCCCATTGAAACTCACGTTAAATTAAATCCACACGCTCAATAGGATGTCGGCGAACCTGTATACATGCATGTACAAATAATGGTTTTGTGAAACACTGCGCCCCGTAAAAATACAAAGCTTAGGAATTGATTCTACGATTGATTTTTGCGATTGGATGCACTTGTCACTACAATACTACCTGTATGTGCAATCAATAGCAAAAATCAGTTGTACGATCCATTGCTAAGCTTTGTGTTACGAGGCCCGTGAGGTTACCGTCCCATATCTAGTTGTCAAGGGAAGTATTGTCTCAAATGATATATGACCTCTAGGCCATTTTTGTAATGTAATAATCAAATATAATACACAAAACTTTGTAAAGTGCCTCGTTGCAGCTTATTTTATTCACCTGTCACGAAATAATTGTATTTCAATAGTCAGAAAGCTAATAGCATGTATAATGTGTTATTAGATCTATGGGACAAACCATAATGTTTGTCTTACATCTACCTAGCAGTAATTAATGTACATGCAATTCGCATTCTGACTACAGTATTGGAATACAATATTATTATCAGGTGAATGAAATTATTTGTAAATGGATACTTAACAAAGATTTGTGCGTTAAATTTGATTACATTACGAAAATGGTCAATTGATACCCTACCAGTAAAGCTATTGAACTGTTTTTTTTCTTTTGAATGGTCCAGTTGAACGACAGAGCACCGCCCACACGAAGCCGGACATTCCACCGGTCAACCCTACACCACCACCTGCCATCCCCAGCAATGCAGAGAGATTCAGAGTTAAATATGACTTCTCCAGTGAGGTAAGTATCCCAACCTTAGTTAGTTAGCCCAAAGTTAGCAGCCTAGCTAAAGAATATGGGCAGGGTTTCACAAAATAATCGTAAGGTCAAGTTCACCGGCATCCCATTGGAGGCGTGTATTGATATTGACATGCGCTTCAGTGGGATGTCGGCCAGGTTGTTCTTCATGATGGTTTTGTGAAACAATGCCTTGTCCACGAGATTGAGTACCCATATTAAATGACCGAAAATTATGTAATCATGAAATTTCACAACGTTGCCCTAGCTGGAGTACGTGCCTTCCAATTTGATGTCCCCCAGATGACGGGATTGCTACAGCCTACATGTCGTTGGCTATAGATCTGGGCATCATGGGATGGGTGCATCATTAAAACGCAGTTCAACGGGATGTTGGCCAGTTTGTACTCCGTCAAGCGATGCCCTGTTACACAATTGTCTGTGAGAATGAGTGCCGAACGAAAAATTTCCATTAGACCGAATATTGTATTCACTTGAACATGAATATAGCTGAGGGTACGTGCCTTCCATTGTGATGCCCCAAAAAAAGGGAGGGGGGTGGGGTGGAAAGAAAGAACAAAAGGAGAGATGGCAGAATAAGACGAGATGTTTCAGGTTGTGATAGCCTCGTTGAATACAGATCCACTAGTTGCCAATGAGACCGAGTGCTATGAAGAATTTCCATTAGACCAAAAATTATGTCCTCATGAAATTTCAAAATGGCGCCGTATATGTAGCTAGGGGGTGGGTGCTTTTTAATGCGATGCCCGCTCCACCCCACCCCCCCCCCCCTCCCCAATAAAAAAGGAGGGAAGAAAGAAAACGGAGATAGGAGAAAAGGACAAGAAAAAGAAGTATCTTGATGGTGATATTAGATGTCACGACAGCCTTGTTGACTACAGATCCGTTGCATAGTTGCCTTAGTTGGCTATGAGAACAAGTTCCTTTGGAACCCCCAAAAAAAAAAAAAAAAAAACGAAAAAATTATAATAATAAATAAATAAATAACAAAAATAAAAATAAAAAATAATAATAATAATAATAAATAAATAAATAATTAAATAAATTTTTAAAGAAAATTAAAAAAATTATGATAATAATAAGAAATAAAAATTAAATTATCAATAACTAAATAAAAATTTAAACAAATAAAGGAAGAGGGGGGTTATGTATGCACCTTCCAAGAGGGAGGCAAAACACAATTAGGCAATTAACTCACAAGTATGATGGTCATGTACAGTGAAATCCACCACATTTGCGTCGAAAAGTGGGACTTTTATCAGTTGCCACGGGGATAACAAAAGCAGGAACTTATGGTTGCCTGGCAGGATGTCTAGTGGTCTATAGCACCCGGAACTGTCAATTTCTTTCTACCTCATCTGTGGTTGGAATATCGTCTGTTTGGAGTCAGATGGGCATTACCTCATGAATATGTTCAGGGACCCGTTTCACAAAGCCTTTTTCAATGACAAATGACAAAAATCAGTGACAAATCTGCTGATAACCAATCACAAGCAAGGATTTCACTAGCTTATAAACAAAACTGTCATTTGTCACTGATGACAAGTTTTTGTGAAATAGGGCCCTGTTCCTTCATACATGTATGTAGCTACAAAAGCAGGCTAGAAAATGAGACAGGGAAAACATTGTATACTCAGTAAACGATGTGATGTTCGGCAAGGCACACTCGTAGCAACTCTTAGCATGTTGATGTACTTTTAACACTATAATCAAATAATCATATGTTGCAAGAAAAGAACAAATATTGAAATATAATGCAGCAGAATAAACGTGTCAGATCTTTCTTCCAGGATGTTTATAAGCACTGTTTGTTTTTGTATGGGAAGTAGTAAAATCTTGTTTCCTTGCAACCGTTTCATTTCCTACTCAATGGTTGATTAGTCTGGTATTTAAGACCCTAGATACAGTTTTGGAGGAAATGAATACAATTTAAAAAAGTATCATTTGGTGGCTGCTTCAAACGATTTGACTACCAAGTAATATATTTTTTGTTGTATTATTGAAGGTTTTATTAAAGAAAACAAAATCCATCATTGTAGTGCCAGGACTGCATTGACATTTCAAAAACAAAATATATACAAAATGTTTGTGGACAGAACTAACATTTTCAGGTTTTTTAATTGTATGTATGAGACTATGAGTACCATGACAGAATCAGATTTTTTTTCTTCAAATTCCTGATAAACCTCTGTTGTGAATAAAAGTGTGGAATACATACAGTGTACAAGCATATTCTTCTACCCTTTTTTCATCATACCTAGAATGCATTGCAAAACAAAACCCCACCTTATTCCCCCCTCTTGGTGAGGGAGCTCTTTCAAAATTGTTCTGTAGTGTGAGATTTTCTTGTTAGATTTTTCATGGGTTCTTACTTTGTGGCGTAACACTGAGTGTTTGTGATCTCTTTTTAGTGCTGATCAGGGGGGCGTTTCATGAAACAATTAGTCAATGGTTTTCACCAACTAATATCATTTTCACCGACAATTTTATGGTCACCGACTATTTTCCAGGCCTCTGATTGGTCAAATTTAGTCAGCGCTGACGGTTGTCGGTGGACAAATGTTGATGAAACGCCCCAGACCTCGCTAGTAACATTTAAGATTTTTTTTCGTAGCTGAATCGCTCATTGCTCTTTCTCCCCCTTTTATGCTAGGATGCTGATGATCTACCAGCACAGAAGAATGAGATTCTGACGTTAATTAATCGAGACGAAGCAGATTGGTGGACGATGCGCAACTCAAGAGGGCAGGAAGGCCAGTTCCCCGTACCATGGATGGAGGCTGTAAGCAGAAAATGACAAAAGAAAATACTTTGGATTTTTTTTTTTCTTCTCCTGTTTAATATCATGAGATTTGCACTGTTGCACATGGCCAGCACTGAAATGAAATGATAAACGTGGGGACAAACAAAAACAACAAAAATGTCATGTGTGAGGAGTACATTACAATATGAAAGTAACAAAATGAAGAACAACTTTGACACACTTTTTATGGAAATTCATGATTACAACTGAATGCTTTTTAAGTTCATCCTTTCGTCTGTCTTATATAGGGTTATTTCCCATTCTAAGAAAACTCTGATATTTTTTTTCTTTCTCAGTTATAAACCTCCGTTTATTCAGACCTCCACTCTGAGGGGGGATGAATTGTAAGTTTGAGAGTCCATGTGCATTAAGTCACTCTTAACATTTTGACATTTCTGGTGGTTCTGACTGAAAATTTTCAGGGGTGTCTGTAATGGACCCCTGTTTAATAGTGTTGCACCTTTAGTTTATTTTCATCTAATTTAATACCCCATTTTATTCTCACATTTTTATATTTTATTTCTTCGTCTTTCTCTGTTTTCATTCTCTAACCTTGATCTTCCATCTATTCTTTAGCAGCTGCCCGTTGAACCACCCCCAGAGGTATACCGCACTGTCACATCATACGGAAGAGCAACGCAGAGAAGAATTCCCAACGCATATGACACGACACAGCTTAAATTTGAGGTAGGTACTAGGTATTATCCACATACCCCATTCAAGCCAGAGACCAACACCAGTCTGACTGCAGTACATTCCCCGGAATGGCTAAGTTTCAGTCAGATTGGCATTCGACTTCTGGTATGGTTTTAGGGTTTGCTCCAGTGCATTACACACGTGCTAATATCGTGCCTTGGGGAACTCCAGAAATGGAAATACCAAGGGTTCATCCAATCTAACAAGGGTACATACCTGGCCCATGGGTGATATATGTTAATGTATTTTATAAGAATGTTATACCCAAGGTATACTGCACTGTCACATCATATGGCAGAGCAATACAGTGAAGAATTCCAAACGCACATGACACGACACAACTAAAATTTCCATTTCTCGAGTTCCCAAGGCACGATATTAGCACCAAGTGTGTAATGAAACATACACTACTGCCTAAATGTTTTGGCAGCGGGTTGACACGATGCCCGGAGCGCTTAGCTGAAGCGCTCCGGGCCGTGATGCGCTACCCGATAAAACGATGTTCGAGTCGCGCCCGAAATCTGCCCGAAATCTGCCCGAAATCTGCCCGAAATCTGCCCGAAATCTACCCGAAATCTGCCCGAGGGCGGTTTGGTACTCGCCTGATGCGCGTGCTGAAGTCATGCGTTCTTAAGACTCGCACGCAACAAGACCCGATGACGTCACGTTGAAAAGTCGAGTCGAGCGACCCAACTGCGTCAATTTGCCTATGCAATTTGCGTGTTAAAATGTAAATCCCACCGCACGAAAATTATAGACAAAGGTATAGGAGACTCTGGAGAGTGTATGGCAGGTATAGGAATGACGCTCACTAAATTGTTTTGGTTTTCACCAACTGACACAATAATATTAGTAAGGCAGCCTAGTATAGTCTAGACCCTCTGATCTAGGCCGGCAATCGCTAGCATAAAGTCAGAGCTAGAGCTACCTTTGGCTTTACATCGTCAAGGATCTACTCCTCTAACTCTAACTTTAGTCTAACTTCTAAGGCTCTAGCCTAAACTTAATAAAATTTAAAATGGCTCAATTTAACCTAAGTTTAATTTATCAGACTAATAAACGATTTTGTCTCACCTACACTGTAACATTATGCCAATGAAACATCATTCCCCGTCTCCATATTTTAATTCCAAGGATTAAGAGATACTTTCTTTGCAACAACTAAGACTAAGTCATACTTTACTACAATACTAGATTTTGTGTATACTATACTAGCGTATAGCCGACGCCGTACGTACACGTGCAGCGTCGCGGCTTACGTTGATATCTAGGTCAACTAATGACCTACATGTACGCCGCGCTGCATGCATCGCATTCGTATTCTGAAACAACTATACAACTAAACCCCGAAATGTAACTGAAACGGAGTTGATAGGCCTATGTGAACTCTGGGAATGTAAATGTGATTAGTGTTGATTATAAGCAGTCGAGGGATTATTAGACCGGGGTAGGAGTCAAGCCGGGTGACGCCCGAAACAATCAAGATGGATAAAAACAAGCGTGTAATAACGGATATTTTATTTCTGTTGCGTAACACCTAAACCAACGAGTTACTTTCACAAATTGCTTGAAAAACACGAGCCTCTTTAATCGTTATCCTCTTTTTTTTTTTTAAAGGGAGGGGTGATGGGATGGAAAAAAGAGAAAGAAGAAGGGGGAGATGAAGAAGCTGAGAGGGGGAAGAGGAGAAGAAGAAAAGGAAGGAGAAGAAAAAGAAGAAGAAGAAAATCTCAATAGAAAATAAAACAGACACACACGAAACAAGCAGAGAACTTTATCAATTGGAAATTCCAATTTTTCGCCAATGAATTGAATGTTTAAATGACAAAAGAGCGGTCATAAATTTCATATTATGTTTCAAGTGTTTCTAAACAAAGGGCTTGGAGTCAAGGTGTCTGGCAACATGTTGTTATCTCAGAAGTTATTTATAAACAGATCTGTTCATTATGTTGCACGCGGTAAGATCACATGATCTTAGAAACGGAGTTGAACTGAAACGGAGTTGATAGGCCTATGTGAACTCTGGGAATGTAAATGTGATTAGTGTTGATTAAAAGCAACCGAGGGATTATTAGACCCGGGTGGGGGATAGGATTCAAGCCGGATGACGCCGAAACAATCGAGATGGATCAAAACAAGCGTGCGATAACGGATATTTTATTTCTGTTGCGCAACACCTAAACCAACGAGTTACCTTTCACAAATTACTTGAAAAACACGTGCCTCTTTATCCCCTTTAAAAAAAAAAAGGTGGGGGAGAAGAAGAAAAGGAACGAGAAGAAAAAGAAGAAGAAAATTTAAATAGAAAATAAAACAGACACACACGAAACAAGCAGAGAGCTTTATCGATTGGAAATTCCAATTTTTCGCCAATGAATTGAATGTTTAAATGACAAAGAGAGTAAATTTCACATTATGTTTCAAGTGTTTCTAAACAAAGGGCTTCGAGTCATGGCAACGTGTTGTTATCTCAGAAGTTATGTATGCGCGGTAAGATCACGTGATCTTAGAAGTGATGATTGAACCTTCGTTCGAGAGAGAGAGAGAGAGAGAAAGAAGAAGTTCTGCCCGAAAAATAAGCGCGTGCATTTTTTAAATCTTTACTTCATCATCTTATCCGCTTTTCTTTGTTTCACCTTCTCTCCAGATATATATATTTTATATTTTAATTGTCCTGATACGGTTCCTTACATGTATATTTATTGATGTACAATTATTCTTATTTATCTTTCCTTCTCTCATTTTCTTTCCTCATGTCTTTTTCAAAGTCTTTCCTCCTCTCGCTCCCTGTATTCATGTCTTAATTCCTTGTTCCTTCTCAATTCTATCAATCATGTTTTTTGTTCATATCCTTATTTCTGTCCATATTTAGTTCTTTGTAAATCATTCTTCTGGTTTCCTTCGAAAATGTGTTTACTTTATGTATTTCTTAGATTTCTTTCTATCATTTTCTATCTTTTCCTCAATCCTCATGTATTTCTTTATTTCCTTATGTATTACTCTAATTTTGATTTTTCATTTTCCATCTATATTACGTATTTCATTGTTACTATGTTTATCGTCATGCTATCTTGACTTGTGTGTGTATTTATATACAAATATATTTTTGAGGGGGGGGGTCTCTCTCTACACCATCATTTTAATCATCACCATCATTATATGCAGCCATCATTTTCATCATCGTCCATCAGTATCATCATCATTATCGTCATCATCATCATCATCATCATGCACTACGGTCACCATCGATCAATCGGCGTCATCAGAACAACGCAACATCTCTTCAGTAACTGGGCAATAACTTTCCTTTTCCACACAAAGCGATCCCCTTTGAAATTTGAATTTGTTTACTGAAGCTTTGTTCCGTGAAGTTGCCCACCCCTTTAGACATGCCGCCGCGGTTTGTACAAAGAACAAAAAGGCGCAAACCTTGATAGTTGTAGCAAATGACAGATCTTCGTCGTCTGGGTAAAAAAATAAGCGCATCATGACCTGTGATTGGACCGCTCATATAATTGACGTCACATGATAATTTTATGAATGAAACTGTTGATCATGCGGCAAAACAAACCTCCTTTGCTTTCGCTGGATTGCAAGTAATACCGTACATTTTCCCTTTTAGAATAGATGGATTATGACAGACAGCCAGACATGATTTTGAGTATTTATATTACAATCATTATTTATATCGTCATGTATTTTGACTTCAGAAGGTTATTGTATCTCGAATCTTTCCTAAAATTTCAAGAAATTGCAAGGACCGCCCTCGACCTCTTTGATGATTTGGCGCAAGAGAACGTGATGGTATTTATACTTTCAAGCGTTTCAAGCCGTCATTTTGGCACCGACCTAAGAACGCATGGGGATCGAGGGGAGTCCGAGTCCTAGCCTTGTTCGCCTAATGGACAGGGCTATCTGCATGACTTTGTTTGAAACATTGATGATTTTAAAATGTAGTTGAGTGAGGCATCACTAGTTTATCTGCATGAATTGGATTTTATCTCCACGTATAATGGACTCCTCCTTGATAAGGGAATGTCAAGGAAATTATAAACATTATGTATGCCTTATTACTGGTTGTAGTTCGTCACTTAATAAGCTTCATAAGAATCATAGATCGGGTAATTATTAACGGCCATGTGATTTTAAGAATTTATTATTTTAATATCGGATTTGTGTGTGATTTCCAATCTCATCGCGTGCAGTTGCTTCAAGAAAAGACAGATTAGCTGAAAGTAAGTACTTATATTTATAAGTTATAATTATTTTGATGTTTTACAATTATATATTTTATTTTTTTCTCAATCATAACGGTAAGGTCCAGATAAAGAAAAGTGAAGGCAAACTTTTAGCCAGATTTGGGGAGGTTGATGAATGTCAGTTTAATTAAAAATTGATCCTCATATCAGACAGTTATTTTTGTCAGTTATGTAAATAGCCGACTGGAGAAAGAAAAAAACGGCGGTACACGAAAGTTGACGTCAAAGTGAAGAGACAACTGCCCATTTGATTGACAATACAAACCAAGAAAAATAATTGCCACTTACATTGTAAATTGATTTTATTTATTTCCTTCCGTTTTGTTTATTTCAACTTGGTCAACTGGGAATCAAAGCAATCAAATCAACCACCCTTTTGCTTTGCAAAGTGAACTATTATGACGTTTGTAGATAACCATTATGACGTCACAAAGCCTCGTGGCACTGCACGCAGATGCGCATCCTTCACAAACATTGCGCGCATAGTAACGGCGCATAGCAACGAACATCGTGAACTTCTCGCAGTTCGGGTGCTTACCCGAATTCCGCGCGTGCTTTATGTTTAGCTGCCCGTAATCTGCCCGAAATCTGCCCGAAATCTACCCGAAATCTACCCGAAATCTGCCCGAAATCTGCCCGAAACTTTGCAATTTGACGCTGAAAAGAAGAAACGAACCTCGGGTAGCGCCCGAGCGGGCAATGGACTCCTGCCCGCGCCCGCAGCCCGCTGCCAAAACATTTAGGCAGTAGTGTAGGTAGTTAACATTCTTATACCCCCATCACACCAAAGAGACCACCACCTGTCTGACTGCAGACCGAACCAAAAATTACATTACCCGGAATGGCTAAGTTTCAGTCAGATTGGCAGTCCGACTTCTGGTATGGTATCAGGGTTTGCTCCAGTGCATTACACACATGGTGCTAATATCGTGCCTTGGAGAACTCCAGAAATGGAAATACCAAGGGTTAGTCCTATTTAGCGAGGGTATTTACATGGGTGATAGATATCTGTTAATGCAAACAGTCTTTGAGTAAGAATGCTTTGTTCTTTCTTGTCCATTCTCCCTAGGATGCTGCACATTCAATTTACTTGGTTTGGACCAAATATAGATAATTTTTAGCAAAGAACCCTGTATTCATCCTCTCCATCCGTAAGATCAATGTTGGCCTATGAAAAGGCCCCTTCCTTGAGCTTGGAAGTAAACAAAATTTTCCTTGAAAGTGACTTACTTGAACCAGTTTTCAATTCATGCAGTAGGTCTCCCGTTTAGAGCTACGATGTTAACTCTGTGTTGAAGTATTTAAAGTATACAGCCGTCTAGCTCAAAACAGACAAATTATTCCCTCATATTTTGTTTAAATTTTCTTTCTGGCAGAATTAAACAACCATACAATGACTTTTAATCCCATCCGCCGTGTTTTTGTTTGCAGAGAGGAGACATTGTGAAAATAATAAAACAGCATATGAGTGGATACTGGGAAGGCGAACTAGTCAAAGACGGAACTCAAGGATTCTTCCCATTCACTTTTGTAGAACTCCTTCCACCCGAAGAAGCAGATAAAATAGGACAGAACGCCAGTCAAAACGGCATGGATGGCAATAACCCTCTTCTGAACTGAACGCAGAGCCTGGACTCTTTTTCATATTATTTTTGTCAAAACGACTTGAAATCGCTCGAAAGAAACGTACGAACACGCTCCTATATTATGTGTATAGTAATCATCTATAATGAAACAAAGAATGAGTAGATTTGTAACCATGCAGAGGAGGAGTGATTATGCGTATCGCTGAAGTGGTGTCAGGAGTGGGATCATAGAGCATGCGGGATCAGGAATGGGATATATTGCCATTGATAAAGACATGCAAACAGGAGTTTTGGTGTGGATTGCGTCACAGTTCACTTAAAACGAACTTGGTGGCATCGTCGATGTAGCAACGAATCTTGCATGCAGCAAAACTTGTGATCTAATTGAAAGATTACTCAGCTTACGTGGTCCTGGCTCGGATGTCGAAAGTATGTGGATGACTTTTCTTTATGGGGCAGTCCTTTAGAAGTTCATGAACGGAATGTGCATTGCAGAAGACCTGCCGGTCGTAAAAGTGAAGTCCACTCCCAGTAACTGAAAATGTCTTTTAGCAGGTGGATACACAATCGGTGTGTCAACTCCCCATAAAAGCCAAGCTTATGTGTCTTTAAGTTGTGTCAAGAGTGGGATCGTGCATATTGAGAGTGTACAGCTTAAACATAGCACAAGGCAGAGGGAGTTCCTTTCCAGGTGGAGTATGTGTCTACGGAAGGAGCAATGATGATCATCAAAGGACGTCATGAGTTGGATCTTGCCGATAGACGATCATGCCGAAAGTAAATGCAGAAAATGAATGCAGAGTTTGTAAGCAACAGCGACTTCAGGAGAAGCTAATCCATGAGCAGTTTGTCCGCAGCACCTGCTCATTCAAAGAAACAACATCCGCACTTGATCCTGCCACAGCGGACGACTTAAACGCAATGCCATTTCACGAAAGCCAAAATATGTGTATAGACAGTTGCATCTTGCGGCCTCTTTTTGTTGTTTTTGTCCAGTCCTTTGAAGCTAGTCCTGACAAATAACATTTTGTTTATCAAGAACTAGTCCTGTGATATGTAATTAATTGTACTTTGCCAGAAACAAGTCTCACTGAGTATTTGTTATATGTTACCTACATGTAAAGCCCACTGCACACTATACGATCTTCCTGTGTATGGGAATCTGATGATGCGTCTATAACCTTGTCTGTATTATGCCTAAGAAAAGAAGAAAATTAATCCTCACTGGATGGTTTCTTATACAGTTTACAACTAGATTATTCATACACCTTAATTTGATGTTTTTTTTTGTTTTTCGTAACTCAAGAATGAAAAGTGGACTGGTTGGTATGAGTAATTTAGTTGTCAACTGTATATTAGATATAATACATGTAATCGGTATTGGCCCTAATATCATAATGAGTATGGACTAGGAATTTTAACAGTATCGTGAAAAGGAAATGGATATCTATGAAATGCATTTGATATGAAATCATGTTTGTTGGTGCTTTTCGCTTCTCAGCAGTTTAAGATTTTTCTGCAGAGGGTTTTGGAAGCACTAGATTTTATTATTAGCAGTCTAACAGAAGCAAAGAGTTGTTTGGGGGAAAGAAGAATTTGTTTGAAAAGCACTAGATTTTTATGATATTATTTAGCCAAGCAAAAACAATTTGGGGGATAAAAACAATTTCGTTAAGGAGGCAATAGATTTTTAAAATATCATTTTGCCAAAGACAGACAAAATGTTCTTAGGATTAAACAGGTTTGATAGTGAAGCATGGATTTTGATAATATTGGGCAAAAACAACTAAAGAATTCAGTTTTGGGAAATAAGTTTGTAGTGGAAGCACTAGATTTTGATGATATTATTGGGCTATAACAAAAAAAAATGTTTTGGGATGGTGTTATGTAATAATAATAATAATATTCCGCTTTTATATACCGTAGCGCCTAATACATTGTACATCGACGATGTCTCTAAGCGCTTTACAGATATATTATTACCCCGGTCATCGGATTCAGGCACATGCACATTCTCCGCTCCCTGGGGAGCATTCCAGCCAGGCGTCATTTTACAGATGCTCACAATGCTGAGCAAACTACATTAACTTTTGCATCCTACCGGGTACCCATTTAACACCTGGGTGTAGAGTGGCAAACGTACATGTAGATCAACGTCTTGCCAAAGGATGTTAGCGCCGGGCTGGGGATTTGAACCCTGTACCTTGTGATCTGCAGTCAGGTGACTTATCCATTAGACCACAACACCTCTAGTTTCTGGCTGATGAAGAGTATGACCCAAGGTGTACATATTTATTGTTTTCCTCAGATCACACTTTGGGTCTATTTATAAAGACTATGGTAGCATTTCACAAAGCCCTTTTTCAATGATAAATGACAAAAATCAGTGACAAATCTGCTGATAACCGATCAGAAGCAAGGATTTCACTAGCTTATAACAAAAAACTGTCATTTGTCTCTGATGACAAGTTTTGTGAAATGGGGCCCTGAAGAAAGAAAAAATATGTGTATAGGTAGAATGTATAAAATCAACCTCAAAAACTTTACCTGGCATTTTATAGGTGAATGGTTTAGGAGTATAAAGAAAATGAGGGATAACCTAAAAAGCCTGTTCTCTGTGAGTGCATACGCTTGTGCTAACTAGTCTCTTTAACAAGACGTTTCACTGTTCAGTGTTCACTAAGACCCCGTTCTCATTCACTTCGTTGGAGCGGTCTAACTAAGACTTGTCCTCAGGAGCGGTTCTTTGGTGAGTGAGAACGGTCAAAGTGGTCCAGGAAGTGGACTTCTGGACCGCTCCAGAAGACCACCTCGGGAGGTGGTCTTGAGGAACGGGTCTTATTAAGAGCGGTTTGGAGCGCTCTAACGTGCGAGTGAGAACGGCGTACTTTGAACGGAAGTGAGCTAGTGACGTTCCGTGCGAAACATGTAGTACGGTACATATGCTTAGTATTCAGCGAAAAATTTACCCGCTGACCTGAGCTGCCATAGCAACAAGACCACTTTGACTCGTGGAGCGGTTTGAGCCATAAAAAACTGCTCGGAGTGTGAACCCTCGCAAACCGTTCCTCAAGACCCGTTCCTCTGGAGCGGTCTAACTAAGACCACTTTCAAAGTGAGTGAGAACGGGGTCTAAGAATTGAGTTGCAATATCTCTTTGTAGAAGTTATATTTGAAGCTCTTTTTTTTAAAATACAGTATAGCCACCTGCAACCCCTTATATCGAGCAAAACATGTTTTAGTAATTGGTACACTTTAAATGTCGTCAATTGAGATTTGAGATGGATGGAGGCAATTGACAGTGTACACTTCAACCAAGTATGAAATTGGAATCATTTCAATTTTTAATACCAAGGTTAAATACATAATCCTGTTATTATTATTAATATTATTATGGAAACTGATGCTTGAAGGAAACTTGACTTATGTTCTCAGATCACTTTTTTCCCCATCATTTTCTGTAACATTCAAAGAAGTTCATATTTGTATCTCTTTCACTTTCCCTTGGTATGTCTATCTTCATGTGGTCATAAGTTTGATATCCAAAAGTGCACAAAAATGTTATTTTTAATTGTTCATTACTGTTTTTAGGGTCATATTTTTCGGATGTTTTGTTTCTTTTTACATTTTTAGAAATGGACTTTTAATTTAGTATTGGATTGAATGTGGTTCAATATTTATAATTCAACATTAGCATAAAATGTGACCTTTTGTTAAAGCCCCACTGCACTACTTACATGTATAGCTACTTGCGCCCTCTATATAGCAAACAATGCGTAAGCGGTGACCGTTGGTCCCCCATGGTCCACTTTTTCTTATGTTCGTAATTGAGAGCTGAGTTGATGAGATAACCACCTGTCAGTGACCACGCAGGGAGGTCTAATCCCTCCTGGCCAAACTAGTGCAGATAGCCTTTAAACCCCATTAGAACCAGCAGGGTACATACATTGTAGCTTTTTATTGAATATATATGAGAGAGACGAGACACTGCATTTTATTTGTGCATATCCACAGTGTACGCTGTAAATGTATGACGGGCTGTTTCTTCAACCACAATCTCTGAATTCATAGTATTTTTTCTGTGTGTCAATTGGTACTCGTTGCACTCTTGGTATTCCACTGTGGCAAAAGGCACTTGTGACAAATGAGAGGTTAAACTAACAAATTGTTGTGATGATAGTAACTGGTATTAAGAAGGACACCTATGATCTATCATGGGATTGTTATGATGATAACCAATGGTTTGAAGGACACCAACATGTCTATCATGAAAATGTTTGAAAGTTCTCTCCATGAGGGGTTCAAATCTGTTGAGATCCGTTGTGATGGTAACAAATGGTTTGAAGGACAACAACAGATAGAACCGTTTGAAAACTCCCTCTAGGAAGTGGTACTTGTGACTGTATTTTTGTACTTCTGGGGGTGTTTCACAAAGCCTGTTTTCAATGACGAATGACAAAAATCAGTGACAAATCTGTTGATAACCAATCAGAAGCAAGGATTTCAGTAGCTTATAACAAAAACTTGTCATTTGTCACTGATGACAAGTTTTGTGAAACGGGTCCCTGTTGTATGCTGTGCACAATATGTTTTGATTTACTTCCAGCTGTTTACTGGTACCAAATTCGATGTAAGAACGGTTGTTTAGACGCTCCCATAAACATGACAAATCAATAAACCATGCACTTTCGATTACTAACCAATCCTACAACTCTTTTACCTGGGAAGCTTGGAGCACTTCCTTCTAATACGATCGCAAAGACTTCAAAAAATTAACTTTAGACGGCAATTTAAAATAGTCCTGTGGTTTTTCTTTTGAATTGTGAAAACATTACAAAACAATGATATGTTACATAATCCAAACCAAATTTCTATAGGGAATACAATAGGATATAGAAATTGCCCTTGGCCCTGTTTCATAAAACTTGATATCAATAACAAGTTACAAGTTACTGTTATAAGCTACTGAAATCATGGCATCTGATTGGCTGAGAGCAAATTTGTTATAGAAATTTAGCATTTGTTGTAGATCACAAAAATTACGAAACAGGCCCCTGACATTGATTAATAAATGTTCCAGACTATAAATTTGAATTGCACTTGACTTCCCCTGGGAATCACTTTAAGCTTGTGGCCTGCAACCAATGGGTAATGCTGGATCAGGGAAAGAAATATGTGGCTTTGTTAAACTTGAGATTATGGTGACTTTGAATAGAAAATTCATTACAAAAATAAGAATGTGAAATCTTGGCTGAGAAAGATTTGAATATGTAGCAGGTTGGGATCGAGGTGTGGACACTCAATGTTGTTTTGGAAGATAATTAGCTTTAAAAGCAACAATAAAGTGTTACACTTTAAAGATATTTTCATGAAAAAAAATTGCAGCGTATATATCTTGGAAACAGGCAGAGATCTATTCTTATACATAATTGTTTATTGTTTTTTTGTCAATGAGAAGGGATGAAGCATTTAGAAGCTCCGATATCTGGAGAGAGAGTAAGAAGTTGTTCTTCAACTGCAGCTCTTGTTTGAGACTGTAATGTCATGTTTAGGGAGGTGTAACTGGATGTAATGCTTGCAGAGTGGTTTTGTGCTGATTCAGTGCTGTGATCAGCAATGGTGCGTAATGAGAGGAAAGTGAGGGAATGGGGTGGATGGGGTTGACACATCCCCCCCCCCCTTCTCCCCTTTCTACTCTAAACTTTCTTTCAACATATTTTTTTTCATGTTAGAGCATTGTCAGCTATCAATACAAAATGTCATGACTTCTTGTTACATTACCTTTCCTATTACCATACATGGACATATATGGTACACCCCGATATTCAAAATGATCTAAAGATACCCCTTATGACAAGTATTTTTGAAAAATTGCTTGCAAGTTTTGATTTCTTGATGTTTGCCTGATGGTTGCAAGATGCAAGAAGACTAGTAAGTAGACATAGTCCAGAATCTGGACGGTGGTGTTATTTTTATTTCATGATTTTTATTTTGTGTTCTCTCACATCTACCTGCTGCAAGACAAAGATGGCGTGATCCACGAATCTGTACGCATCAATGATACGCCCAGCCTTTCCGTAGTGTTACGTTGATAGAGATTATTTAAAATTAAATCATTAAATCGGCCAGATTCTGGACTAAAAGAGACAAAACATATCATTAGTACTTTCAGCGAGTGTTGCCAATGCGTATAAGGAGTGCAAATTTATCCAGGTTTTTCAATAATTACAAATATTGTAATTTGATACATCATGTACATTTTTCTAATGAAAGTGACTGTAACAGTCATTGCCTTTTTTTGTTCTGGAATACAAACTCTAATAATGTGATTGACATTAATTGTTGTGTTCCCGCTATTATCAAATTAACTATCCTTTGGGGCCTATAACTTTAATACAAGCATAGCTTTCTTCCTAGGCCGCTCCACTCTTTTTTTTAGTTCAGTCATTTTTAAATTTGCTGCCTACAAATAATTGGATATGAGGTACTCTCTTTCTGCTTTTTGTCTCTGTCAATAGAATTAACGTTTGTACCATTTATTATTTTGAAATCATTGCAAAATGTGAAACATAACTTGATACATGTGAAATATGAAACAATAAACTAAAACTGGAACTGGAACTGATTCCAGAAATCGAAGCCATGTGTAAAAGATAGTACTGTATATGGGACTATTACTATATGCCTCTACGTAGTACACCTGTATGATAGAATGCCCATTAAAAGGCAAAATCCTCCCCAGGGAGTGGAA
Organism: Mesocentrotus franciscanus; assembly: GCA_037976565.1. NCBI lineage: Eukaryota > Metazoa > Echinodermata > Echinoidea > Camarodonta > Strongylocentrotidae > Mesocentrotus > Mesocentrotus franciscanus. Next base: position 8,547,673 of record CP137670.1, on the reverse strand, counting down.
AATGTTCACTGTCACATCCAGAATGGTAATTGAATCTAGTGACCGGAGTAGTGGTAAGACTGTAAGCTCTTTAAAAGAAACAATAGTATTTGATTATTACGTGGCTAGCCAAACAATGCACTATTTACAAACAGAAAAGCTATTGTATGGGACTAAGTGAGAAAAAAGAACAATTAGTATGTTTATTATTACGTGTCTAGCTAAAGAATGTGCTTTTTACAAACAGAAAAGCTAGTGTATGGGACTAAGTGAAGAAAAGAACAATTAGTATTTGTATTATTACGTGTCTAGCCAAGCATGCACTTTTTACAAACAGAAAAGCAAGTGGGACCAGGAGACACAAATTAAATTTTTTGTGTATTGTTAGTTGGGTAATGGTAGGCTAATGGTCTGACACTTGTCTGAAAGGGAAAGTGTTTATAAGAAAATGACTCGGATATGAAACCGAAATCTCTTCAGACCTTCTCAATAGCTGCTAATTGAGCTCAGTCAGGTATATGTTTAGGCCATGAACAGGTTCGTAAATCTAATTCATTCTTTGCTAGAATTAAAGATAGTACTAGCCATGCGATGACGTGAACAAAACTGGAGTAGTTTGGAAAGGTGGATTATGAGAGACTTCTGCGGAAAGCCCTCTATAAGCACTGTTTTATTATTATTATTATGAGTAGAATTGATTGGATACTCTGAGGTTTTGGAATTATTAAATAGAAAGGAAATTGACTCTCACTGAAAATCACATGCACTGCACACAGGAATCAGAAGATTTTTTATTTTTTTGATACTTTTTCACTTTTTTACTTTTTTTTATTGGGTACTCAAAAATAATATAAAAGCCAACTGGCTATTTACAATCATGTACATGTGAAATGACAAAAACATTATATAGTTCACTACAACTCAAATATAATTTTTTTTTTTAATGGAGAAATTGGAAGATTTGACTGATTACACATATGGCATTTTGTGGTTAATAATTTATCCCATTTACTGATTACCTAACGCCAGACAAACTAATACTGTGCTTAGTGTGAAATCATGAGACTTGGTTTAATTTGAGTAAAATGATATTGCTTGTTAGATTCAAATCAGCAAACACCAGGCCATTAGTTTCAAATAACTGATTTCTTTCTTCCTGAACACCAAACACCAAACACCAGACGGACTACTGAATGTATAGTGTCAGGTCATGAACTTTGTTTGTCTTGAGAGTACAATTTTGTGAATGATGCGAGTTTCATCAAATAACTGTTTGCTTTTTAACGAACACCGAACACGAGACGAATTAATACTACGTACATGTCTAGTGTCAAATCATGGGCGTCAGTATATTTTGAATAAACTTATATTGTTTGTTAATTTTAAAGAACTGTTTCAGCAAATGCCAGACAGAATACTGCATCTATAGCATCAAATCATGATTAGTTTGAATACATTTCTGTGGGTGATGTTGGTTTAAAATCACTGATTTCTTTTTTCCTTAGCACCAAACACCAGGCGGAACACTATTTTGTAAGGTGTGTAACCATTAACAATGGTGTATTATTCAGTTCAGTGTCTTTTTTAACCAACAGGAGGTTTTTTTTCTTTTGTACTAACTGTTACATGTATGCCAGACGGGGAAGACTGCAGGGGGGTGTTTCACAAAGACTAAGATGGACTAAAGTTGGACTTGAACTATGGCAGGCCGTTCATGCCCTTCAAAAGTCTTGAACCAGATGTAAAATTAGAGGGAAAAACCTAAGAAATTGTGATCTTTCCTTCAATAGAGAACTATCAAAAAATGTAAATTCTGTAGAATTGGGACGTCCCTTGAGAGACCAATGGTGAGAGCAACCAGTGGCATGAATGGCCTGCCATAGTTCAAGTCCAACTTAAGTCGATCTTAGTCTTTGTAAAACACCCCCTGGTCTAGTATTTGATCATGAAATACGATATTTTTATAGCCTTTTCAGACTGCACAGAACTTACATGAAACTCGTATAAAGAAATGTATAAAGAATCAATGTATAGCACAAGGAGCGTCCAGACTAGTACAAAACAACACCGTATAAAGAAACGTACATGTATACAGAAACTAATCTTGACAAGTTCACTTGACATGACAGTTGGCCAATCGTTAGTGAGTGCTCTTGATACGCCCGCCCAGTTACACAATTTTCGTTCGATACTGTATTCACACTTGACCGGGACACTGATTTTCTATTGAGTTTTCATTCAAAATGACACTTTAACAGGCGTTTCGCTATACAATGTTCAGACTAAGAAAAAATTAATTACTTATCGTATAGTTATACAATGAATGTTATTAGTCTGAATGAAGGGTTAGAGTTAAGTGGTCTGGATGGTGTTAGTTCTCAAGTACCCCCACTCAACAGAGATTAAGTTTCACTTAGCGTTGAAGCCAGCAGTGTTAACACTAACATTCTTCAACGCGCTATTATCTGGAGTCAGAAAGGGGTCGACTCTTTTACAGTGTGAATGTCCTTCTGGATCGGAATAGAAGGTAAAGTCAAACCTGTCTTAATGGACACCTCTCTATAAAGACCACCTGTCTATAGTGGCCATGTATTTTGTCTCCCTCTGAGAGAAATGTGTGTTATAGAACCTGTCTAGAAAGGCCACCTGTCTACAGTGGCCACTTTTTCTGTATCCCTTGGGTGGCCTTTATAGACAGGTTTGACTGTATCTTGTCAAGTTATGTACATGTAGGCCTACAATGTAAATTATGTATGAACTAAAATCTATGCCAAATCATATTTTTGTATGATTGCTGTTCTGACCACTTCCAGGGGGGTGTTTCACAAAGATCCTAAGTCGAACTTAACTCTAAGTTGGGACTTAACCATTATGGAGAGCCATTTGTAGCCTTAAAATAAAATATATTCAAAAGCAAAAATTCAAGTATTTTAGACTTTTCATAAATTCCACATCAAGAACATGAAATCTCCACGACAATAGAAAATATGAATGATTTGAATCAACATTTTATGACTTTTAAAATAATGTTTACAAAATATTTTCAAAGATGCTCAGCTAACGGCTTTCCAAAATGGTTAAGTCCAACTTAGAGATAAGTTCAACTTGGCATCTTTGTGAAACACCCCCAGGTCTAGTTGCTCATAAATGCAATATGGAATACATGTATTAGATTTTGGATACCAGTAGTAATACATGTGTGTTGGAGAAAATGTAATGGCTCATCTCAGTTATGTGGTGTTTTTAAAAAAAAATTAAAAAGATAACTGAGAAGCATCATGCATAGTGTGGAAATTCCTTCTTTTTATTTATTTATTTTTTTTTTAACTCTTTTCCTATGGAGAAAATTATTGTCCAGTCAAACCTGTCTTAGTGGCCATCTCTATATATAGACCATCACCTATATTGCTTCTCTCCCTCTAGGGGAAACCTGTCTAGAAAGGTGACCTGTCTACAGTGGCCACTTGGTTTCCCTTGGGTGGCGTTAATAGACGGGTTTGACTGTAATTGTTATATGGGATATAATAAGAAAAAGTTTTAATTTTTAATTAAGAGTTGCAGGAAAGGGAAGGGTAAAGTTATCATGGAAATATAATCTATGCTATCTTATTGTTTGTAATATAAAGCGTATATATTTAATTGGACAGGTATGTTTTATTATAATACTGCTTTGTTGCATTTTAAATTGTCATGGTGATGTATTTCTTGCAAGTTTTATGATTGGTATTTATCTGGCCATGATAATATTTGTATAGGTTTTGTTTTCTTTCTTTTTTCTAGGTTTTTATTTTTTATTTTATTTTATTTTTTTTAGGATGTTTTATGATATATATGTATCCTTTCTTTTACTTTTATGATTTGTAATTTGCTCCCTCCTTCCCTTCTTCACTGCTCTCCCTCCTCCTCTCCCTCCCTCTCTCCCTCCCTCTCTGTGTCCCTATGTATGTCTCTCTCTCTCTCCCTCCCTCTCTGTGTCCCTATGTATGTCTCTCTCTCTCTCTCTCCACTCATCTTGTATGCAGACAAATCTCTAATAACCTTTCTGTCTCTCAGCTCCTCCTACCCACCCACTTCATATAACTTTTTAACAAAGGGGAGGGGGTAGGAATCAAGAGATTTTATTTAAACAGCCATTGACTCGGAATTCGGAAAGCACCACAGAAACCATATTGTCTTTTTGTCTGGAACTGCTTTCAAATAGGGGTTGATTTTTCAGAGGGTGGTGACCCCATCCTTGCCCCCTTTCCCCTTCACTGAACCTCTTTGCATGCATCACGTCCACCATAGCAATTTCTGTATTGTCAACAGGCCCATCACCTTTTTTTGTTGTTGCACGACTTCTGTCACCTCCACACACACATCAACATCTCAGCCATTTGCAGTGTTTGTAATGTTTATGCACACCCTCAAGAGTCAGACGGTGTGTAGATTGGGGGAAACCCCTTTTTTTGTTTTAGGGGGAATCCCCTCATAGCCTCGTATGCTTCATGATAGACCTGTTTACTAATACTAATGTATTTAAATTTATGCATATTTCAGCACCCACGATTACTATTCGATTCACCCGCTCTACATAATGCCATCTCTATGGATGGAATCCAATTTGCATACATTAACTGTTGCTATGTCTGGCAAGCATTTGAGTTGCCAAGGGAAACTTTTATATGTTCATGAAGTATGTATGAAATTAGTAAACAGGTCTATTCCACAATACAAGAATGTGATTGAATTTCAGTGTTGTGAATAATATCCTTATATTTGACCCGAGCATATTATAATACACAATATATTTTCTATGTTGTTAATGTTAAATAAATGTGAATACATTGTATTGAAACAGGATTATATTTATTCCTAACCGTCATGTCTGTAATTTTGATTCATTATTTCATCAAGTTAGAACAATATGTTGATATTGATGCTTTATGCTTTGTGCTGCAATGACGAAATTAAACATGTATAAAACCGTGTTTGAAATATAAGGAAGTGTTTTCTTGCTTGTTATTTCTTCGTAGTTATGTTACTAAGTGAAATGTGGTCACGGCAAGGTCAATGGAACCGAGGAAATTATATTGCTCTAATGAAGTCTCATGCTATATTTTCTTCCTTTCTTTATTCACTTTCTTTCTTTCCTTCTTTTTTCTTTCATTCATTCTTTCCTTCATTCTTTCTTGCTATACTTCTTTTGTTCTCTCTTTCCGTATTTATCCAATATTTCTTCATTCATTTTATGTCTTTCTCTTTTTCTTTCTTTCCGTTATTTCCCTTTTCTTTCTTTTTTTCTGTCTTTCGTTGTGATTTCTTTCTCCTTTTTTCCCACTTTCTGTCTTTCTTTGTTCCTTTTTGTTTTCTTTATTTTATTCCTTTTTTTCTACTTTCCTTTTCCTCTTCATTTATTTTTCTTTCTTTCTTCACCTCTTTCTGTTATTTGCTTTCCTTTCTTTTTGTTTTGATTTCTTTCCTTCATTCTTTCTTGCTATACTTCTGTTGTTCTCTCTTTCCGTATTTATCCAATATTTCTTCATTCCTTTTAAATCTTTCTCCTTTTCTTTCCGTTATTTCCTTCTTCTTTTTTTCTTTCTTTCATTGTGCTTTCTTTCATTCTTTCTTGCTATACTTCTTTTGTTCTCTCTTTCTTTCCGTATTTAATTAATATTTCTTTTATTTCAATTTTCTTTTCTTTTTCCTTTCTTTCATTGTGATTTACATATGTATTTCTTTCTTCCTTTCTCCTTTCTCCCACTTTCTTTCAATATTTCTTTATTCCATTTTTTTTCTTTTATTCCTTTTTTCCGCTTTTGTTCTTTTCTGCTCATTTATTTTTCTCTCTTTCTTTCTCTCTTTTTTATTTCATCTTTCATTTTAATACAGAAAAATATACGAGAAACACTTAACACTTAAATACAATGAAACACTTAACAAATTTAAAAGAAGTTCCTATTGTTCAAAAACTTCAGGTAAACTGATTTATTTTAACATATACTCTTGCGATCATAAATATAATCTCATTCTTGCATTCTTGTTTAATTGGCATTATACAGTAGTAGAGGCACGTTTCGAAAATAGCCACTATAAACGTGATGTAGCTATATTCATATACCATGTTTTGCATATAGTGTCAGGGGCGGCGATTTCTTTTCATGACCGGGGGAGGGGGCATAGTGTAAACTCTGCTTACGTGATACCAATGGAATACAGATTTTCTACAATATTTACTTGTACATTTTCAAGTATATTATGCGAGGGAGCAAGAAGATTTTTGCATTTGTAGTCTAAACGCTGCACTCTTGGGCCCTCCAGAGCCTAAAAGTGTGTTGCAGTCTTTGCTATTCCTTTTTTTTCTCACTTTTTCAACTTTTCCGGGGATGACCCCCCCCCCCTAAAATAATTGAGGGGGATGTGTCCCCCCCCCCGGGATCGCCGCCCCTGTACAGTACCGTTGTGCATCAGGTTGGTTTAGGGTTATAGGGATAGGGTTAGGGTTAAGGTTGTCGCTATTTTTAGAAAAATACATCAACTACTAATTAGATAATGCCTACCATCGGAATTCGGAAATTGGGGAACTAATTAATGCGTCGGCTTTCTGCCAAAGTAACACAACCAACATGTATTGTCAATGACTAAAATGACTAAAAATAATGTTCTTTTGCGGTGAGGTGAGAAACTACTTTCAGACATCAAATGCATATTAACTTAGCTCTTATTTTCTGTTCTCTGTCTGTGTTATTGACGTCACAGGTATAGTACAGGTGTACGAACAATTTAATGTAATAGGGGATGTAGGTGGTGAATTAACAACGATGTACATTTTCTCAAATGGATAAGCAATATCATTATAGGGGAGAGCGGGCTAGTCCATCCTGGGGGCAAGTCCGCACACTCCGTGATTCTCAGCCTTGCGGTGATTGGATAAAACTTTCACTGATGATGTAATGACAAACTAGCCATACCGCACAACATACAACGGCACGAGGACATGTGCTCTTTGATAAACGAAATCACGCTAAAATTTCCATTTCAAGGGCACGTAAGTAAAAAAAATTGTCATTACATTTCTTGTGTTTACCCGTATACATTGATGAAGGTGGTTATGATAGTTTTTGTTGTTAACCGGGTATGGTATGTGTCTACTGAAAAATGCGGAAACAAGTCAACATTGGTTGTACATTTTGCCTAGAACAAGATTAACGACGATAACAGCCCCATGGGGCTAGTTTGCCCGTTTTTGACGGGTCATATTCACCCGGGGGCGGACTTGCCCCGCATTGAGGGGCGAACTTACCTCATTCAGTGTGGTTAGATCTTTAATTGAAAGTGAAAATATAGGCCCTAACCTGGCAACTTCAGTAAAGTTTAGTGACGATTGTGTCTATCCAACTTGATTTAATTCTTCATAAAACTTATGACGTATAATATTTATTTCTTTTGACTGTTGACTTAATGTTGGTTTTCCTTTTTCAGAAAGGTACGAAATTACCAAAGAAAAACAGACCAGACCAGATGTAATGAGACAGGCCGTAGATCATTAGGGACTTTTAGATTTGCACGACGAGAACGTGGACTGCTACGTGGACATCCTTTTAAGGCATGTGACGTCCTTTTAAGGCACTGCCGGGCAGACTGTCAGTGCCGGGCAGTGCCTTAAAAGGACGTCACATTGCCTTAAAAGGATGTCCACGTAGCAGTCCACGTTCTCGTCGTGGTCCCAATTATCTTTCAACTGACGACGGCACCAGAAAAACTGCCGAACTCTTTCGCATTCCACGTTCCAGATTGAGCATTCGCAGTTAACGACAAAACTACATGCTATTGGAAAGCACCTCATGGGAGATAAAGTTTTTCCTTTCTTTTTCTGAATAACGATTTGGTCGCACCACTACAGGAGTTTACTATGAGCATTGTAATAATTAATGTTACTGTTAGGTAAATGAACATTTGCACTAACATATGAATTGAAGAAGTAACAAAAGGCTTCTCGAAACCTGCTCTTAGGAACCATTCCGGTGTTGTCTGTAATATTCGTTCCAGTGTTCAGTGCTGGGATAAAAAAAACCATTCTACTCAGGTAGTGTTTTTGTTTTTGTTTCAGATTAAGGAAGGTGATTAATATGGTAAATATCATATTTTGTGTATATGTGGAATGTTGCCAGTCGCATTTCTAATTGAAAGAAATCATAAGACACTGATAATATTCATTTTAGATTAGAGACTGTTTTCAGAGTTAAAAATGTTTAGTGACAAGATGCTCGAGACTTATCAAGGTATCACTTGTGCATTTTGTTTGTTATTCTTAATTTAATTATTTCATTCCAGAGTATGGTAATCACAAGGATTTATAATTGGACATTCATTCTAGTACTTTTGCACTTAAAGATTTAAAGAAGAAAAAAATAAGAATTCAAAATTAGCTGAAGTGTTTGTGTGTTCTTTTATTGTATCCGGTTCCTAATTATAATTTACAAAGATTTGTTTTATATTGTAATATTTGTATCATGTGAAATATGGAAACAAAAACTGAAGCTAAAACTGAAACTTGTTTCCCACGAAGAAGAAGGAAACAATTTGTTTTTCATGTTAAAAATTGCAATTGGTACTAAAAGTCGTTAAGCATGAATTTCCTGTGTTTTTTCTCTCTCCAGGAATCACAAAAAGCATTCTCCTTCCCAACACTACCAATCACGCAATGTGATTTCACAATTTTTGTGTGTGAGAAATCATTGAAAGAAATGCCACGAAAGTTATGTTATGTAATATATCATTCTATATAGGCGTGGTCACACGATGTGACCCCTTCAATATAGGCCTATATGGATTTGACGTGACATACAATATGAAGTCGTTTATCAAGTAAATGTATTCAAATTCATGGATTATTCCTTCCCAGGTGTGTGTGGTGCTGAAGCATTTAATTCACCTGCTATTATGCTTTGTACTGCAATAGCTAGAACGCGTATTGCATAAATAAGTTGGTTCTCTTCTGGTGTGAAGGTTTCTCATAAATAAAATAGATTTGTCAACTGCTATATTTTAGTATTTTTTAATGAATAAGTTACAATTGTTCCCCTGTAATGTATTTTTCACCAAATGTAATTTCTATCTTCTCAGCTATGATTTGTCCTCATTAAAAAGTAAAGGTTTTGTTATTGATTTAAAAAATCTTTCCAACTAAAGCTTGGTGCATGATACATGTACAACTCCCCCTTGTACGTCACATTTTCAAGAAAATGGCTGCGCCCATGCCATGCTAAAGGCTCACATCATGCCAAGAATATCTTCATTTATATATCTTTTGTACATTTTCGTAAGGAATATTGTGCATCAATAGGCAGGAATACATCTCATGTTTAAGAATATCGACACTTATTCTTTGGGGTTAAGGTTTCCTTTAAAGATTTGAAGAAAAAATAATAATTCAAAATTAGCTGAAGTGTTCTTTTATTGTATCCGGTTCCTGAAATCGCAAGTTGCTTATACTTTATTTGTTTTGCCTAAACATCTATTCAACCAACTTGAAGATAGATATACAAAATTTAATATGAAATATTCCAGATAATAACCAGATATAAGAAGCCTGTTAAGAAGCTATGGCCACAGCAGTTTATCGTATTTCGTATTTCGTATTTCTTATTTTAGTGTCCACAACTTATTTGTTCCATATCCGTTTGTTGCATTTGCACTTCGATATATATATATGTATTAACTTCTTTTTAAAATCTTTCTCACCGCGCCATGTCAAATTATCGACGATCTTCTTCAGCATATTTTGTACCGAGCCTATTCTTTACAAGCTTTGCTTTTTATTGGGTTTCGTCATATTTCACTATCAAATAGATATATTCGTCTTTTGTAAAAGCTATTAAATAACTCGATCAATAACTTAATTTGTAACATGTATCTAATTTCCTTTTTCTGTAATTATAATTTACAAAGAATTGTTTTTCATCGTAATATTGTATCATGTGAAATATGGAAACAAAAAACTGAAGCTAAAACTGAAACTTGTTTCCCACGAAGAAGAAGGAATCAATTTGTTTTATATGTTAAAAAATTGCAATTGGTATTAAAAGTCGTAAAGCATGAATGTCTTGTTTTTTTCTCTCTTCCAGGAATCAGAAAAAAGCATGCTCCTTTCCAATATTACCAATCACGCAATGTGATTTCACAAATTTTGTGTGTGAGAAATCATTGAAAAAATGCCAAGAAAGTTATGTGATGTAATATATCATTTTATATAGGCGTGGTCACACGATGTGACCTCTTTCAATATAGGCCTATATGGATTTATTATAGTAACTCTTTATGTTATTCAACTTCAGTAGTAGCAATGTTTAAGCGCATTTCATTCAAATTGTTTGTAGCGGTATTTTTATTAATTGTGTTAATAAATAATACAATTTTACAGACAGAAAAATCTGATGGGATTTTTATCATCTCAGTTGCTATGGCCTACACTGCCATTTTGAAAAGTGGGTCAAGAAAATAGTTGTCGATATGGTTAGGTGTAGTCGTTGGTCAGGTGAATCCGTTTAATGTTAACATCACTTGTTCTTGTTCTGCGCCCAGTATGCCTGGTACAGCTTATTATTGTTCTCCATACTATGTTGGAAATTATTTTGTTGATTGTAGTTCCTCTTGGATAAATATTTTGTTGAATTGAAAGACATTTTGGTCTTTGTTTGCCGCAAGCGAAGTTGAAATTATATCCCGCATACTAAGAATCTTGCGATCTGATTGGTCTTAACGAGGTCACATGATCAATGATAGATTTACCATCACTTCATGGCCGTGAGCTAGGGTGTGATAGTACTTTTGTACAGTACTTTTGTCACGATTGATAGTACTTTTGCTGCTGCCCCACTTGCCCATTGAATAAGCATAGCAAAGTAGGTTACGCGAAATGTCAGTGTCAGTGTCACCGATATCTGCTGAAGCTAAACTGTCTGCAGAATCAGAACTCCGCGAGCGAAAACCTAGTTCTTTTAATTATGTAAAATTTACTTTAAATAGACCTTTTGCCGATGTGGGATATAAAACAAATATTAACCTCCTTTACTCGGGCAATGGATACAAAATATCATCGCCTCGGTGATAGTTTGTACCATTACCCTCGTAGTCGGTTAATATTTGCTTACTATACATTCTGGACGAGTGAATCCGACTATTTTTATCACCAGTTCTACGCCCAGTACACCTTGGTTAAGCTTATTTGTTCCTACCCTATATCATCATTTTTTCGTTGGCTCTAGTTCCTGTTAAATAAATATTTTGATGTTTTAAAACACACTATTTGTTTCATGTATCATTGTTTTTTTCCTAACAGGGCGTACCTACCCTGCCAAACGGACGAACAAGCCCCAGGGTGGGGCAGCTTCGCCCTTTTGTTTCAATTGAATTTATGGTTCGTTTCTGTGAAAACTATGTGCCTGACTCCAGGAGAATGGGATATTAGCTAGACGTTACCTTTGCCTTGATACATGAGAAAGTATGGTCTTCCTGCTTATGAAATGACGGCTCTAGAAGAGTGAGATCAAAAATAGGGCGAACACTCCCCGCTCTCCCCTACAGTGAAACCTGTCTATAAAGACCATCCAAGGGAGACAAGAAAAGTGGTCTTTATAGGCAGGTGGTCTTTATGTACAGGTTCCTTTAGTACATGTTTCAATGAGAAACCATTTTCAAGGGAAACAAAAAATGTGGTCTTTGTAGACAGGTGGTCATGAAAGCACGTTTGACTGTACATTGTACACTATTGCTTATCTTTGTCGTCATTGTCTTGTTTGTCAACACTAGATGGCGCCCTCTTGAACCAGTCGTTCCATTGGTAAAACCTGTCGCAGAAGAAAACAGAAAACAAAAATTAAACTTTTGTTTGTGAGGAGGTTTGAAATTTGGGTAACCTTGTTTCTTTATTCAAAAGCAATCACACAAAAGGGAACAAAGAAAGAAATAGAAAAAATAAAACGAAATAAAAATCTGAAAAATAGATGTTGTACTTTCCAGATATCATTAATTCCTAAAAAAATAAAACTCATTTTATTGATGTGGGTCGCATTATAGACCGATTTACTAACATATTCAAATTTATGGATGTTTCTTTCCGGGAACCTATATAGTGACGAGTTATTCCATTAACCTGTTATAAATGACTGAACTACAATAACTGGAATCCAATCTGCATACATTACTTGTTGATATGTCAGGCAAGCTTTCACGTTGTCAAGAACAACCTCTGTTTAAAAAGTATGCATACAATTTGAACGTGTTAGTAAACCTGGATATTGGGATAACCGAGGAGCAAAAGAGATCATTATTGTATTTTTTCTCATATTTATGTTGTATTTTTCGCTTCGTAAACGATGTGGCGAGAATTCAAATTCGTTTCTGTCCTTTACTGTCACAGTGACTACATGTATTTTTTTTCTTTTACATAAACTCAGACTTTGAAACCAGTTGTTTCACTACTTACGTGACAAGTACTGATATTGGAACGTATAGCGCGGCCATGACAAGGAAAACAAGCCCTCGAAAGTAATCCAAAGTGAGACTGTAGATGAGGTTAAACAAGGATGGACCAATCAGATTGCCGAGACTTTCAACACAGCCTGCACAAGCCATTATAGCACCTGGTGAATGGAATGAATATCGGAGAAAATGTGAAAAATTACGATCGTAAAGACTTTCGAAAATTTAACCTAAACTTTAATTCCTAAGACAATTTTCATTGCTAGGTTCATCATATTTTGAAATGCTCGAACATTACAATGACGTGTCAGTCGTAATCCGAACCTGATTTCTACTTGATTTCTATGTGCAATACAGCAAAGTATGCATGCCGTTGACTCCATTTCTCGAAAGCCTTCGCGAAAATGATATTATTATCTCTCTCTCTCTCTCTGTGTCTCTCTCCTTCCCTCCCCCCTCTCTCTCTCTCTTATCTATCTTTCTTTCTCTCTCTCTCTCTCATCTATCTCTCTCTCTCTCTTTTTCTCTCATCTATCTTTCTCTCTCTCTCTCTTTCTCTCATCTCTCTCTCTCTCTCTTTCTCTCATCTATCTTTCTCTCTCTCTCTCTCTTTCTCTCATCTCTCTCTCTCTCTCTCTTCTCTCATCTATCTTTCTCTCTCTCTCTTTCTCTCATCTCTCTCTTTCTCTCTCTCTCTCTCTCTCTCCATCCCTTGCTCCCTCTCCCTCCCTCTCCCTCCCTCTCTCTCACTCTCTCTCTCTCCCTCTCTCTTTCTCTCTCTCATCTTTCTCTCTCATTCATGCTCCCCTTCCTTACTCCCTTTTGACCTTTTAGACGTTCTTTCTCTCTTTTTTCTCTTTCCCTTCACCCTCTCCCCCTTCTCGCATTCTCGTTTTAATGCACGGTGGAAAACATAACAATAACGCGACAATAAAAACTCTTGTACTCTCTACCGATCATTTCAAATTAGTTTCCATGGTCATCTGGTCATAACGTAATGAATGATACTATATTGTCATGGTTATATTTAAAAAGGGATAGCACAAGAATATCTCCGCTAAAATTGTCTTCATCTTGATTATAATAATTACTATCATTACCATCGTCATTATCATCATCACCATCATTACCACAATGTTCATCCTCTTCGTCATCATCACCATCTTCATCATCAACATCATCGTCATCATCATCTTAATCATTATCACTACCATGGTAATCATCGTCATAATCATCATCGTGGTTATCATTATTATCACGATCATCATTATCACTATCATTATCGTAACCACATCATCTTCATCATCATCATCTTCACCACCACCATCATCATCATCATCATCACCACCACCACCATTATCCTCATTACTATCATCATCAACACCATTATTGTTGTCAGAATTATACTTACCCTGTTCATTTTCATTGGCTAGTTTGGAAAGTCTTGATCTCATTGATGGTGACGTCAGAAATCGGAATGACCCCAACGTGGCGGCTATGGTGGAGAAGAAGATGACGATGGCGGCGAAAAAGAATAATAGCGATAATGATGATGAGGAGGATGATGATGATGATAATAGTAATGATAATAAACATGATAATAATAATAATAATAATAATAATAATAATAATAATAATAATAATAATGAGAATAATAACGATGATAATAATAACAAAAAGGAAAGATTACAAAGAAGGAGAAGAAAGGAAAGGAAAAGAAGAAGAGAAGAAGAAGAGTAAGAAGAGAAGAGAGATGTTGATGAAGAAGGGGAAGGAGAAAAAGAAGGATGAGGATGAAAAAGAAGAAGAAGTAAGAGGAGAATTGAGAAGGAGAAGAAAACAAAACGAATTCGAAAAAGGAAAAAGGAGTAGGAGTAGGAGAAAAAGAAAAAGAAGGAAACATCGATTCGATGGAAATAAAGACCTTGATTTTCGGTCTTCGTGCGTGGACTAATAAGGAATCTTTCCAAAACAATTACAGATATTGTCATTCAGTGCCAAGTTTTCCTATCTTAAAATAATACACCCTAACGGTTTAAATTCAAAGTCACTCTAAATTTACTGTCAAAAACCTTAAATACTGAACATCTCTATATAATATAAAGACCACAATTTTCGTTCGTTTCCTTTGAAAATCATTTCTCATTTAAACCTGTCCTAAAGGACCCTGTGCATACATACAGACCATGAAGAGCACTTTTTGTCTCTCTTGAGTGGATCTTATATAGAGTTTTAACTATTAAAATTACTATCATCGTAAATCATTGCAGCAATAAATACTACTTACCGATGAAGAGCACAACATTCGAATCACCGAAAGCAGTAAATGTTAGACCAATGAGACTAGACCAGATCCCGACCTGAGCGATGGATAGATCGTCTGTTATGTTGCTGAAGATTTTCCCGCCAACCATGGTTCCTGCAATGTCGGGTAAGTCATGAAAAAGTGGTTATCAATTTTTAGCTGACATTCATCTGTATAATAGAGGATATAGGCTACAATGGGGCATTACGAATGCCATTGAATTGATTTCTCGAAAGTGTTAGCGCTGAATTACGAGGTGAAAGTTTGATGTGTTACAAAGCCGATTACGTTTCATCCAAGATGGACCACTGACATGTTTTTAGTCAGTCAAGGAGACGGACGTTTTCGGAGGACAACGAGTGCATGTCCTCTCCCTTTTTAAGAGAATGTTCAGTTCTGGACGGTTACAGATGGACAAATAATTTGTGAGTATTCTAATACGTTAACGTTCAGTCGGTAAGAGCATCTCTCCAAATGCCCTAGGCTCATATTCGAAATGAAACAATTTATAGCTGAACAGTTTGAACCAAATATCCATGCCATATGTACGTGTAGTCTCGAATAAATTTTTCTGTGTGCAGTGCATGAGACGACCAGCAAGAATTTTTTAAGATCGTTTCCACAATCCACAGTATACGCCAATATAAAGGCTAGACCTGTCTATAAAGTATGCATACATTTTGAACAAACGTTTCTCTTGACAAATATAAAGATTGCCAGAGGCTGGACACACTGTCTCATAGCATCAATTAATGTATGCAAGGTGTATGGCATAGAGATGCCTAGCAAGTCAATGAAATGGCTGGGTATAGGTAATCAGGGGTTATGGAGAGGAACATGCCTATATTGAAATACATGTACATGTACGATTGTACGTTATAGTTATATAGTCATACAGTTATATATAGTGGCTTGTTAAGGAAAATATTGATTTATTGGTTTCCTCTTTTGTTCTATTAATAAATTCCTCTTTGAGGAGTGGTGTTTTCCCTGACAGGTTTAAAGAAGCTATCATATCACCCTGTCTCCAATAAATCAACTTTGGACTGTCTCGTGTTGGCAAACTATAGACCTGTATCTATTTCTTTGTGATTTTGACAAGGCGTTGTGTAGAGTTGTGTGGAATGTGAACGAGGTTGTGTACTGTATGAACCAGGCTTGGTTCATGTGGTGCACAGCTTTCTGAATAACTTAACACAGCTTTACACAACAAATTTAAAGTGCATATATGCGCTTGGAGAGGAAAAATAATTATTCTGTTTTACAAATGTAAAGCGCTTTGAGCATGTTTATGTAAAGGCGCTATATAAATATCAATATGTATGTAACTATGTATAGTAAATGCACCCGAATTCAATGCATACGTCTTTTTGAAGTGGCTCGATACGAATTATGTCATTCACCTATTACGAATAATTGTATTTCATAAGGCAATAGTCCGCATAAAAATTTGATAAATTACGTGTTGTTAGGTGGTAACTATGACTACAAGCCATAATGTTCGTCCTACCTAGCAACAACTAAAGTACGCAATGCGCATTCTATTGAAATACAAATACCTAGTAAATGGTGAATGAAATAATTTGTAACGAGGTAATCAACAAAGATTTATGGATTAAATTTGATTACATTACGAAAGTGGCCTATTTCACGTTCTACATAGTTAGCCATCACTTGGTTACAACTCAAGTTTAACATTAACTACGTACGTGGCACTTCTTTCAACGGTGTTCCGACAGAATGATACTTCGGCGACAATATTGTTCCGTGGTCAGTTTATTACACTCGCCATGGATCCAATATGAGACCTTACCCTAACACTAAACCTAAACTTAATCTAAACCTAATAAACCCCATTGCAACCCTGATCCTAACCCTATGTACCTTTGATAAATAGACCTTTTTACTATTAAATGTATTTCAATTCATGCATGTTTATCTCCAAATATAATGACATCTGTAAAGATGAAATCCACTTTGCATACAATAACTATCGCTTTTCTATAGCAAACCACTGACAAACCTTTGATTTGAGTTGTCAGGTAGTCAGCGAAAACTACAAGAAGTATGCAAGCATAAGATAAGGCCTAGTAAATAAGTATATTAAAGCCCGGAGCAATATTGTCCGATCACCCTTTCTGTATATATGTCTGGCCTGTCCCGCTACTGGAGGACATAAATTGTCCTCCAAAACCGGTCATCTGCCTGACGGTGTGTTTTCCAGACATCACTTACCAACTGAACCAAGTAGAAGAGAACAAGCCACGTACAATCCTACAATGATAGACGTCCAACACAGCGGTGGGCTTAGCACAAATAGCAAGACCAACAGGTAGGTTGAATGGAGAATCATCATGTGAACGCCAAGAACGACTAGGTAGGAGACTAGCTGACTCCTCTTCTTCGAATCAGCGTTCGCGAAAAGCGCGTATATAGCATCAAACTGCGACGCGGAAAACAAGCTTGTCGGTTCTTCGCTGGCCTTCAAATTTGATTCCTTAATGAAGAATATAATGTAAATAATGGCTGTCACGATAGCGGCGAAAATAAACCAAAATGGAGATGTGAAACCTGAATAGAATATCCAAAATCCGATAGCGACTTGTGATACACCGGTTGTGAATTCGATTACGATACCGAGAATGATCATGCGATATGTTCGCGATTGGTGTGTAGCGATGTCACACATGTAAGCATTGCAGACGGCGAGAAGTGTCGGAAAGTCCCCAAACGATCCCATGATAAAATGTGCGATGGTGAGATAGGATTTCGATAAGCGATAATAGACAACTGCAAGCCAAATTGAAATTCCGATCAAATAGCCGATAGTTGGTAGCAGCATCGCCTTCTTGCGGCCCGCGCGATCACTCCATGAGCCGATCAACGGTGAGACAATCATCGCGGGGAATATTTGAACCAGATTGTAAATCAACAGCCAATAGGAAGCGTCGGCTTGAGCGGTCTCCATCTTCGCGATGGCTGAAACGCTTGCGTTGGTTGGTATATCGCAGTCATCCTTCCAGGGGTCAAGGTTCAAGTGCAAATCGCTATGGATGTTATGCTCATTGTAGATGCGTTTTGTGATGTATTCTGTTCGCATTGTCGACGTCATACTGTACGCCATGTAGAAGAGGAGAACGACCGGTTCAACTGTGATGCAGGGAAACTTATTTGTTAGGTCATCATCGCCGTCGTCGAATCTGTTTTCTTCCACGTCTGAGTTTTCCTCGCATACCTTCCCGTCGTCCTCGTCCAACAGTTTGGTGAATTTGAAATACTTTCTGTTCACTCCCATTTTGATCCTGGTCCAATATGAAGTCCACAGACACACTCTCTAAACATAAAAACTCTTAATCTTATGATGATAATTACAATATTCCGTTCTTGTATAGCGCTATATTATTTTTATAGTATTTTTCGAGGGACTTCAGAGAATACCACCTTTAGCACCGGCAACTGTTGCGCTCAGTGCATTCAAGGAATGAATCACATCATGTGCACCTACTACACCTGGGTCGAGAGTGCAATATGTAGATTCCTGTCCTGCCCAGGGACGATAGTACTGCGCGGCAGGTATTCGAACCTTGTAGCTCATGGTCGGGAGACTTATCCACTAGTCCACAACACCTCTTATGATTGAGACTAGCTACTCATACTGCAGCTCATATGAATCCAAGATCCTCGAGTTCAATTTCTTGAAATGGAACACATAGCTTCCCTTTGTCCTAGAGCCCTCAGTGCACACTTCCACGCAGAAATCTGCTTATTAACGGTCAACGCGTTCCATACACCGGGTGGGTTTCACTTCCGTAATTTTCCAAACGTGAAAGGCATAATAATGTTTCACATTTCGCTATCCATACATTCTGTTCCTCCTTGAAAGAAAGTACTCCCAGTAATTCAACGTTTAGAAAGATGGCAACAATTTGTTATAATTTCTTTCTTCATTCTTTCAGAAGTTGATGATTCACCAGCAAAATAGCAAACCTCCAAGTCATTAGACTACGTATACTCGTTGTGTTCTAAAATTAGGTATAGAAGTATGTAGGGGACCAGTCGATCAACCAGCAAGAATTTGTACAGGTAGGTGATTAATCATCATCAATTCCAAACTCCTACTACACGATCAAACAGAAATAACAGGGTAATACACAATTTGTTGAGGTGTCTGTGCTAAGACAAATTAAAGGTTTTTAAGGATAGACTACCAGCATAATTAAGTTTAGTCTGTTGATAACAAAATCATTATAATTTATATCATGTTTGGTGTTTCATGGTTTCGGCATGCACATTCTTGTTTCCATCTGTTGATGATGTTCCACTTGAATGAATGACAATAATATATCAAACATGCTCAAGTTTGGAAATGTACAATGCCTGTGTAGGATCTTTATTACCTGGTATATGAAATAAACTAACAATTTAACATAGGTTTTCCCGCCCAATTTCATCAGAGTTGCATTCGAATTCATGAATAGGCGTTCAAGTTCGAACGATTTTCGTCAACTCTCTGCTCTCATGGTTCATTTTCATTCTTTGAGCATTCAATTTCATTTTTTATCATTCCTTTTAAATTTTATTTCATTGAATTTAGAAGAAAAATCCATTCAATTTATTGACGCGAAGTTGTCCTTCAATTTCATTTATAGGCACACACCTTGCACTTTGAACGTTCGAATTAAATTAACATAAACAAGTTCTGTAGTTCTGTGTAATTCTTACCGCAAGTTTTTTCACGTCATATTGACCCCTTTTCACTGTTTTTAATTATATAATTTCATTTTCATTTTTAAAGTTTCATAATGATTATTTTAATCATATTTTATATATTTCTTTTCTTTCTAATCTTCTCTTCCAGTTTCACTTTATTCCCTAGCAGTATGGATATACCACTTACAGAATGGTTATAACTCATATTTTGGGGGCTTTTGCTTCGATGACGGTTTGTCAGAGGAATGAGTTATTTTAGTATAAGGCAAAGGTCCCATTTCAAGGTACATACAGTTTGCATAATTTATTCAAACAGATGCAGATTGCAAAGAACATAAACAGTAAAAAAAAAATGAAAAAAGACTGCCCAAATGCTATAAATGCTATCCTATTCGTGAATTTGAATACCTTTTATAACGTCCTCAGGGCGGTGCAGGTGCGAATTTGAATGCATTCACGTGCATTGTTAAAGGTATAGACCAGTTTTGGAAGCGCCTCCCTCTCAAAAAATGAAATGGAAGCTCTTATTAATTACCAATCATGTGAAAGGACATGTTTTGACTAATACGTGATGATACAAATTTTGTCGGGAAACCGCCTATACGAATTGATATATATGGTAAATTATCATATCGATCCGGTGTGGATAGATATCGCGATCGCGTAAATAGTCCCATATACATCTTTCTGTGTACAGTGCTTGTAACTTTACCAAGACTGGGCCAAATTTCTTATAATTTTGATGATTCCAGAACCTTGCAGTACACAACAACACATATATGCTAGATGATCAACCTTTTCTGATCGATTCCACATCGTTTCTTTCACAATGCAATCGCATGACCAGAACTGGTCTATACCTTTAAATTGAAATCGCTTTTTACACGTTTATCGCATGTTAATACAATGAAATTTAATGAACTAGTTAGCTTTTTGAATGTTGATCTCGCTGATCATTCAAATTCGCTCGAAATTGAATGATCGCATCGTTAAATCGGATGCAACGTTGACGAAATTGGGCGGGAAAACCTATAACATTTATTTTTACGAGTCGAGTTGACGTCCAATGTTCAAAGGCCATAATGATATAATTACGAAACATTGAAGTTGCAAATCAAGTCATGGAGACGCCCCCATATACAGATAAATCGCAAGTACACATACATACACAAAGAGAGTCCTTTATTGTTGTTTAATTTTCTTCGACTTTTATTGGTTTTGCTTGTTTGCTGCAAAGCGAAGTTTATAGACACGTATGCTCTTTGTCAAATAATAAATGGCCCTTGACTTTTGTAATTTTAAAGCCCCACTGCACTACTTGTAGCTACTTGCTCCCGCTATATAGAAAACAATACCTAAGCGGTGCCCGTTGGTCCCCGGCCCATGATCCTCTTTTTCTTATGTTAATTGAGAGCTGAGTTGATGAGATAACCACCTGTCAGTGACCATGCTGGGAGGTCTAATCCCTCCTGGCCAAACTAGTGCAGACGGGCTTTAAGGTAAAGAATTGTGAGTATTAATTATTTGTTTGGGGGTGGGGAGGAATAAGTTGTCTCGTTCAACGAGGCTTCACAACAAAATCAAAACGCTCTCTCTCTCTCCCTCGCTCGCTCTCTATATCTTTCCCCTCTCCCTCTCTCTCTCTCTCTCCCTCACTCCCTATCCCCCTCTCTCTCTCTATCACTCTTTCTCTCTCTCTCTCTCTCATTCTCTCGCTCTCTATCTATGTATGTCTCACTATCTTCCTCTCTTTATATATAAATATATATATATACCTTAAGTTGATCTCTTTCTCCACCTCTCGCTCTCTCTCTCTCTCTGTATATATATATATATATATATATCTTTATCTTCTCTCTCTCTCTCTCTCTCTTTCACACTGGTTCCTATGCACAATATTCGAGCCTTGTAACCAGGCGCTTAAGAATGCTTAAATATTGACTCCTATACACAGCGTAGTAAATAATCTGCATTGTACTCTCAACGAATATTTGTCTTCTCTTTACTCAACAATGGGGATTTGCCTGCAGCGACAAAGTGTAAAAGTCTGCTAAAAATAACCAGGTTCTCTTAATGGATCCAGAGGCCTTCTAAAGACCAGGTTCAAAATAACTGGACTTGGTGAGTTTTTAGATTGTTATTTTACTTCACTTTCTATCTATTATTCTTTTGAGTTTCAATAGACAACTTTTGAAGCTGTCTCGTGTAGCGAGAGGTACCGAAATCGAATCTCAAGAAAATCGACGCGCTAATTGACGTTTTTTCTTTATTCGCAGGCTTCAGCTCCCTCGGATAGGAGTTAAAGTCGTATGTAATTGTTCGTTATCTGTAGGCATATACCTGCCTTCTAATAAGGCAGTTATATATATAAAATAAAATAAATCCCCAAAAGACATGATTAATTCGGATTGATGTGCACAAGATGGTTCAGCTCGTCTCAGTTCTTAGTCTGCTCTCCCCTCTGCAGCCCATTTAAACCACATTCTCATTTCCACGACCAAGTTGGAATGTTTTTCAACGAAAGAAACGACTGGACTGAGAGACTAAACAGTAAACCTTCAATAATTTCGAGGTCTGACTTCTTTGGAAGTTCTTCAGTACACCGTGTTGTAGTCACGTCTTTGCAACATCTCAACGTTGCCTTGGATTCATCCAACATCATCGGAAATATAAGTAAGGATCGGTGCCAAGGCAACACAGTTTCTCGCATGGAAAAAGTGATCAATAAAACGTCATCAATAAGAAAAATAAATGGTTATATTATAAGTCAGGATAAAAAGGAGGGAGGCCGTTTTGCAGAACTGCAGATAGACGCGATGCACACTTATATAACAAGGAGCGGAAGCATCGGGGAGACAGATAGTCAAACGATTTGCATGATTCGCTGCTCTTTTTGTGTGTGCGATTTGTTTTGTTTCTACGAATCAAAAGCAAATATTATCAAGGAGATAATAATTGTCTCTCGGCCTTGGTTTGATGCTGATTAAATCCGCCTTCAACTGATTTTGCCTCTGTGACTAACAACGTGTTTATAACGCTCGTGATTTGGAACAGCTACCGATGGGTTACCGCAATGTAATCTCATGCTATACAGAGTATCTCAAAATTAACTTTCATCTTATAGCATGGATATGCTTTCGCAACTGATGGTGCAAAGTTAGACGTCTCGTGCGGAATTTCCTTCAAATTAGATGTTTCATTAAGCTGTGTTTTATTAGACGTGACAATAATTATCTGCGTGGGAGGACTGAATAGCAAATAAGGTCGGACATCGTCACACGACTCACACCTGCTATGATGTAATATATGGGTAAGATAATTTCATCAACCAATTTTCGATTTCATTTTAAAGCGTCTAATACTTTCTTTTCTCACATTTTAAATAAAACTTTACGTAACTAATATACATAGATATCATAGCAAAACTAAATCTCACGGCATAGATAGATATTATACCATTGTGAATACAATATACGAAACATATAAACAGAAAAACAGTTTTTAGTATTTTTCTTTGTTGATTCAGCCATCTGTCATTATTGACAAGGTTTATTTTGTTTTGATTTGATTTAATTTTAATAGTTTCTCTTTATGATTATCTCACATTTCCTTCCACCCCCTCTCTCTCTCTCTCTCTCTCTCTTAGTTATCTCTCGTACACTCCATTCCTCTCCTATTCTTGCTTCCCCTCTCCTTTTCAATCTATCTTCCTCTCAAATGTACTTTTCTATAATCATGTATCTCTCCAATTTCTCTTCACACCCTCGATCGCAGCCACTCTCTTTCTCGGTCTGTCTGTATCACTCTCTCTCTCTCTCTCTCTCTATCTCTCTCTCTATCTCTCTCTCTCTCTCTTTCCATCTCTCTGTCTCTCTGTGTCTTTCTCTCTATATCTCTCTGTCTGTCTCTCTCTCTCTTTCCATCTCTCTGTCTGTATGTCTGTCTCTCTGTCTGTCTCTGTCTTTCTCTCTCTATCTCTCTCTCTCTCTTTCCATCTCTCTGTCTTTCTCGTTCTATCTCTCTATATCTCTCTCTCTCTCTCTCTCTTTCCATCTCTCTGTCTGTCTCTCTATCTCTCTGTCTCTCTCTCTCTCTCTTTTCCATCTGTCTGTCTGTCTGTCTCTGTCTTTCTCTCTCTATCTCTCTCTCTTTCCATCTGTCTGTCTGTCTGTTTCTGTCTTTCTCTCTCTATCTCTCTCTCTCTCTCTCTCTTTTCCATCTGTCTGTCTGCCTGTCTCTGTCTTTCTCTCTCTATCTCTCTCTCTCTTTCCATCTGTCTGTATGTCTGTCTGTGTCTATCTCTCTGTCTCTCTGTCTCTCTTTTCCATCTGTCTGTCTATCTCTCTGTCTTTCTCTATCTCTCTCTCTCTTTCCATCTGTCTGTCTGTCTCTGTCTTTTTCTCTCTATCTCTCTCTCTCTTTTCCATCTGTCTGTCTGTCTGTCTCTGTCTTTCTCTCTCTATCTCTCTGTCTCTCTCCCTCTCTCTTTCCATCTCTCTGTCTGTCTGTCTATGTCTGTCTTTCTCTCTCTATCTCTCTCTCTCTCTCTCTCTCTTTTCCATCTGTCTGTCTGTCTGTCTCTGTCTTTCTCTCTCTATCTCTCTGTCTCTCTCCCTCTCTCTTTCCATCTCTCTGTCTGTCTCTGTCTTTCTCTCTCTATCTCTCTGTCTCTGTCTCTCTCCTTTCTCTTTCCATCTCTCTGTCTGTCTGTCTGTCTCTGTCTGCATTTCTCTATCTCTATATATCTCTCTCTCTGTCTGTCTTTCTCACCCTTTCCTCACATCTCTTTGACTATTTCAGATTCAGATCAGATTAATTTTGTCTCCCCCCCCCCACAAAAAAAAATAAAAATAAAAAAATAATACAAAAAAATTAGAAGCCAAGTCGAACGTTACAAACTTGTTGAACTGATTTCTTTCATGACGAATACATCCAGCACGTGTTTCGCAAAAAAGGGTAGGGGGAGGGGGCCCAAAATAATGAAATATTGATGGAAACCACGCCATTGCATACAGAAGTAAGAGGAAAGTAATAACTGAATATAAATTTCGAATACCTATTCCCGACAGTCTTAAAGAGATAGAAATATGGGTTACGCCTGATATAGACAGTAATGAAAAATACAAATAGGGAAAAGAAATAGTAAAACGATGAAGTATTGATAGAAACAACTCCATCGCAGGCAGATGTAACAAGACAAAAATATAAAAAAACTACGAGAATGAAGAAAATTTCTAAAAGAAACCTCGACAAGGGATGACAGTCTTATGATTATAATTATAGAGAGAATTACAGGATATTCTTAATAAGGTGTAATGGAAAACATAAAAAGGGATAGTTAAAATGATGAAGTATTGAAAGAAACCCGCCATTAGGAACAGAGGGTAACAGAAACTGACAAATTGATGGAAATTTTAAATAAAACAGAGCCATAGAGACGATTACGAAGAATAGTAGAGTCTAATCGTAATGAAAATAAAAATGGAAAAAGGGAGATTGTAAAACGATGAAAATATTGATAGAAACAATTAAATTGGAGACACACGTAATATTAAAGACATAAATAAAGAGAATATTTCAAATAAAACTGTCGACAAGACAGTTTTGTATATAGTTATATAAAGAATTACCCCTAATAGCATGTAATGAAATGATAATGGGAAAAAAAGATTAGTAAAATGATGAAATATTGATTGAAGCCACGCCATTGCAGAAAAAAGCAACAAAAAACTAAAAAATGAATAAAATCCCAAATAAACCCCCAAGACAGAGTTATAGAGACAGAATCAGAGAATAATAGAGAGTACTGAAAAGATCACCTGTCTGAGAGATGATGTTTTGTATCGCGTCCTTACAGCGGATAGTGAGAGCACCTGCCTGTTTTTTTTTCTGAAGTTGCTTAAAGCCCACCCACTACACGATCTGACTACGATTCGAGTTTAGAAAAAATTGTTTCAAGTTTTAAGAAACTTTTGGAGGTTGCAGACAAATTACTTTCCCGATAAAAAGTGAGAAGTGGTTGCATGATAAGTTTTACCATCATGCTATTGTTTCTTTTTGTAGCAAAGTTTCATACATAACAAATAATATTGGTTTATTCGTGTTAATCACTTTTGACAGTATGCTTATATTTTTTATTGTTTTGGCATATAAAGAAAATGGGCATATAAAGAAAATGGGCATATCGCTTATTGATTATTTTGACATACATAAATGTAGTATGATGCCATATTAGTATTCTTTCTGTGGTTCTACTTTCGCAGAATAAGGTTTTCTAGTAGCATAATAAGCATCATCAGCATCATCATTGCTATTAGTCTCATTATCATTGTCATCATCATAATAATCATTATAGTCATCATCATCATAATCGTTATCATCATCATTATTAGAAGCATTGTCATCATCATCATTGATATCATCATGTTATGATTGTTCTCGTTCTTGTTCTTGTTCTCGTTTTTCTGGTTCTTCTTGTTGTTATCAATTATTATCATCATCAACAAGATTAGTAGGCCGACTACTACTACTACTACTACTACTACTACCACCACCACCACTACTACCGTTTACTAATTCTACTACTACTACTACTACTATTACTACTAATACTACTACTACTACTACTACTACTACTACTACTACTACTACTACTACTACTACTATTACTACTACTGCTGCTGCTATTACTACTACTACTACTACTATTACTACTACTACTACTACTACTACTACTAATAATAATAATAATATTTCTATTACTACTACTACTACTACTACTACTACTACTACTACTACTACTACTACTCCTACTGGTACTACTACTACTACTACTACTACCACCATGCCTTATGTTTAAAGCGACTTAGCGGGATGCTACTTTGTGTTACTAGTTTCAGGGTCTTATTTATCAAGTAGTTGCTATGTTATGTTAGCGGGAATATCAAGTGCTTTTTAATCGTTCGTCTAATATTGACTAAAACGAGTAATGTTTGCTTTTGGAGAGGAGAACCTAGTATATAAAGGAGCTGGATTGGTTTGTTCTTGCTAGATTGTTGTTTCCTTCTCTTTAATAGTCACACATTGATCTAATTATAGGATATATTTTTATTTCCTTCTTCCGTTCATATAGATCAGTTTTCTATTACTTATTCCCCCTCCTGTCTTAGCTCATCTCCCTTTCACCCCCTCTGTCCCTCGCTGTCTCTCTCTCTCTGTCTCCATCATTCTAATCCCCCTTCTCTCTCTCTCTCTATCTCTGTCTCTCTCAATATAACCCTTCCCACTCCCTCCCTCTCTACCAATCTAATCTAACCTCTCTTTCTCTCTCTCTATATATGCATATCTTAATCTACCCCCATCCTTTTTTTTTTCTCTCTCTCTGAATCTAATATTTTAATCAATATTTCCATCTTTCTCTGCTTGTCTGTCTGTCTGTCTCTCTCTCTCTCATTATTATCTACATTTTTTACTCTGTATTCCCCAGCCCACCCACCCCTCTTCCCCTCTCTCTCTCTCTACCTCCATCTTTTTGTTTCTTTCTCGCTCTAGCTCTCTTTCTTTAACTGCATGCCACCATCTTTAGATTAAAATGGAAGTGACCAAATACATCTGTCTCTACTTCTGCACATTGACCAATACAAGAAAATCTAAGTTCTGATTGCGTGACAAAATAATGAACGGCAAAAATAATTTGCCAATATTAAACTTTCATTCTTGAAAGCCTTAAAAAATTGAAATAAAAGCACCTCAACTGTATTGATCCAAAATGTCGAATAAACAGATGTTCTCGATAATGAGTCAATCTATATTTTCATTTAATTTCTTTCTTTTTTTTTCATTATCATTTACAGACTGATGACGTTCTAGCTTTGACTGACTTGAACGGGTCGCTGATCAACTCAACATGAGCGGGGTCCGCAAGAAAAGATGGAAGGGCCCTCTACCGGTCAGTGCTATACAGGGAGTTCTCCTCAAAGACAACCGTTTCGCTGGTATGCTACTGGAAGACCAGATGAAGCAAATGACAATAGACCGGAGGCGAGCGAAAAATCTGCTAGACTGGCAACAACAGTCGTTTTTATTAAACCAAGCCATAAAGGAAACAGAACTGCGAGAGATGGGTGTAAATCACACGTCGTTCTTGCCAGAACTCACAATGAAAGTGACAGAACCAGACGTAAGGGCCAGGCGTCCTTTCGGGAAAGTCCGCCGCTCTGCGTCACAGATGCTTGAGGAATTACACGTGTTTGAAAAACGACCCTCGCTCCCTGATCTAACGACTAGAAGGAGTCTAACCCTGCCAGAATTTTCGGTCTCCGCGCCAACTCTTAGCAGAAGAAAGAAAACCCGCGCTGATGAACGTTACAAGACTACGCAAAATGTTCCGGGCGAAGCGGCCACCGGAAATTACACCCAGCTACATGGTATTGATTTACGCATCCCTAGCAAAAGTAAAACTGAAATAGAGTTTAGACCCATGAGGAGAACGTCGCAGGGAGCCGCGACTAATCGGATGTGTGGGAGTCATCTACCGCTCTACGGGCCCGAGGCTGAGGCAGAGCGAGAGGAGAAGGAGAAGCGGTTTGTGAGAAACCTGCAGCGAAAAATGACAGAACTGAAGGTTTATCAGGACGATCGATTCAAACGACTGGAAATGAGTCTAGTACGTGACTCGCCAGACCCAGCCAAGTCGGATGACAAAATTAGGATGTCGGGTTTAGAAAAACTCGTCGCCTCTGAAAAGAAAGAGGACATAGAGCGAAAAGAATCTATTGATGGTAGATGCGATCATCCAGACTCTTCTGAGAGCGAGGATGCTTCTGAGAGCGAGGATGAACAGTCGCCGCGCACAGAATCCAAACTATCGAACTAATTGTGGTGACTGGCCGCAAAGTCTACGCAAAATGAATTTCTTTTTCAGCTGAACCCTCTGAATTTTTCAAGCAATTTGTACATTACATCTTGATATTATCCGGGCAAAATGGTTGTTCACAGCAATGAAATACGTGGTCCCCTAGACTACTTGTATTCAAACTAGGTGATGGGTTTAATCTCGGTCTAAATAAAGATGACGTTTAAAACGAAAGTTCGACCATGGAGCTAGTAGAAGTCTAAGTTTTGCCTTTTGCCGGTTATAATAATAGTGTAAACTTATAGAGCGCACACACCGTCCAGGGACGCTCAGCATGGCGCTAGCTCAGCAACAGATATCTTTAGTACAAGTAAAGTAAATGTTTATTTGTTAATAGAGACGTACCATCAGAAACTCAAAATCAATTTTTGCAACAACCATTTCAATCCTCAGCTCCGCCCGGTGGGGCCCGGTGCCCTCCAGCTGCTCCGTTCACTGACAATTCAAGGGACTAGTCCAGTCAGCACATGATTCACAGGATATCTAGCATCTGAGGCCACCAGGCTCCACACGGGCAGCCAATGAGACTAAAGGGTGATAACTAATTAAGTTCAGATGTATGTACAAATAAAATATCAATTATGGATTTGGTAAAATAAAGTTATACAACTTAAGGAAAATACTGGGTTACAGATGGAATTGGTAAGTCTTAAGACGATCTTTAAAGGTGGAGTATGTTGCAATGCAACGAAGTGATGGGGGAAGCTTATTTCATAATTTGGCTGCTGCATGCATGTTGTCGGGTTTAACAGAGCTCTGATCTAAATATTTATATATCTCTTTTTGAGGGGTGATTTTAAGTCTTGTAAGGACGAATTGATTTCTGTGACTGTTCTTACTGATATTACTTTATAAACTGCAGGAGTTTCGAGAGAATTCCGATATTACCTGAACGAACCATTTGAATTGCTGAAATGTTCTGTAGTTGATCTTTCATTGTCATGTTGAAATATTAAAAGTTTGCTAATTCAATTCTAGTTTGTAAAATCTGCGTTTGTCGGTTTGAAAGTTTGTCTTCATCAGATTATGTTTTGTCTTTAGGGTCAATAAAATGGGAAGGTTCGCAAAAAAATCTCCAAGAGTGAACGATGTCCTCAAGAGAGGGGACGATGTGGGAGCCTAGGAGTCACTTTCTTTAATATCACGTTGCCTTTCCCACTCTCCCTCCCTCCCTCCCTAAATTCTCCATTCGATTGTGGGGCATGTGTCTCCAAAGCGCCCCCGTTACTACACGATTATTATGTCTAATGACTGGATGGGCCCGTAATCATTTAGTATAAAGGTAGTGATTATTTGGTTTACTTGAATATCTAACTCTTTTCTCACCCCCTTTCACCATTTAAGTGTTGGGTGCCATAACCCTACCCCCCACCGCCAACTGCCTGGCTACGCCACTTCGTTTAATGATGACTGATGAACGGATGGACAAGTAGTCATTTTGTGTACCGGTAGAAGTGATTTAACGTGAGCCCCCCTCCCCTCCTATTGAGGGTGTACTAGAATTATATTATTATTATTATTATTATTATTATTATTATTATTATTATTATTATTATCATCATCATTATTATCATTGTTATTATTATTATTACCATTGTTATTGTTATTATCATTATTATTATTTATTATTATTTTAATTCATATTTTTCTTATTCATTCACTTCTTTACTATCTATTTTTAAGGGGGAAGGGGATGGACCTTCTAGAAAAATCGAATTTTTAAGCAAATGCTACAATCGAGGGGGCGGGAAGTTTTCAGGGCGTCTTCTTTTCGTGTCATTTTCCCCCATCTTCGATTCCTCCCCTTTCTCTTTCCTCGCCTGCTCTTTATTTTTATTTTTCACCCAGCTATAAGCATGGACCTGACCGGGGGTGATTATTAATGGGTTCAACTTCAGAGACCAGACGGGTATTGAACCAGCTGGTGAAAAATTTGAATTGATAATGGCCGAACATAATTGGGTGAACTAACAAGTGAACTAAGTGGGAAATAGACGAATTAGGTGAGACGAAACACGACTAGACAAATTGAAAATTGGACAAGGCAGGATATTGGACCAATGGCAGTTATCAATCTCATGTTCGTCCCCGCCCCCATCTATAACTCATGAATATTCATCAACCCGTATTTAATTAGAACAAACAGTATCAATGATCATTTGCTTTATAAATTGTTCCACATCTATAATAATAATACGACAAGCTCCATGGGTCCGATTGTGGGCGGTCCGATGACGTATTTCGCGTCGAAACGCGTCGATCTGCGTCACTTAACGAGGGTCCGGGCTCGACGTCGGTAGAGCTATCTCCTCCCGGACGACGGGTCGAGGGGGGACGGGACCCGACCCGGGGGACGAGGAAAACTATTCTATATAGCAACGTCCGGGTCTTTACCCATGCTGTCCCGCCATCGACCAGGAAATCGTAAAAACGATTAGACACGCCCATGAATATTATGCATGACCTGTTGCATGCATGCATGAGCCTCGAACTGTTTCAATCCATCGCCACTAAAAATTGTTTTTATTCTAATTTGATATCATTCTAACAAAAAATATTCAAAGAATTACGATTATGTTTTTATTCTGTTTATACAGTCAATAACAATTTGATAAAATGGAGATATATAATCACGCAAAAGGAACGACCTAGCTTATACTTTCGAGCAGCACAGTCCGACCTCGATCCATTAATTGTCTGCCAAAATTAGCAATACAAATTTTGTTTTTTGTTTTTTATTTGAAATGTTTAGCAAATACATGACATTTTAATGAAATATTTATTAATATATTTGTATAATCCTGATTATATTGAATATACGCTTAAAGTAACAAAAAAGTTTCAATAGTGTAATTGGCAACCAATATAGCTAGCTAGCTAGCTGGGGCTTTTCCCTATCGCCATATCCATATCGTTCCGTCGGGACTTCGGAGATTCATCACATCGACTCACATTTTAAACTCTACTTCATCTATTACGGGCACTGAGTGTTGATGCAGAATTCGTAAACAGTAAGTTCACACACTCCAAAATCAATTGCATTCTATACAAATTAATGAGTATTGTTGACGTTGTCAACATTTCTTAAGACAAATTTAGATGCATGCGCTATGACGCGTTGACGCTGCTGCACTGTGC
The DNA here is from genome assembly GCA_037976565.1 of Mesocentrotus franciscanus. Taxonomy (NCBI): domain Eukaryota; kingdom Metazoa; phylum Echinodermata; class Echinoidea; order Camarodonta; family Strongylocentrotidae; genus Mesocentrotus; species Mesocentrotus franciscanus. The sequence goes on along the minus strand of CP137670.1, from coordinate 8,516,165 downwards.
TGTGTGTGGTGGTTGGTCGTGTTAGCAGGTTAGTAGACTCTGAATAGTAAACATGCATGCACGTACTAGCTCAGCTCACTGGCCTTGGGCTTGGCGTGTTTGTTGTTGGTGGTATGGTCTATTTCTAAAGTTGAAACATGCATGCATGAGGTCTTTGTGTATTGTTAGTGGCCCTCACATCTTTAGTTTACTTTTATCCCTTATACTTTTTATAGGGATCCGCGATCTCAGATTCTGAAACAAAATCCTGGATTTAGCTCATGCTGCAATGATAATTATAAACCTTTAGGCTTTAGCCTTAGGTCAGTCAGGCCAGGAACCCCATCCCATGACTTTTACAAGCCGATCGCCTGTCTGATTATCAAGATATTTATGATTGGAAATCAAAACCAAATTTTGCGCTTTCGTAACGGTTTTTATTATAACACTACAGTCTATTGGGGAAAACGAGTATGGTAAAATTGGTCACTCAAAGATTTTAACTTTTTTGAGGCACTTCTTGATCGTTTTGAAGCGTGATTTTTTTTTAGGGCTTCTATATTACACCATATCACAGACACTGATAACACGTAGTGCTGGCCTGTGCATCTAAACGATGCCTTTAATGCCTTATAAAGTTATGACTCAATTATGTACTGTACTACTCTGTACTCTGTAGTTCTGATTTCTGACGGCCGCTGAAATGCTTGGCGGCCCTAGACCAAAATTTCTGTCTCTTTCGTTCGTTAGCCTCTGATTTTGAATTGGGTAGGGTCATATCATCATATCATGTAAACTGAAGAAAAAAATATTTATGTGCTGTTTATATAGTTCAATAATTTGTGTATTGTTATTTTTCATTCATTTCATTTACAGTCCTCCAAGACTTCAACACCAACAACTAGCAACCCAACGTCAAGGGCGATGCCAAGTACTTCAAATTTTTCGCATGACCATTACACAAAATACCCAGAACCTGCAATGCCAATGCTCCAAGCTGACCTTCAGTCAACACCAACTACAAGTCAAGAATCACCTTACTCTGCAAGGAGATATAGTTCAAGTTCTTCATAGGACAAATGCGATTGAGATGACAATTCAATCTTACGACCAGAACTAAATGTGCATTATGCAGCTGCATATAACTATCATTACTGTTGACTTATTAAAAATGTAATTAAACATAGTAAAAACCATCATGATAATGATAATTGTTATTTATGTCTACTTTTAACAATTATTATAATACTCAGCCTATTTCTTGCTTTTCCAAAGTATTGTTTAATGTTTTCATATACATGTATGATGTATCATACTGTTTGATAATAACAGTATACAAACATTATTTAATAAACTAAAACATATACTTCTATGACTGTGTCGTTAAATTTTCATTATACACCTAAATTTATTGTATATACCCTTCATACATAACTCAGCTATCAATAACAAGATGATGTGTATGTGATGATTGATGGTACTTGCTTATGAGTGTTTGAGTGAATTTGTGTCCATCAAATATTTGTTGTTGTTGCTGAAGCAAAGTAATTATAATTCGCACATAAAATAAGAAAATAGCAATACAAAATAAAACTAAATTTTCTTTCTTTCTTTTCACCTCTCTCTTTCTCTCTATTTATCTCTCTATGTATCACTCTCTAATTCTCACTCTTCCACTTTCTGTACTATTTATCATTCATGTTCATACATACAGTATACTTCTTTCCTCCTCTCTTTCTTCATCCTCTTTCTCTCTCTCTCCTTCCATTTCTCCCCTCCCTCGCTTCCATTTCCCTACCTCTGTCTCTCATCCCCTCTCTGCTATATAGTGTTAAACTGAATATTTGTGGTAAGGTAGATGTGTAAACGTCCTATATATGCATGTGTAAAATTGTGTGTTGGTTTATGGGGAGGAGGAGGAAAGTGAAAGGGGTGTGAAAACCTGTTTGTGTGTATATTTTTCATACCCAAGTGCAGGGGCGCCGGAAGTGTGGGGGCAAAACGTATTTTCGCCCCAAAAAAAAGCCCCACCAAAAAAAAAAAAGCAGTAAAGGAGTAAAATGGTTTGTATTTTTAACCAAAAATAAAATAAAAAATGAATTGAATCACATAAAAATTACATTCCATTCAAAGAAAAGGAGAGTAAACAGGAATTAAACTTCTTAAACATTCCTCAGGCCCCTATATTTAACAATTAATGGAGGATTTTATAATAGCGTTATGCGCATATCGTGGAAATATTGTGAGAGGATGGAAAGCGTGTGTGTTTTTATTATAGGAGTGAAAAGTTATGAGCCCCTGAACACTGGCGTACTGATGGGGGACAGTTACCCCCCAAATAAAATTCAAACGTCGTTAATTTCTTATTCGATACCAGTAATATACAAATGTTGCTAAAATGATATGATTTTCCCGGATTTTTCTCAACTGCCAGTGTCACAAAATGAAGTATCAAAATATGCTCATCTGACCGTAAAACTGCCTAAAACTCTTGAGCTTACGGGGCTCCGCCCTGGACCCCACCAAGGGCCCTAAGGAGGGCCCCTGGATGCTCATCTGACCGTAATTAAATACCTAAAACCCTGAGCTTCCGGGCTCTGCCCTGGACCCCACCAAAAGCTCTAAGGATGGCCCCTGGAGGCTCATCTGACCGTATATGCCTAAAACCCCTGAGCTTCATGGGGCGCACGCCGTGCAACGCCTTATCGGGAACTTATGGTATCCTCTAAATGGCAAATAAAGTTGAGTGGGGAACTTATGGTTTCCTCTAATTTGCAAATACAGTTCTTGGTGGTTTTAATTTATATACCGGTATCTATTTACACCCCCTAGAATCCCGCGGATTTTCCGCGGGTCCTTCTAGTCTATAATAATAATACGACAAGCTCCATGGGTCCGATTGTGGGCGGTCCGATGACGTATTTCGCGTCGAAACGCGTCGATCTGCGTCACTTAACGAGGGTCCGGGCTCGACGTCGGTAGAGCTATCTCCTCCCGGACGACGGGTCGAGGGGGGACGGGACCCGACCCGGGGGACGAGGAAAACTATTCTATATAGCAACGTCCGGGTCTTTACCCATGCTGTCCCGCCATCGACCAGGAAATCGTAAAAAACGATTAGACACGCCCATGAATATTATGCATGACCTGTTGCATGCATGCATGAGCCTCGAACTGTTTCAATCCATCGCCACTAAAAATTGTTTTTATTCTAATTTGATATCATTCTAACAAAAATATTCAAAGAATTACGATTATGTTTTTATTCTGTTTATACAGTCAATAACAATTTGATAAAATGGAGATATATAATCACGCAAAAGGAACGACCTAGCTTATACTTTCGAGCAGCACAGTCCGACCTCGATCCATTAATTGTCTGCCAAAATTAGCAATACAAATTTTGTTTTTGTTTTTATTTGAAATGTTTAGCAAATACATGATATTAAAAAAAAATAGTAATATATTTTTATGATCCTGATTATATTGAATATACGCAAAAGTAACAAAAAAGTTTCAATAGTGTAATTGGCAACCTGGGGCAGCCATATCGTCCCGTCGCAACTTCGGAGATTTATCACATCGACTCACATTTCGACTCTTCTTCATCTATTACGGGCCCTGAGTGTTGATGCAGAATTCGTAAACAGTAAGTTCACACACTCCAAAATCAATTGCATTCTATACAAATTAATGAGTATCGTTGACGTTGTCAACATTTCTTAGACAAATTTACTGCGGTGGATTGTGTTGTTGCACTTTGGATGCATGCGCTATGCACGATGCGTTGACACCGCTGCACTAGGTGACCTGTATGTATGTGCAGTGTGAGGTGATCATTGTGTTAGCAGGTTAGCTTAGTAGACTCTTATCTGAATAGTAAACATGCATGCACGTACTAGCTCAGCTCACAGGCCTTGGGCTTGACGTGTTTGTTGTTGTATAGTCGTGATCATGATGATTGGTGGTAGGGACCTAGGGTCTATTTCTAAAGTTAAAACATGCATGCATGAGGTTTTTGTGTGTTGTTAGTGGCCCTCACATCTTTACTTTTATTTTAGTTTTTACCCCTTATAAAAAGGGATCCGCCATGATATCCGGAAACTTTGTCTCAGATTCTGAAACAAAATCCTGGATTTAGATCATGCTGCAATGATAATTATAAACCTGTACTAGACCTATATAGGCTTTAGCCTAAGGTCAGTCAGGCCAGGAACCCCATGACTTTTACAAGCCGATCACCTGTCTGAATATCAAGATATTTATGATTGGAAATCGAAACCAAATTTTGCGTTTTCCTAACGGTTTTCATAAAACTACAGTCTATTGGGGAAAATGATCGAGTATGGTAAAACCGGTCACTCCGGGCACTTCTTGATCATTTTGAAGCGTAATTTTTTTAGGGCTTTAATATTACACCATATCACAGACACTGATAACACGTAGGGTCGTGTATCTCAGATTTAACATTGTTAAACGATGCCTTTAATGCCTTATGAAATTATGATTCAATTATGTACTGTACTCTGTACTCTGTAGTTCTGATTTCTGACGGCTGCTGAAATGCTTGGCAGGCCCTAGACCGAAAACTTCTATCTCTTTCGTTCGTTAGCCTCTGATTTGGAATTGGGTAGGGTCATTATATAATTATATCATGTAAACTGAAGAAAAAAATATTGTATGTGCTGTTTATATAGTTCAATAATTTGTGTATTGTTATTTTTCATTCATTTCATTTACAGTCCTCCAAGACTTCGACACCGACAACTAGCAACCCAACGTCAAGGGCGATGCCAAGTACTTCAAATTTTTCGCATGACCATATAATTACACAAAAGACCCAGAACCTGCAATGCCAATGCTCCAAACTGACCTTCAGTCAACACCAACTACAAGTCAAGAATCCCTTACTCTGCAAGGAGATATAGTTCAAGCTCACGGTATTCTTCATAGGACAAATGCGATTGAGATGACAATTCAATCTTACGACCAGAACTAAATGTGCATTATGCAGCTGCATATCACTATCATTACTGTTGTCTTATTAAAAATGTAATTAAACATAGTAAAAACCATCATGATAATGATAATTGTTATTTATGTCTACTTTTAACAATTATTATAATACTCAGCCTATTTCTTGCTTTTCCAAAGTATTGTTTAATGTTTTCATATACATGTATGATGTATCATACTGTTTGATAATAACAGTATACAAACATTATTTAATAAACTAAAAATATACTTCTATGACTGTGTCGTTAAATTGTCATTATACACCTAAATTTATTGTATATACCCTTCATACATAACTCAGCTATCAATAACAAGATGATGTGTATGTGATGATTGATGGTACTTGCTTATGAGTGTCTGAGTGAATTTGTGTCCATCAAATATTTTTTTTTTGCTGAAGCAAAGTAATTATAATTCGCACATAAAATAAGAAAATAGCAATACAAAATAAAACTAAATTTTCTTTCTTTCTTTTCACCTCTCTCTTTCTCTTTCTATTTATCTCTCTAATGTCGCTCTCTATGTATCACTCTTCCACTTTCTGTACTATTTATTATTCATGTTCATACATATACTTCTTTCCTCCTCTCTCTTTCTTCATTCTCTTTCTCTCTCTCTCTTCCTTCCATTTCTCCCCCTCCCTCGCTTCCATTTCCCCTACCTCTGTATCTCATCCCCTCTCTGCTATATAGTGTTAAACTAAATATTTGTGGTAAGGTACATGTGTAAACGTCCTATATATATGCATGTGTAAAATTGTGTGTTGTTTATGGGGAGGAGGAGGGAAAGTGAAAGGGGGTGTGAAAACCTGTTTGTGTGTATATTTTTCATGTGCATGTTCCTTTTAACAATACCCAAGTGCAGGGGCGCCGGAAGTGGGGGGACAAAACGCATTTGCCCCCCAAAAAGCCCCCCACCAAAAAAAAAAAAAAAGCAGTAAAGGAGTAAAAATGGTTTGTATTTTTTAACCAAAAATAAAATAAAAATGAATTGAATCACATAAAAATTACATTCCATTCAAAGAAAAGGAGATTAAACAGGAATTAAACTTATTAAACATTCCTCAGGCTACTATATTTAACAATTAATGGAGGATTTTATAATATTAGCGTTATGCGCATATCGTGGAAATATTGTGAGAGGATGGAAAGCGTGTGTTTTTTATTATAGGAGTGAAAAGTTATGAGCCCCTGAACACTGGCGTACTGATCGGGGGGGGGGGGCAGTTACCCCCCAAATAAAATTCAAACGTGGTTAATTTCTTATTCGATACCAGTAATATACAAATGTTGCTAAAATGATATGATTTTCCCGCATTTTTGCTCAACTGCCAGTGTCACAAAATGAAGTATCAAAATATGCTCATCGATCTGACAGTAATTAACTGCCTAAAACTCCTGAGCTTACGGGGGCTCCGCCCCCTGGACCCCACCAAGGGCCCTAAGGAGGGCCCCTGGATGCTCATCTGACCGTAATTAAATACCTAAAACCCCTGAGCTTCCGGGGGCTCTGCCCCCTGGACCCCACCAAAAGCCCTAAGGATGGCCCCTGGAGGCTCATCTGACCGTAATTAAATGCCTAAAACCCCTGAGCTTCATGGGGCGCACGCCACAACGCCTTATCGGGAACTTATGGTATCCTCTAAATGGCAAATAAAGTTGAGTGGGGAACTTATGGTTTCCTCTAATTTGCAAATACAGTTCTTGGTGGTTTTAATTTATATACCGGTATCTATTTACACCCCTAGAATCCCGCGGATTTTCCGCGGGTCATTCTAGTATAGTAGTAGTACAACAAGCCGCGTTCAACTTTAGTCGGTGATAACAGATTTTATTTGCACATGAGTGATAACAGATAACGCATCCGTTAAAGGTACTTTATATGTCCCACTTGCAGGTAAAAAACAAATGAAAAGGTTAAATTCCAACGGCATTTGAAAGACAATACTTATTTAGAACTTCCCTCAAAACGAAAGGGTTTGGAAATGGCTTTATGTCGGAAAACATCGACCATTATTTGTCGAATCGACATAAATGTTTGCAATCGCTTAAGTAATAGTCTGATTTTCAGACCCTATAGTACCCAATGTTCGTACGTTTTGTGCTGCACAAAGATTCAATAAGTTTAATTTTGGCCATTACAAGTAGTGGGTTTTTGATGTATACAAATGCTCATGTACCTGTTACAGCTCATTTATGTATGTTATTACCAAAGAAAAAAAGATGTCAGTCAGTCACTCAATAGTGTCTGACAGGGAGGTCTAGAAAGTAAACGGATTTCCTTGCATAATTTGAATACTAGGACACTGCTAACGTTTAAATTTCACAGATAGGACATACATGGCATATTCATTATTCCTGCAAAGTTCTACAGAATTTGATGTTGGCTGCAAAAGAGACATAGTATATCTTTAAAGTAAAACGAGGTTACGCGTTATCTCTGTTTGTGATACAAGGATTGTGTTGACAAGTTGTTGACCCGGTGTAACGATGGTAATTGTCCGCCGGAAATAATCGTCCCACCAACGCCATCCAAGTCGACGACATGCACCTCTATGTGCATTATCATCGATATAAAGTATAAAACAGTAGGGCTGGATACATTGGTCAAGGCATTGGTCCGTCGTCTTCTATAAACTGGACGCTGGATTTAAAGCCTATCTGCACTAGTGTGTCAGGAGGGATTAGACCTCCCTGCATGGTCACTGACAGGTGGTTATCTCATCAAATCAGCTCTCAATTAACATAAGAAAAAGGGGACCATGGGGAACCAACGGTCACCGCTTAGACATTGATTGCTATATAGAAAGCGCAAGTAGCTATAAGTAGTGCAGTGGGGCTTTAAGTTTAGTCTATTATTAAAGTCGACGTTAACCGAGATCACGATCGCAACTGTTTTTAAAGAGAAAAAAATCAGCTCAAGGGTAATTTCAATACCATATTGGACGTCCTATAGAAGTCGCGTTCGAAGTACGTAATAAATCATTCATGCTCACGTATTTCAATAGGTGACGCACAAGGCTATTGAAATTGCTTTTGGTTGATCTTTCGAAAGTACTTGCTATCGCGTTAAAGGACGTTGATTTATATTTTAATATTAATTCTCGATTTATCTTCATAGTTTTTTTACGCACAGACTTGCCGAAGAACAGCTATAGGATGAAATAAGTGTCTATATGTGCTCAAATGAAATTTAAAAAATGGAAATAAAAAATGAAACATATCAAATAGTTATTTATTTAATATCAACATTCCTTGTTGAAAATGGAAATACAAATTTGAACTTGACTTGAACTTGAATATCACAATAATCCTCACGTCGAGTTTGACTCCGTGGATCAGTATACTTTAGGGCGATGGACGCAGATAGTAAAATAATGAACCGCAGTCTCACTTTGGTGAAACCTTTAATTGATAAATGGATACCCCATTAAAGGGAGATGTTAGTCAGTTTCCGTGTGCAGTAGGTCATTATTCGCTGACACCAGTATTGCTGTAAAAAACAATTAATGGGTGTGCAAGTCTCAAACATAGCAAACCCGTCGTCCCATCAAGAAATAACCCCTAGTTTCTCGGAAAGCTGTTATTGGGTAAACACCCGAATGGTGTCAAATTCCAAATGAAAGCCCATCACTATGTGTCTTTAAACAAGGCATCCTGCACTAGTTAGATCTTTAGAATTATCATTTTACAAATTTGATTTGATTTGATTTGATTTATTTATTTCTGTTTGATTTTCTTTTTTTTTTGCAGTTTGACAAATATTTATAACAAACAAATCATTGAAAATGTTAAACATGACACAAGAGTATATGTAAAACATAGTAAGGTTGGCTGTAACTAATCGAAAACATCAAACAGGAGGGTTGACAAAGTAAGCAAAGCTTGATAGCATGACTACCCTCAATGGATACATAATAATACAAGTATGGAGACAAAATGTTGGTAAAAGGGAAGAGAGAGAGAGAGAGTAAAAAAAAAAAAAAAAAGGAAAGAGGGGGTGTACATCAAGATTCACAGATGTATGTGATAGATGGATTTTAATTTGATATATGAAAATAAAAAAGATAAACATTTGAATATTTGGTGGCCAACTTGGGAATTAAATTGAAATTATGACGTCAGTCACACCTCCAGACTCCATGGAGGAGGTTTCGTGGTGTAGCGCTTCGTACACTTGACTCTCAATCCTACAGGGTTGAGGGTTGGGTTCGAATCCCAGTACCTACGGCACTCTCAACCCTGGTGTAAATGGGTACCTGACAATTGCTTGGGGTAATACAAATTGCAGTATGCAAGCAAAGACTCTAATTTGACACTTTACCACAATTCATAAAGCCTAATTGAGCAGAGCCTAGATCTGTCAGTTTCTGGCTGTGCCACAGCTAGGAGCGGCTAAAGTACATAACCTACTGTAGTCTCATGATGCAGACACTAGCTGTTACGCACAACGACTCACAAATCTAGGCTCTGCTCAATTTCTGCCTGCACATTGGTTCGGTCGTGTGACTGAGGTTTCTGATCGTTCGGACGGATCCTCCTGGAGATGGGGACAACAACGGCCGTGACACCAGGCAGCGCCCGTCAGAACGCACGCCGAATTACCAGGGCATTTAAACGTGTTGATCACTGCATGCATACACGTCTTCGATCAGCACATAATTATCAAGATTAGGCGCACATTGGCTCTCACTATCCTGAATGTCAAAACTTGCGGGTACCCTGACTAAAACGGAAAATATAGGAGAATAACAAACATTCCTTTATGTAGCTGGTCTCATGACGACTCGTGACTGACTGGTACAATCGATCGCCTAATGCAATATCCTATAGAGACGCCACAGGACCTAAAGCCTTTGCTTGCATTAAGTCAACATTGAGGAGGTACGGTATAAATTGTTTACTATTATCCTAATGTTTTCACCTGTTGTTAATGACTGCGAACTGTCGATATATACTCGAATCAGCTCAATTTTTGACTATTTATCACCTGACATATACTAATATATCCAATTCTATGTTGTCTTATTATAGGTATGCGGTATGTGAGTAAATATGTTGGAGATGTTGGAATGTCGGAAGCATGATCGCATAGACTTTCGAGACATCAAAGCAAAGGGGATTAAAATACCACATTGTATATCCCACAGTAAAGTTCGGATTACGTAATAAGTCAGTGTTAGATACAGAAACCTTTCATTAGTTGGGGAAAATCATAATGGTCCTATGCGCTCTGTACGTCTACCTCCTTCCCGAAAGCCACCCGAGCGTAACCGGAAATATTGTGCCATCACCGCGAAGTGACTTCAACATGGCGAAGTTCGTCTGAAGTCTAGCCGATCTCTTCCGACCGGATCCGAAGGGACGATGCTGGAAGATGATTTCATATAACTACATCCTCTTTCAGTCTATCTAAAATCTACCAACCTTAACATTTAGTAGGCAAGTTTTCGTCCACTCCTGTGGACTTTCTCAAGCCAAGTGATTATTCACTCAAGTTCTTGCTGTCTGCTGCCTTGAGATCGCTGGAGCGAAGATATATAGGTGACGATTATGAATAGCCAGAGTCCTTATTATAGTGAAGGATTATTATTATGGATTCTTTCACCTTCCTTGACCAGGAATGAAAGGTGGACTGGTTGAATAAAGGCCTTTGTTGAATACTTTTAGATGTAAGCTTTAAAATGTCACATAAATCATAACATGAATCGGGACAAATCCATTTTTTTATTTTTTTAACTGTACATGTAAAACAATCGCAATGCCTTTCGATAAATCAAATCAAGAGCAATTTCAATACCCTATTGTTTATCCCATAGAAATCATGTTTAAGATGACGTAATACGTAGATGACGAAATTGTAATGTACGCTCGTGCATGTGACGGAAATACCTAATCAAATTACTGAAGATACTTTCGAATGTAGTTGTAATCGTGTTAGAATGTGTAGGCGATTTCGGTGTCTCCCGGAAGTGCTTTTTTAACGAAATGCACGTAGGAAAAAAAGGAACATGTGGAAGACACTCGTCTATAACAGCGTTCCTTACATTTTTAAAGAATAGTTTTAAGCAGTTTATACCGAGATTGGTGTAGAAGGCAATATCACTCTTAATTTAAACATACATACCATAACGCAATCGTTCCACTCAGTGGCGTAATGAGCAAAAATATTTTTTTTCTTTTCTTTTTTTTTTTTTTTCAGAACAAAATCCGCATCGCCACCAAGTAGCATAATGCAGGGACGGCACACAATGGGCCAGGGAGGAACCAAAGTGCGCCAAAACTCATTTTGTTGTGATTTATTTTGTTTCTTCTTTTTTTCTTGCCCAGTTGAAAGATATATACATTGAAGAATACCTCAAGAGGATATTTAATTGCGGTATGCACAATAAGAGTATAAATTTACTCCTTCAAACAGCAAAATCTTACATATTCACAGTTTTAGTGCAAAAGTGACTTATTTTATAAATTTTTCAATTTGACATGGAGTTTTTAAGCTATTGATATGAAATTGCTCTCACATATTCCTGATACAGTGTAGTTCATTTCACTGCATGAATGGGTTAAAAATGGATAAAAACACAATCTTCATAATATATTATAGGGTAATTCACTGAAAAATGGACTAAATATCCATGTTTTTATAAATCAAGAGGAAATGTTTGGATTTCCAGAGATTTCCGCTTTAATTTTATACCAACATTTTCTCTGATGTCTAAGCTTAAGTTGATACTAGATTTGGCTGCCCGATGTTGCCCGTTATTATGTTAGAGCCGATTTTCCATTCCATATTGCCCCGAAAATGTGTTTATTTGGGTCCGCGGCTGAATCATGAAGGATTCGCGGTCATAAATTACGGAGCGTGGGGGCGCGTGACACTTGTTGTGACACCGGGCACGTGTCAAAATAAACTTATCAGAGGTGAAAAGTGGCATTTAAGAGAAAGGGAAGGGGGTTCTTATTACGAAGAAAAAAGGAGTGATGATGGTGTTGATGGTGATGATGATGATGATTGTAATGATCGATAATGATGATAATAATTGTTGAAGATAGAGTTAATGATGAAGATATGGTGGTGATGATGTTAATGATGGTGATGATGATGACAATGGTGATGATGTTTTTGATGATGGTGAATGTGACGGTGGTGGTGGTAATGATGATTATTTTTTGGTGAAGTCAATGTTCATGATGATGGCGATGATGATGATGTTAATGATGGTGGCACTGATGATGATGATTGTTGATGCCAATGTTCAAGAAGAAGTTCAAGATGGCCGTGATGAGGATGATAATATTGTTTTAACGTGTTGTTAATTATTTTGAATGTTCATGATGAAGATGATGATGATGATGATGTTAATGATGGTGGTACTGATGATGATGATTATTGGCGATGCCAATGTTCAAGAAGAAGTTCAAGATGGCCGTGATGAGGATGATAATATTGTTTTAACGTGTTGTTGATTATTTTGAATGTTCATGATGAAGATGATGATGATGATGATGTTAATGATGGTGGCACTGATGATGATGATGATTGTTGATGCCAATGTTCAAGAAGAAGTTCAAGATGGCCGTGATGAGGATGATAATATTGTTTTAACGTGTTGTTGATTATTTTCAATGTGATGGTAATCGATGCTTCCCATGATGATAAGAACCCATCCATGATTACAATAGATTTTCTGACTGTAATATCATACACACCTTCCTTCCTTTCTCCCTCACGTCTAGAGCAATCATGGAATCTGACAAAACCACCCCCACAAACAATAACCCATCGCCATTAAGAAGATCGTGGAGGAGTAGGCTCATTGTCGAGCCGCTTACTGTCACTTTCATGCTGGCGTATGGCTTGTTGGTGACAATTCGTGTGGAATACCTCAACAAGCGGCTGTCTGAAGAGGCTAATTTCACCCAACCTTCAACGAATACCAGTGTCGTCTGCTCGCTGAATACATCATCTGAAGAGTATGAACGTTACCTTCAAGTTCAAACACAAACATCCTATTGGACGCTCTATCTCGCCGTTGCGCAATCCATTCCAGCCTTATTTTCGGCCAACTTCCTCGGGGCTTTAAGCGACGCCAAAGGGCGTCGTATCGCGATGTTGTTTCCGATCGTTGGCTTTGCGATTTACTCCATCGTCTATGCTTTGGTTGCCCAATTCAACTGGTCGCTGTACATTCTGTTCGCTGGGGCGATTCCGTTAGGACTCTGTGGCGATTTCCTGACGTTGGTGGCGTGCTCCTTCGCGTACCTCGCGGACACCACGACAATTAAGCAGCGAACGTACCGCATGGTGGTGCTGGAATGCCTTACAACCCTCGGGGCAGGGACAGGGCAAGTGTTAGTCGGGTTTATGATCGAAGCCATAGGTTACCCACCCGTCTACCTTGCCATCCTCTGCATAATGGTCCTATGCGCTTTGTACGTCTACCTCCTCCCCGAAAGCCACCCGAGCGTAACCGGAAAGGTCCCCGGAGAGGAGTCGGCAGCTATCGTGACATCACCGCGAAGTGACTTCAACATGGCGCAGTTCGTCCGAAGTCTAGCCGATCTCTTCCGACCGGATCCGAAGGGACGATGCTGGAAGATGATTTCATATAACTACATTCTCTTTCAGTCTATTCTCATCATCGTATCGTTCCTGTCGACCAATGTCCTCTTTGCAGAAGGTAGGTGGAACATAAAGGCGGGGCAGGGTTTCCCGAAATGGGGTTGGGGTTGGCGACTTTTCATCCTCCGGCATCAACTTTTAAGAGTATGATAGCTTTAGGAATCCACTCAGCCCTCTCAATGCCTTTTTAGTATGTGTGTGTGTGTGTGTGTACGGGTGGGGTGAGTGTAGACCCCCCTCAATGTATTTCTATCATTAGAAAGTAACTTGGAAGGAAATATTCAAAAGAAGTTGTGATTTCATCTAGATAGTTCAGCGTTAACGATTAGGAAAAAAATATTTCACTCGGTTCAATATTGAATCATTTTATTTCACGCAAAATTATATTAATTAGAATATATGCGGCGTGTCGTTTTGTTATTCTCTTTATTTTTCAGGAGAGCCATTTTGTTGGTCGGCTGCCCTCATCGGTATATTCAACGGTCTGACTTTCATCTTCTCTGGGCTTGGTAAGTCAATGACTTTAAAGTCTACCAATCACCTAAAAAAATAATTTGTATACAGTCAGTTAGAAAGCATAACATTAACCTTTAAAAATGTACGCAGGCAGGCAGTATATTGTCTAATTATCATTATTTTTATAGTTGTTATTATTATTGTTATTATTAATAGTTTGATTATTATTATTCTCATTATAAGCATACGATAACGATGATGATGATGATGATGATGATTATCATTATTATTATTAGGCTATGATGATGATGATTATGAAGATGATTATTATTATCATTATTAAGGTTACTAGTATAATTATGATTATTATTATCCGTCTTCTTCTTCTTCAACTTCTTCAATTTCTTTTCCTATTATTATCATCATTATTAATCTTAATTTATCTTGCACTAAATTTTGTGCGTAGGTCTCGTTGTTGGTGGCTATGTGCTTCGGCTCTTTTTCTCGGACCATTGCACTATGCAGTTATCCATGCTCTCCTTCGTGTCTTGTCTCGTCATGACGGCTTATTCCAAGACGAACGTCGTTCTCTTCTGCGGTGAGTGAACCACGTGACCAGTGGCCCGTTTCATAAAACTTGTTATCTATAACAACTGGTAAATTTCTATGACAAATTTGCTCTCAGCCAATCAGATGCCATGATTTCAGTAGCTTATAACAGCTAGTAGCTTGTAACTTGTTATTGATATCAAGTTTTATGAAACACGGCCCTGAGTTTGTTTCCTATCATTGCATGTTGTTGTTGTGTTTGTGATTGGTTGTTCATTCATTAAGAATATTTACACGTCTAACTTATTATTAATTTTATTAATCATGATAACAATTATTGTGGCTCATGCTCATCGCAATTGAAAAAAAAAAACATTTATACATATATATATATATATATATATTATATATAACTTTTTATTGTTGTTGATAGAATGAATATAAAAGAAAAGTGAGATTTAGATCCATAGTCCATAGCAGGCCAGATCATCGGGGATGGACACTTTCTTGCCATGCAGACCGGCGCGTTACGTTGCGCAGTCTTCTCGGCCAGATCATAGGCCTAGGCAGCTTTAGTATGCTGGTGTACATCCTATAAGCCGATCACACACTATTCTGCTTTGATGTGATTTTTGCCTAACATTCATTTATTTATTTCAAAGTCAAGATAAAAACAATATATTGATATTAAAAATACAAACATATAATGAAATATGTTAAGTGAGAAGATCATGAAAAGCACATAAATAATTTGTTAAAAATGATCCTCACAAAATATAAAAAATAACAATAACTTTGGTACATAATTTACTTAAAATCAACATTACAAAAAAGGGAATATAAAGAAAAAAGAGGAAAGGAGGAGGAAACATTGCATAAATATTGACATTATAAGTTATTTTTTAACATTATATATGGAAATCTAAACAAGCGTCATTTTCCTACTTTAGGTTCTGAATAATGATATAAATACTAAAGACTTTCTAATTCTAGTGTACTAAAACCCGAATCGGTTTGAGATCGTTAACAATCTCACTACTAGTCTGACGTCACTACGATTCTGAGCCGATTGAGCTTTCCCTCCTACAATGAAACTTTCAATGCCCCAAATATTTTATTTTCTTGTTCCTATATGACTATTTAGAACCTCAAGCATTATGGTTAGAAATGTTTGAATAGTCGTAACTTTAAGCTTTTATTTCATTTTTTTTCCAAAATGGGATCGGAGACAGATCGTACCGTTTTATACGATGAGCTTTAGGCACGTACATCACGATTTTATATCAATTCGCCATTTTGGACTATGTTCATTATGGCTAAGTCATCTAATTTGACTACTAACGTGATTGCTTTGTGCAATGGGGTGTATCGTCGTTTGCGCGCGCGCGTGTGCTTGGTTGTTGTGTGTGAGTGGGTGCGGGCGTTTGTGTGTTTTGGGGGTGGGGGAGTGTTTGTCCGTGCGCGCGCGAAGTATTCAGTGGGCACACGTGTGGTATGTAGACTATATGTTGGTCTCGGTCGAATATATAAAATACACGAAGCTACATACTTCAGATGAGCTGTGGGGTCTTTGGTAATGTATCAATCACATTCGATGTATCTCAGTTTGGAGGCCCGCCTTTGAATGTGACAATCCGAAAACCGCGATTCATACGTATTCGAATCCGATCGGTTAAAATGTGCTTCAACGCTCCCCCAAATAATAATGCAAGTTCATCTATGCTCAATAATGTGCAGACCTAACCCTTTTTTACTTCTCCACCCCCTCCCCCAACCACCACCCTTTCTCTCTCTTGTAGTAGGCCTACACACCAATACTTATATTTGACATGGTCAACCTTTTCTGATCGTTCCACACCGTTTCTTTCACAATGCAATCGCACGACCAGAAGTAAACTGTATCTTTAACTGTCATGGCTCACGAGGCATCAAGCTTTACTTAGCGTGAAGCCCTGCTCTCCCGTTCTGTTACTCATCAGTTTTGTACTGTTTATCTTCTTTTTCAAATTTATATTCATCATACACAATGAATAAAATGATTTTAAAAAAAAATCTTATCAATTATTATTATTATCGTTATCCTTATCATCATTATCATTTATTTATTTATTTATCTATTTGTAGCTTTATTTTTACAGGGTGGCAATGTCAGGTACAAAACCGCTTTCCACAATGGCCTTGTTGGCGTACTAGTAGATTAATCATACAATACTGATTAAAGATTGAAATTATAGAAACAAATAATTGCTAAGTACATGGACTATGTACCCGTACAAGATAATGATTCTAAGACAAAAACTAGGAATAATCCATCAATAAGGAAGGCGAATTCAGAGAATTTCGCTGAAAAATTATTATTACAAAAAAAAAGTAAAAATAAATCAAAAACCAAAAGACAAACAAACAACAACAGGAAAAAAAAATAAGACTATGCCTAACGTTAATCTTTCAACGAATGAAAATATTCGCACTATTGAACGAATGAAAAACATTCATTATTTGTTTTATACAACATCTTTCAACAAATTATGCTTTACTCCTTATATTAAAGATAAATTAAAGTTGGAGTCAAAGCCTTCTCGATCACATTCAGATTTCCTTCGCGTCAAATTCACGCAGCTAATTATAACAATGGGATACGCACAGGGCAGAGAGGTACGCAGTCTGCATATAACCAAAAATGCACGCTCGTTGAATAGTACTACGGCAAATAGTACCAAAAATGCACGCCCGTGCAATAGTCTATATGTTGAATATCATGTGACCAACAATCCTCCAATCAAATGACAAGGATCCACGTAGGTGTTGTATAATAGTAAGTAGCCAGTCTTGATTTGTATTCGCTGACTCCACATGTGCCTGACTCTGATCAATAAATGTTTCACCAAAGTGAAGTCCACTCTTGGTGACTGACAACACCGTCCTGTCACTGGGTATGAGACTGAATACTGTGAGTCTTTATAAAGGGCAAGTGCGACCTAATGTGAAAGTTTCATCAAAGTAAATGTATGAAGTCATGGTATTTCAAATTTCGCATGATTTCATGAAACTGGCTTTATGCAAATTAGCGAGTTGATGATGTCACCCGCTCACTATTTCCCGTTTATTTTGAATATGACGTTTTTTTTGACACACCTGTATAAAAACAATTCATTATATTATAATAAATTACAGTAATGGTGATCTTGCTCATACTCCATGGGGATTCAAGCCATGTTTAACATTTCCAGGGCAGAAAATCGATATTATTGTTTAATATATTAATGTATATACATGTAGCGCTGCATAGGCCTACTAATGTTTCCATAAGCGCTATTAAATACCTCTCTTTAGAAATCTAGCCATCTGATTGGTCGAAATTGGAGTCGTGATTTTAGCCATGCCCGCCTACCGGTCAATAGTTTTTTTTTAAAGATGCCCGTTGCCCCGGGTAACGGGCCGCATAAATAATTTTGATGAGATCCCTAATGGTTTACGTGTAAAAAAAAATCTTTGTGCGAGCGCGGATACCACATACCATGCAGTGTGTGTGCGTTTCCCGAATGATCGTAACATTCAGCCTTTTTCAGGCAACTTTCCAGCGAAGATTTACAGACAGTGTCTCAGATTTTCTGTGATGTTTTAACCAGCCTTTACTCAAGAAAAGGATAAGTTAAGAATTCTTTGTAGATTTTGTTGTGAATTCGGATTATATCGACTGCTTAATATTTGAAGCATAGTTGTTTCTATACTGGCTCTCGGGGACGTTACATCCCCTTGAGCCTATAGAAACAGCGATGCCTCTCATAGCAGTCGATATATCTATACTATTACTATCCCGGCATTAGCCAAGAGGCCCTGGTAAGGCGTTCTGGCATTCGATAATTTTTTCAACTGCCGATTACTCATTTATGTCACCTGGGTGAAGGGTGGCCAAGGCAGATCATTATATTGCCAAAGGAAATTAGTGCCACGGCGGAACTCGAACCACGAACCATGACGTGAGCGACAATTCGATGACGTACTCTCTAGACCACGACACCTCTAAACATATGGAAAATGTCCGAATGGTGTTGAATTCCCCATCAGACACCACACTTATGTGTTTTATGTCTAGTTATCATCATGTTCAAAATATTATCAGACTCGTCTGTTTGGAGCCTTGCAGATGGGCATTATGCTAGGGTTCATTCATTTTACCGTCTACAGGATGCAGCTAAAGACCTTCTGGCTCCGAATGTGTTATCAAACAGGATTTATTTATCAATACTGGGGGGGGGGGTGTTTCACAAAGACTAAGATCGACTGTAAGTTGGACTTAACTATGGAAGGCCTTTCATGCCGCTGTTTGCTCTAACCATTTACTGGCATTGGTCTCTGAAGGGACGTATAAATCATGGTTACAAATCTACAGAATGGTTGTATGGTTATAATGATACGTCAGGTATATATAATTGCACATATTATTGCGAACATGAGTATATTTACATACTTTTTTACGGGATCGACGTTATGATGACCAAGTCCAAATGTCTGGACTGTTTCCGTGTCGCGCGGCCAACTGGTTATTAGACTAAATAAACAATAGACCAAAAGGGCACTAGACTAATTGGAGATGAGACCATGTGGAAATTAGATCAAATGACTATTAGCCTATAAAATGGGCATCAGACCAAAATGACAAGTAGACGAAATGATTATTGGACCATGTGGATATTGGGCGGGCTGGGTGTAGGCCATATTAGAATAGAATACTTGGGCAGTAGACGAACTGGTTGTGGACCAAATGGTAAATCACTTCCACTTAATTTCATTTTCACCATTTTGTTTAAAGGTAAAGACCAGTTTTGGAAACGCCCTCTCTCAAAAAATGAAATGGAAGCTCTCATTACCAATCATGTGAAAGAATATGTTTTGACTAATACGTGATGATAAAAATTTTGCCGGGAAAGTCGGGAAACCGCCTACTAATTGATATATTTGGTAAATTATTATATCTATTGGGACCATATAGATATCGCGCACGTGGTCGCGTAGTCCCATATACATCTTTCTGTGTACAGTGCTTGTAACTTTACCACGACTGGGCCAAATTTCTTATCATTTTGGTGATTCCAGAACCTTGCGCAGTACACACCAATACTTATATGCTAGATGATCAACCTATTCTGATCGATTCCACAGCGCTTCTTTCACAATGCAATCGCATGACCAGAACTGGTCTTTATCTTTAAGTACCGCATCACGGCGCTGATGAACCTGCAAATACTGGTAGCTTTAGAAAAATTAGCATGTTTAGCTAATATATGAGGGACCCGTTTCACAAAGCCTTCTTTCAATGACAAATGACAAAAATCAGTGGCAAATCTGCTGATAGCCAATCAGAAGCAAGAATTTCAGTAGCTTATAACAAAAACTGTCATTTGTCACTGATGACAAGTTTTGTGAAATAGGGCCCAGATGGTTGGTAATTTTGGTATGAATCTAATTAAAAAATATATAAACTTTTGGATTACACTAATTTATTTCTAGTTTTTATTGAATGCATATGATATATGAATATTTTGTCAGCTGTTTTTAAAATTTTAGATATAAAATAAAAATAATACGAAAGATAAAGAAATCACATGGTAGAAAATAGTACCCAATAAAATCATTTCTCGCAAGTTCCTATTATGGATTTCGACGTATAATATAGTAATCGATTACATATTTACCTTAAGTCGGCTTTTTCTATTCTTTTTGTAACCGTACAATATACTGTACATTAAATTACAGAAAGAAAAACAGCAAAATCTCATTTGGTTAAATATTTGGAATGCAAATATAATGATAAGTGGGTTTAAATATTTCAATGCAAATAGGTCTTAATCCAAAAGACAAATATATATTTGAATAAAAATTGGATAACAAGGTAACCAAAATGAACTAATTTTAATTATTTTATATATCAATATCATGATCTTTAATTGTTGCTTATTTTAACCTTTATCAAAAGCTCTGATTTTGACCGCGCATGACTATGAAGGTCGTGCGCCAAATCCTCCATCGTAAGATGACAAATTATTAGTAAAAATGTACATGCAAGCGCACATATGCGTGCACAGTCAGTCTGAGCGAAACAGAAATCGTGTCGCTCGGATACTGCATCGTCTTATATAGCTTTCTATTCTTGTATATTCGGTATATATTTAAGTATGTATTTATATATTTATCTAACGCAGTAGACTTTAAAAAGGCAATTACGATCATAATTCATTTACAGTAACACTGCATGGAGAAACACGCAGAGGCTTAGAAATTTAAGCCGTTGTTACACTTACACCATTGGATTTAACATAAAGCCCTATACTGGTTAACGCCATCTACGTCTTCTTTTGGACAACTGCACGTAAACGAATGGACTTGATTAACGGTAGTCAGCGGCTTAATCTCCACATAGTCAGCGCTCGCGAAACAGACCGAAGTTCTCCTCACGCTTCGGTTTCGCATATGTTGCACGCACGTGATTGCTGCGGACGCGTCGTCCGTAGTCGTATATACCCGATTGGTCCCGGGTGCGCAATTTTTTTTTACACGCTAGCCTGGCCATTTCTGTGATAAATACCATGGAAGCGACTGATATTAGCCTACATGCGAGGTGCATTATACACATGTACATCATGCATGGCAATCGTCAGATGAAGACCTAGCTGGCCCTTGTAAATGAGACGGTCATCGCATCCATCGGGCGATGGAATTCAAGAACTTAATTTAATTCAATTTAATTTAGGAACTTTACATTAATCTTGATCTAAGGAGACACGAACGAACGATCGAACGATCAGCTATTATATCGAGCAACAACTTACAAGTCCACCCCGTGGAGCTCTTTGGTCCACCCACCCCCACACTAACTGCGTGCATGCATGCCTATGTGTAGGCTTTCCCACCAGCGCACTTTTACGAGTATTACGGCGAAAATGGCCAGGCTAGCGTGTAAAAAAAATATCCGCGTCCCGGGTCAGGCCAAGGGAAAGACACGTAGTCTCGTCAGGCTACACCCCCTTTAAGTGATACAAAACAAACATACTAAACATTCTAAATACTATATATTACTACTCAATAGTCATGACAGTGGCAAACTAACGAATGAACTAGTTCAACATGTGAAACGAAGAACAGAAAACATCTAGAAATAGATCATATAGGGTAGCCCTTATTAGGCTAAGATACATGTACATCATGCGATGTTAGTATTCATACCCACAATTTACCTAGTGTATGTGTCAAATATCAATAATATACGTTCAGATGGAATGAGTAAAACACTAATGTTTATCATTTCCGACTATAGACATATACGTGCCGATTATCACTTTGTTCTTAAACAACCAATGTTCTCTCTCTCTACACTGCAAAAACCAGGGTGTTAAATTTCTAACACCAGTATGGTATTGAATTTTTTTGACACCATTGGTGTTATTTTTAACACCGGTCAGATTTAAGCATGCATTAATAATTACTGGGTGTTAAGTAACATGGTGTTGTTTTATGCTTGGTGTTGAAAGTATCATCACGTGATTTCGTTTAAGGCGGTTGATTGGTCGAATAAGTTTTCACAAAGTGTACGCGCGCTTAATGATTACTTTACACGTGTTCACAGAAAAATACATTTATCATGATTTGTTAAGCAAATTATGACAATGCACATCAATTTTGTGATTTGTATTTTCCTTTGGCAATTATTGACCAATAGATTATATGTCCGATCTTGTTACAATTATATTAACGTTTTAGCAATAGATATATTGATTATATGATTACTAACCAAGAAACAACATGCATGTTTATTATATGTGTACCAGCCTGTACCACATACATGTTAATCTTGAATTTACTTCAAATGATCTATGTGATGGAGTTAATGCAATGGAGATTAGAATATACCTATTGGTGGACAGTTGCCAACATCGATTATGAATTATCAGTTTACCACTGGTTCCTCTACCCTGGTCGATAATGGTCGATAATAGGGAATATGGAATGTGGGACCATTAGACATACATAGAAAAATCTCTAATGGATCAACAAGAATATAAACACCAAAAGTGGAATTGAATTTGTTATGATTCCAGATATTGGTGTTAATCTACACCAGTAGGAGTTGTCAAATATTAACACCAAAAGTGGAATTGAAATTATCTAATTCCAGAAAATGGTGTTAAGTAACACCAGAGGAGTTGCACGATATAGATACCAAGAAAGTGTTAAATTTAACACCCTTGGAGTTAAATTTAACACTCTGGTTTTTGCAGTGTATTGTTCTTCTTGTTTTTCTTATGTTAAAAAGACACACGTCAGTATGAGCTATATAAACAGAAACGGTATAAAAAATGAAGGAAAGGATAAATAAATGAATAAAAACATGAAGCCGGGGGATGGAGTAGTAGAGTAAAGGATTGGCGCTCGACTTCTCGAGTTTATGAGCGCGGTCAAAATTAGAAGATTTTTTTTTTTATTCAAAATTGCTTTTGATGATTAACTTACTCTGTTTACTGAAATTGATGTATATTTCATATGTATTTTAATTTGTAGGTTTATTGGTAATTATTTTGTTTTGTTTAATATGTAATTGTTTGTCATTGTAATTTGTTTGTTATAGCGCTTAGAGACTTCGATGGAAAGCGCTTCATAAGCACCGTTTTTATTATCATTATTATCATTAAAATTGAGATTCGGTTTCCGAGAAGACTATATAAGACGCATGCGGTATACGAGCAACACGATTGCTCTTTTGCTCAGACCTACTACTTCATTTGTGTATGGCTCGACTTCATTAGTTTTGCGCTGAAAAAATTACAGATATACCTAAATATCGGGAAAGTCATTTCTTAGAGAACTTATTATAGCTATGTAAATAATTAATATTAGTTTTTTGTTTTGTTAATTATTCATCGATTGCTATACAAATATTTTTATTTCTTTTGGAATAAGAACTATTTGAGTAGGTTACCCCACTCGTCATTATATCTTGTACTAATTTTTTGTAATGAAATATTCACCTTTTTTCAATATTTTGGGAATAAATTGCCGTTTTTCTTTTCGTAGTTTAAAACCTTATGATGTCCCCCTCTCTGATAATCGATTACACATGTACATTAATTATTCTCGATTATAATTTTGCCCCCAATTAATACAACCTGGTCTCGAACCTATAATGATGTATACAGTCATTCCATCATTCGCCTTAAAATGACTATTTATTTCATTCTAAGGGGCTATTTGCTGCAATAATTTGCACGTAGCAGTACGTACGTACGTACGTACGTACGTGTGTGTTTTGGTGCGTGTATTTATCGGGGTCAGGGGTCAGTAGGCGTGGCTTTTGCCGAGATGCATGTGCTATACACTTTAGGATGTTCGCCCAGTACCGGCCCCACCCAAAATAGTCAGACGTCGACTGGCCTAGCCTTATTACAGGCCCGCTTGAAACTTATTATTATCTATATATAGTGAGGTAGCTGTGGCGGATCCATAGATCGGGGGGGGGGCAGTGACGGATCCAGCCGGCGGCGAGGGCGGGGGCCCAAGTGAGGGAGGGGGTGGCATTTCGTGAGAAAATATCTAGCAGCGAATAAGTGGGGGAATGAGCACTATTTCTTTTTTTACTCAACAGGGGTACCTCTCCTTCAGCAAAAAAAAGAGAAAAGGTATAAATGTGGTTACCATCTTTATTTTTCCTTTTGTTTGCCAGGGTGGGGCCCGTGCGCCCTGGCCCCTGGATCCGCCACTGTGGTGGGGCTTGGGGATCTTTAGGGGAGGTAGTTTGCTTGAAACAATGCAACAACAGCATGATAAGATAGGATTGCTATTTAGTAGGCCTAATGCATTCTGCGAAGAATCCTTGCATGGGAACGGTATTAAATGGCATGTCAATTTCGGGTCTGGGTTAGAAATTGGCTATAGTTTTAGAAAGTGGGGTGACTACTTTTTGTAATGTATAATAAGATAGAACCTCCTGATTTTGATGATCGTGACCACCACCACTACAGTAATAACAATAATAATTTTAATGATGAAATTGATAATAATCTTGTTGATAATAATACTATAATAATAATAACAATGAAACACTAATAATATTTTTTCAAAATAATAATGATAAGTGTAATTGTTGTTATTATAGTACAAATTAAAATGAAATCATAATCATAATGGTGATGATGATAATGATATTGAAATTGGTGGCTATATATATATATGTCAACAACAACAAAATCAATTAAAAAAAAACACAAATAGTAATGATAATAATGATGATGATAATAATAATATCAACATTAGTAGTAGTAATTATAATAGTAATGATAATTATAATAATAATAATATATTTATAATAATGATAATAATAACAGGAAGATGAGAACAAATCTTCCTGATAATAATAAAGATAATAATGATAATAATAATTATCATCATAAACATCATCATCATAATTCCTAACCAACATAAAAGGAATGATAGGAATGACATGAAACAGATATATATATTATTATTCTCATTTGTTTACATTAGGCCTACATCTAATTATTCATTAGATGATTATAGCGATCTCATAGTCATAATGTTATTTCTACTTACAATCATGGAGCTAGATAGCCTAATGTATGTCTTGTTATAGGCCTAGCCCCTAATTTGAAGTCACGTTTTACGCCTCAATGTGTTCTCCATAAGCACGGTCCACAGGCCTACTCTATATGGCAGGTTCTAATTCCACAGACTAAATTTATAATAATTGACATGCATATAATATCAATGAAAACAAGCGAGTGAATAATAGGGTCTGGATATTCAGACTAACTTGACAGACGGACATTCCCAGAAAAGCCTGCTATTTTACAAGAAGACGTGCAAACCAACTACATGATGTACAACTACTACTAGCGTCAGCTGAGCTGAACGTCGCGTCCACTGCCCTGTTAACTGTTCCGAGTTCGAAATCGCAAAATAACTTAGTGAGTATAAATATACCTATATAATGTACACATGTTTTTGCTGAAGTATGTTCATATTCGCGGGTAGAAAACCCTGTAGAAATTAGCCATGCCATGGCCGTTGAATTAACTGAGCTGATCGAGCTGAGGATGCCGGATGAAGCAAGGTAAAAAAAGGATTATGACAGATTTAGTTTTAGATCATCACATCATGATCATCAGCATCAGATCAGTCTACTGTCGAGTATTATTATTGTTATTGATATGAAAATTACTTTTAATATTATGAGTATTGTCAGCATTATATTAATATCTATACTATTATTAATATATATTATTAATGTCATATATTGTTAGTTTGTTACTATACTATTAATTGTTATTAACATGCATTGTTAATTATTATCAGTTTCAAAATTATCATTGTTATTAACATTATTATGATTATTATAACTATAGGAATTATTATTGTTATTGTTAGAACTATTTCATCATGATTTGTTGTTTTTGTATATATTGTGCAATTGCAAATAATAGCCAGTTATTAACTATCAATCAACAGATAATTGTTGACTTTGGTCTACGTCAGACCAGCAGATATGCTGGAGAATCCCACATAGCTAGACAATCAAATTGGCTTGATGCTGCTCATGCAGATGATGTTGTGTCATGAATGTTATGCTTTTTTTGGGGGGACTTAATTGTTTGTTACAATACAACTGATATTTCCGCTTTAGAGAAAGAAATGCATGCATGTGCATGCAGCCAACTATTGGTCACTGCACAAGAGGCAGTTTCTGAAAAGGCTTACAATTCAGGTCAATTGTGTATTCACTATTCAACTCCCATGTTAGTATAGCAACAAGTAGACCAAAATTCAGTCTATTTTATTTGAGGATATGTTCTGCTGAGACTACATTTTGGAGGAGAGCGTCGATCAAAAGACAAATAGGTTTCAAAAACTCCTCCAAGCAGACAGATACTATAGCGCTCTTATGCACTGCATGAGCTAACCCCATCTGTTGCTAGCTATCATCCCCCTCATACCGGTATTCATGCTGTTGCCACCCAGAAAAATATCCGTGCCTCAAAAATGTCTGGAGTTTATGCTACATATGCTACATCACTTTAACCGAATGTATTTATCCATCGACTGAGAGTACATGTATTTTGAAAATAGGTAGGGGCAACTTTGACCCTATAACCAAGGAGCTATAACTATGCTACGAATGTTCCTGTTTTTCAACATAGATGTTGACATTGTAGACTCTCATTGAGCTTCAGACTCTTCTTCTGGAATGCAGGATAAACAACGCATGTGGAAGTTTCATTAAAAAATCAATCAAATTGGAATTTAAACAAATTCCTCTACTGGATTTTTAATCCTAAATCAAATAAGTGGTAATTATATTGTAATTGTTAGCATGTCAAAAATAAAATTTACTCTTTTTGTAGATGATTTTGCATTTTTGTTCATTGAAAATTATTATTTTTTTTTTTTTTTTTTTTTAAATTCAATTTTGCTATTTCTGTTTATACACTCAGTAAAGATGCCTGTCGAAAAGCTTGGAACATCTTGCAACCGAGGAAGATCTCAAAAGAAGACTTCACACAAATCAAGCCTCACTGCTCTAAGAAACAAGCTTTAACAAAAGGTGAGTTCATGTTCTTGTAATAATGAGAATAAAAAATATACGGAAGTGTTAAGATCTTTAACCACTTATTGCAAATATACATGTATGCAAGAAACGAAAATAAACATACATGCATTATTCAATTTCATGCCCTAGAACAGGAAAATTATAATAAAACTCCATGGGTGGTATTCCTATAGCGCGTACTATGTTAAGCCTGGCTTAACTTAGTCCACACTTTTATGGAGTGCCTGTTGCCAACTCATTTACCCTGTACAGATTATTTTAATCCTGCAATGAAATGGGAAGAAAAAGATAATATGATTATGAACTGAATTTCAATAAAGTCCTTGCTAGATTATCTTTGTCATGAACATTGAAGGAGGAAGATAAAACCTAGTATTCCATAGAAGTGTGAACTAAAATTCTTGTTTAGTCTGGACTTAGTCCCGGCTTAACTTATGCCACCCCATATTGTATATAAATATCTATCAAAATGTTGTAAATAACATACTGAATTTCAGTTCATATTAGTGAGAAAGAAATCTGTTAAGGCCGGCCACCACTCTTTTAAATTAATTTCTTTGATGAGTTGACAAATAGTAGAGTAAGGACAATAAGCTGATGTGAAGTGCCT
The DNA here is from genome assembly GCA_037976565.1 of Mesocentrotus franciscanus. Taxonomy (NCBI): domain Eukaryota; kingdom Metazoa; phylum Echinodermata; class Echinoidea; order Camarodonta; family Strongylocentrotidae; genus Mesocentrotus; species Mesocentrotus franciscanus. The sequence goes on along the minus strand of CP137670.1, from coordinate 8,488,317 downwards.
TCACCCTTATGTAGAAGAGGTGTACAATAATGTCAAAATGTACCTTCTCATTTTCCTTACTCCACTAATGGCAAACCATTACCCCAAATAATTAATTTAACATGACTGTATTAAGTTTTAATCAGAAAAGAGAAAGATCATTTCATTTTTGATGGTGGAAATAATGCTATTCTTGTATCATGCAAAAATTCAAGTTTAAAGGGTGATGGATATACATGTAGATCTGTTGGTCTGACAGAGTGAAGAACCAATTGTCTTTAGTGTTTTAGAACCAAACACTGGATTCTGCATGATTGTATGTTTGATATTTTACCTGATTAATTCCCACTGTTTGTCTTTCCTCAATTTCTCCACAACATTGTTTTATAGAATATAGGTAAAGGAGCTGTGAGCCAGCCACAATTATCATATTTGTGTGCTTTATTTCTCAGACAAGTGAAAAGGAAGAGAGTAAGCACATAATATGCTACAGTGACAAAGGGAAAATCTCATGCTTTTTGGGAGAAGAGCTTAACATCCTTCATGAAACCCTTCTCTGAATTCATGAAAACAGGTAAAGCATCAAATTTACATCTTTATTTAGCTTTGAGCATTTTCTTTGACTGTCATTATTTATCAGTTATATATGTCAGACATCAAGACATAAAATATTGTCAAATTATTGAGGAATGGTTGAATAAATGACCCGAATGTACAATTTCCAATGTATGCTTCATTCACATCTTTTCTTCAGTCCATCTACCTCTGCCATATTGTTATCTTACTCAGGCGCGGATCCAGGATTTCGTGGGGGGCCAAATTTGAAATTAAGCGAGCCAAATATTGGTAGGCCTACGTAATGGTGACCAGCAGTGGCGTAATGAGCAAAAACTTTTTTTTGGGGCGAGACAACAAATCTGCATCACCCCACTCTTACATGCAGGCCCCGCTGAACGTTTTTCAAAGTGAGCGGGGAGAGGCTAAAGTATTTACGATCAGGTAGGTAGAGCGTAGCGTGAAACGTGGGGTCTAGGCAAAGCCCGCGGGGGTCAAGGGGTGGAGCCCCCAGAAGCTCAGGGGGTATGGGCATTTAATTACGGTCAGATGAGCATATTTTGTTACCTTATTTTGATACCTTATTTGTGACACTGGCAGGACTACACTGGCGTGGGGTCCAGGAGGCGGAGCCCCCAGAGGCTCAGGGGTTTGAGGCATTAAATTACCATCAGATGAGCATATAGGGGCCCGCCTTAGAGGCCCTAGGTGGAATCCATGGGGCTGAGCCCCTGAAAGCTCAAGGGTTTTAGGCATTTAATCACGGTTAGATGAGCATATTATGTTCCTCATTATTTTGTGACACTGGCAGGTCACTATTCTTTCTTTCTTTCTCTCTTTCTTTCTATTTCTTTAAAATATTTTTTCAACTGCCCCCAAGCCCCCCATTTGTATGCCAGTGGGCCCCTGATCTACACCTTGTTGGCGGGAAAATTTGCAACTGATC